>JAOUZG010019123.1:636816-681604 GCA_026289955.1 Argiope argentata
TATATATATCACTTCATTGTTTTATAAATAAAAAACTATTATAGTGAAAAAATTAAAATTTTAACTAACCAACTAAAATAAACTAATTATTAACTAAATTTATTCTAGAGAAATGCACATGTTCATTTTGCGATTCATCCCCAAATTACTTTTTTTGGTTTCTAATGTATGGCAAAATATGCTGCAATAGCCAAAAGATTTGACTTCGAGAATCATATCGCGTCTGCACGTTTCAGATCTTTGAGTCCAAAAACCAAGTTAAAATTTCTTTTATTACAACGATAGCGGAAAAACTATTTAAGCTAGATGAATTGGATTTACTAAATGGTTGTTATGCAAAATTTGTTGAGCTCAGTATAATTACGAAATGTTCTGTGAGGCGATAGCAATCGAACACGATTACCAAAAAAATGCAATATGCTAGGTAGTTACAATTCAGAGCATAATTTATCATCTAAATCTCAGATCTGTGTCATATTTTAAACAAACCTATCAGTGGATTGATTAATCTGTCTGACTGCACATTCGAAAGCATGTCAAAGCGGTATTTCAAAAACACGTTGACATCGACATATGATTTGCTACATGATCTTGTCAACAAAATGGTAGTTCTATGTCACATTTTTGCTTCAATCAGTCGAGTAAAAAGTTCTAAATGCATATTTGATTTGCTTCACTGTACTATAAATAAAAAAAACATTCATGTGCGTGAATGCTAATATGTGAATACAATATTCGAGTCAATGTGGTTCGAACATTGAAAGCTGACACCAGGAAACATTGGGCATTCAAGTTCACTCCACTTAAAGAAAAATGTTTTATAATAATAAATAAAAAATATATGAATAATTACGAAAAAATAAAAACTAAATAATTATTATATAATAAATAAGAATTTACTTAATAGAATAAATGTGATATTATTGAAAGTTAATACAATAAATATCTAAATATAAAAATTATATATATATAAAATGCAATATACCTTTTTATAAAATCTTATATATTTCATATTTTATATTTGTACAAAACATTACTATAAAGAACATGCATATATGCTTATTTTATAATTAATGCGCATTTTAATTTATTTATTATCTCTATTTGTTGGGATGTCAGGATATCCCAAGATAATTATTGAATTGTAAATAAATAGTAGGAGTTGATGATAAAGCGTTTTTTTTACTTTATTGTGTAATCTTTCCAGTAATCTTACTCAAACGTTTAGTTTCTGCTGAGATATTATCATCCCTGAAATTTTTGAATAGTTTAATATTTCTGAAAACAACCTTATCTCGGATAGTTCATTTTTAATTCATTTGGTCTGTTTCGTTTTTCTGAGCGAAACTAAGAGTAGAACATAATCTTAGTTTAACTATTTATTTTCCATTTTTCTATGTCTGTATTCAAAAGCTGATCAATCTACATTACTATTAATAATATAAAAGTTTCGGTAGAGTTATGGATGATGTTAGTGAATCACGCCAGAACAGAGGAACGAAATTGTATGACAATTAGTACAGAGATAAATTGTAATCCATAATAGAACATGGGCTACTATTTATTTCAGTTACTTGAATGGTTAATTTTTTATTAATTAAAAACTAACCTTCCAGCCAAAAATCTTCATTTCCCCACCGCCAATGATTTTTTTTCCCTCACTCTATTGATGTTACGTTTTGCCTATTTTCGACCGATTATTCCAACAGATTCTATTTATTTCCTTGATGTTTGATGCATTTAAAATTGAATTGTAAATTAATATATCTTTCGGATACATTTTGAAGTACCTTTGAATTAAAATAAATCTATATAAAGGAAATTAAAAATTTCTAATCTGTATTGCGTTATCCCAAATTGGCGTCAAAAATTCACACATTTTCGTTGCACCAATTGGCGTCAGACCATCAATTTTCATATATACACATCAGATTTTATATATATTTTTTATTTTTATCTTACTAATTGATTTATCAAGATATATTATGTTCAGAAGAGTATCCCCCCTTTTTTTAGAATGTGATTTCCACCAGTTATATCAGTTGAATCATGCATCTCTTTGCCTATCGTTAAATCAGAAAGTTTTGGTTTATTTTTTGTTATTAGATCATTTACAGCTCGAATGGCTTGAAATTTTTTTATCTACTTTTTGAACCCATTGTTATCCAATATTTCCACCTTTTAGAACTAATAAAATTTTATTATTACACAAAATTCAAATTTGCAATTATATTTATGGTCTATGGTTTTCGGCCCACGGAAATAATTAATTATTCTTTTATTCTAGTGGTTTTATTTTGATAAATATTTTTTAGATAATTTTCTGGGATTTTTATAAAATTTCTCGAACAGGAAGAAATTTATCGGTAAACATTTTTATTGGATAATTGTTTGCAGGAATTCATTAATAAGATTTTTAATTAAATTAGAAAAACAAGAACAAGACTTTATGTATAATTAAGATAAAAAAATATCAGGGTATAATGACCCCCAATGATAAATCGATGCAAGTTGAAAACCAATAAGTTTGGTCTCTCCGAAAAATTCTTCAATAACGTTTTTATTTCCCATCCTACGCATTAATTATGAAATTATGGGTTAGACCTTGAATACCTTTCATAGTATTGGTGAACTGTTGTTAAGAAACATAAATCTTTGACATGACTCTAGCATCTTTTCTGAATCTATCGCGATAGTATATTTTTTGGACCACTTTTTCATAAGCCGAATAACACCAAAATTTGACTCAAAGCGACTGTTAATTCACAAGATAACATTTTTTCTTATGACTTCAAGAAATTCATTAACTTAAATCATTCCACACATTAGTTATTGTTTTTACATGCATTAGAAAATACAGGCTGTCAGGTGGTCGATTATTTGATGGGTTTGGCTTTGCATAAGTATATATATATTAGATGATAAACCTGCAACACATTTTATTTACGTTTCTCCTTGTATTTAGCAGCCATTGGGTTTTTTTTGGATCAGAACAGTTATACAGGCAGATTTTCGGTGAATGGATTTCGTACGAATTTTAAAGACAGAAATTTAATCGTAATTCTGTATACCAAATTTCAGTTGTCTATCTCAAAATGATTTTCAGCTCTAGCATACATAGACAGATGTAATACTAAAATAAGTGGATTGAGGACTCGAAACATGACGATTTATGAAAACGCCGAGTTCCAATTTTTTGACGATAACAATATTTTTCAATACTTTGTATACGAGAAAGAAAAAATTATAGGAAATATATAAGTAAAAGCCAAGCAATTTTAGGAAATAACACAATTTTCTAATTAACAATTTCATAAAATATTTATAAAGAAACTTTATACGGTCATTTTTCATCAATAGTTACAAATAGTTACCTGTCGTATAGATAGAATAGCAAAATTGGTATCATTGTTACTTTGAAAGGATTTGGTAAAATTTAATTGTGTAAGAATGAAAAAAAATTACCAGCTGAAAATTTGTCATAAAACTTACATTTTTTGGTTAAAGGTAAGTATTTGTGAACATGTTATGTGTAATTGTTAAATGAAATAGGCCAAAAATGAAAAACGAAGAATGTTTCATCTTTTTAAAATGAAATATCACTCGAACTATCAACATGTTAGGTGGATTTATGAAATAGTATTACGTCGAAAGATTAGATTTTTAAACCTAAATGTTAGTGTCATATTTAAGGAAAACCTTGCATACGCTACGTTTGTGGCTTAATCTCTAAGTTTTGAGTCAGATTTACAAGAATAATACTTTTATTTACCTTGTGGTGTATCTTTTCAGAATATATAAATTTTAAGTAAGATTTATTGATTAGAGTTCTATTCATGGGATAGAGCTAATTTAGATTTGGTATTTTTAAAAAGGAAATAGATTAGAGTATTATTTACATCGGAAGATCATTGTATTTCGATTCGGTCATTTGTTTTCCTTCAAAATTCGTTCATATACAGTCAGTCATAAAAGTCTACATACACCCTTAAAAATGGGCTTATTTCAAAAATTGATTATATTTCAATTTGGGAAATCTTAACAATCTTTCATTTTTCTCTAAAAATTGTGATTTAAATCAAAAAATAAGTTTAAAATTAGCATTTACTGGGAAAGTTTGTCAATATGTAAATATTAGCGCGTCACAAATGTCTGCATGCACTTGATTGGCTGAGAGGAGAAAATTCGTATATCAAATTTTGTAAAAGCTTACTTAAGGTTGAGGTGGCACGTGTCGTTAGCCATCTGAAAACTCATTTCCTGAGATTTTACAATACCGAAATGCTTAAAATGAGCCAGGGAAGGAAACATCCTTAGAACTTCGAAATTTGATAGTAAAATTGAAATGTGAAAAGAAATCTTACGCCGAAATCGCCAAAATTGTAAAAAAAGTAGGTCGACTGTGCAAACAATCTACAGAAATTTTGTTAAGCGTGGAAATGTGCTCAGCAAATATCGATGTGGTCGTCCAAGAAAGCTCAATGATCGAGAAACAAGAGCCATAGTAAGAAAAGTCAAGAAAAAATCCAAAAATTAGTGCTCCAAAAATTAGCGGATCAAATTGCAACAGCAAGTAGAAAGGGGGTAAACCCAGAAAATATTCGTAGAATTCTTCGATCAGCCGGCTACAACGGCACAGTTCCCAGAAAGAAACCCTTCATATCATCTGTGAACTAACAGAAAAGGCTTGCCTTTGCTTCTGCACATATTGACAAGGATTTGGAGTTTTGGAAAACAGTTGTGTTCACTGACGAAAGCAAGTTCAACGTTTTTGGAAGTGACGGCCGTGGCAAAGTTTGGCGGAAAAAGAACTCGGAAATGAACCCAGAGAATTTGACTCCAACAGTGAAACACGGTGGAGGTAGTGTGATGGTTTGGGGTGCCATGGAAGCAGCTGGAGTCGGCAATCTGGTTTTCATCACTGGTACTATGGATCGTTTTGGATACTTGAATATTTTGCAAGGCAACCTACTTGAATCAGCCAGAAAATTGGGACTTGGAAACGACTTTGTCTTTCAACAAGACAATGATCCCAAGCACACAGCAAAGATTGTTAAGGAATGGCTGCTCTACAAAACGCCCCAGCAGTTGCATTCACCTCCACAGTCGCCAGACCTTAATCCTATCGAACACATTTGGGAGGAAATCGACAGAAAAATTCGACAACAAACCATAACCAGCGTGGAAACCCTAAAGAAGGCTATGCAGCTGGTTTGGTCCCAAATTTCACCCGAGACAACGAAGAACCTGGTGAATTCGATGCTAAACCGAATGCGTGCAGTCATTACTTCAAAGGGCCTACCAAGTATTAACGGCTTATTTATATTTATCCATTGTTCCAAATTTCAGTTTCCTGTCTCTGTATGCAGACCACATAATTTAAACCTTTTGTTATTTTCGCTATGTTTTAACAAGTATGTTGATAATTTCATTTCTTTTACCTGAGTTATTATAAATAATTACGAAAATAAAGTTGAATTTTCGAAATTACGAGTTTTGTGCAATACATGAGAAAATCACTGTGTGTACGTAGACTTTTGTGACTGACTGTATAAGGAAACTATCTTTCTTCATTGAAAGAAGGGTGTTATTGATTAATATACTCTTTTTAACTCTTAATCGATTTCATTGTCTGACAGAAGATCACGAATTTCTTCAGATTAAATATTTTCATGATCGTAAAAATTTTGATTATATACTTCGTATAATAGAAAGCAAAAAAAGCATTATACTATTTCCTCTTAAAACCTTCTTTTAAAAACAATATTTGAAATTTCGTGAGTTGTAATTTAAAGGTCGCTATATCTCATATCTCAAACCCTAAGATTTATCATATTTAATAAAACTGTTGCTGTATGAAATATATATAATTAGATTGAGCAAAAGTTTGTCTCAAAACCCAAAGAGAATAGTAGAAATGTTATTTTTAACTATCAAAATAATTCTGCGTGTTAAATAATATATAAAGTTTTGATTTTCATGTAAATTATTTTATTTTGACGAATTTTATATATTATTATATAAAATATTAATATAATTTTTTATATTAAATATTATATAAAATTATAAATATTGTATTAAATATTATATAAAATTATAAATATTATATTAAATATTATATAAATTTTTTTCAGATATATTATTCTCATCTTTGTAATACTTACTGTTATTGGAAGCTCAATCAGTGCCATTGAGTTTTTCTGTAAAGAATTCAAAAAAGAGATAAGTTCTCTGATGATTAATGAGAATGGGAAATCCTCAAATACAGCTGCATATGCCAACATCAAAAAGAAATCCTTTAAGCCTTCAGTCTACACAGGTGCGAAATCAAGACACATGAATATTTATAATGCCCAGCAAGTAATACGAGAAGGATTTTATCTGGCTTTCAAACTGGTGCTACAAAATGGTGAGCTATTTTAAGCATGTTTTAGGATAATGTTCATACAGAATACTCTTAACTTTCAATATAGCGTTATACATACAGATGGATTATACATTTAACCGAAAGATTATCAAAAATCCCTATTTCCATTATTAAACTTATGATGGAAATGGGTTTCTTGATGATGTTGCCCAATGCTGGCATTCAAGATAATGAACATTACCAAATTGCAATTTGAGCAATATCATTTCATATTCATGGGTTAATATCATAATAGAAATGTTTGTTCAAATATATTGATTAATCCTTTAAATTTTGCGATTCTTACCCTTTCCTTGATGCCTGTATATCTTTGGATTCGAACAAGACAGAGTATTTGCTAATCTTGAATTTTCTCTTCACTAATTATATAGCAACAATTTGCAGAGGCTCAAATAGTTAGATTGCTTTTCCTTACAGGTATCCATCCTGTTATCCGGATTTTTTTTAATAAGATGTTTTATTAGTGGTATCATCTGAAAATTTTGCTTATATATAGCGAGTTTGTAAGATCACATAGTTCTACTTTAGTGGTATTGAACTGATGCTTTAAGATACAAGTTGAAGTTTACAAGACCAAAATTCAGTTTGCAATAACAATTATAATTATTTACATTAATTAACTTCTCTAAAAGTGTGTACATGGCTATCACCATGCTGCAGTTAGAACTGAAAATAGTAAAAATTGCTCCTTTTTTGCAATAAATCGAAATTGCATTGAGAAATTGAATATTTATAGACCGAATTTGATTACATTTGATTAAACTGAAAATATTATAATCGAGATATGAATATTTAACGTTATTTTATAGCCAAATGGAATAAGACATTTAAATCAGGTACTGAGAATAGTCGATTTTATCTCATACTAGATGGTACTAATTCTATTAATTTGTGTGAAAAGTACAATTATTACATTTCATTAGGAGAAATCTTACCGCATTACTTTATTTGAAAGAAAACCAAAAATGAATGCAAAGTTTGATCAAAGAAAATAATAATGAAGATATGAAGAAATAAATTCAAATATCAGTTTAAAAAATTTGAATCATTTCTCCTAAGAATGATTAAAGAGCAAAAACAGCTCGATGATGCTGTCACGCATTTATATTTGAAAAATCAATCAGATTAATTTCTTTTGAGTCGGTCTTCATTGTCTTAAATCTCTAACACTATTTTAAAATTTGTAAGCGATGCATTTTCATCGGCCATTATTGAACATGATATAGCCCAAAATCAAAAGTTTTGAATTTAGCATGGCTCTGGAGTAAACCAGTTATGTAGTTCTGATATGAACTCCTGCGTCAAGTTCAGGTAATACATAGTTATTGAATATTTTCTGATATATCTGAAAGTAGCGTTCTAAAGAAATAAACTTAATATATTTTAATATAAGACAACTGAATTTTTTTGAAGAATCCATGTATGTGTTATTTTATTTCCTTTTCTGTGAGCGATTATACAGTCTCTAATATTTTCTAATTACATTATTTGTTGCTGTTGTCGTGTTACGCTTTACAACGAAAGAAGGAGTGCATTAGCGTCTGAAGCTATGGACCCCTGAGCATCCGAAGGCAGAAGTCTGAATTCTAGCTCACACATGTCACAATCCCTTTTTAGGGGGGGGGGGATTTCCTTCATGCATTTCATTCATTCATCTATAGATCGTAATTTAGATCTGAAACACAGAACGATCACCTCTGCCCCAGCACCCCCAGAAATATTACTCTCGAAATGAAGGACTTTGTGACCACAACGGATTTAACGCTCACCAGTCACCACACACGCGGAGAGCGGTGTGATTTAAAGAAATTTTAAATCACATTATTTAAAATTTCTTTATAGTGTGGTGATTTCTATATAAGCCAGTTAATATCCTTCGAGCTGAAGGATCCCTTTTGCTTGATCGGTATGATACTCGACTACTAAACATAAGATTGGGAGTTTGGGCCTAGCGCTATCCGCTAAATCATAACCTACAATAGTTAATTTTGACAGCTCATTATGTGTCAAAATTCCTTTTAGTTGAGGAATAAGTTAACCAAAATTAGATCAGTAAATTCACAAACAGTAGGATTTCCGTCGAGCGACTCTGCTAGATTCTTTAACAACAAATTCACTAATATGGTCAATGGCAGAGAAACTTTTATCCATAAGGTAGAAGTTATTTAACAATATGAGATAATCTATTCAAGTAATGAGAATTTATATAAAAGAATCCTTGTCATAAAAAAACTTTTTTTTAAATCTTCTTTCTTCCCAGATGTTTGGAAAAATTGTAAAAAATATCTCGAATGCTTCAGCATTCAGAGCAACGGCAGAAAACTACTAAGCACGGTTTCTGGAGAAGAAAATCTCAACTTTCTTCATGGAATTAAAACACTCGCACTATGGTGGGTTATGGTCAATCATATCAGCATGTTTTATGCCACCATTTTAAGTGAGTATAGCACATTATAAATATCAGTTGTACCAACTGGGTTGGATAAATCAGATGATTTTGAAACTCTATATTCATTAGATTTAGAGAAAGAGAAATAGGTGGGCATGCGAAAACATTATTTCATTATTTAACATTATTAACACAACCCTTTCAGTCCATGTCGGACAACCATGATTATTATAGAAAAGCGATTTTGTTTTCGAGTGTTGAAATGCCCTATAGTAAATTCACACTAATATGTATTCATACATATCATTTTAATATAAATTCTTTTCTTTGTAACCCTTAACAGAATGATTTTATATTAGTATTTTAACTGCTTTTTCATCTATTATGCCATAATACCAAATACTATATTAAAAATTAAGATCTGCTATGCATATTTCAATGCATCATGTCAGAACATCATTTCTTGAACTGACAATCATTGAAAACGTTTTACTTAATTAAACAACCTAATCTACTTTTAAAAAGATTTTTATTAATATTTGAAGAAAACATCTCAACAAAAAGTGGCAGAATTTGCAAACTTATGGATTAATCAAACAATTTAAACTATTTTTTAAAAAATATTTGTATGGAAGTTTGAAGAAAGCTTCCATAAAATTAAAAAAGCTAAAAAAATCATAACTCAATAAAGAGGCAAATTGGAGATTAAAAAGATCTTAATTTCAAAATTGCAGCCGTTTATCAATATTTTTGAGTCTTCTAAGGCTTATTTTTGGGAAAGTTGAAATTTAAAACTTCAATTCTTTGCCCACGCATTTATTGACGCCAAAAATTGCATCCCATTGAACCCTCATTGAAGCACCACGTGCTCGTGCAAGTGAAATTATATTTTTGTTTAATTGTTTCATCGAATGAGTCATTTTAGTAATGCAAACGTTCCAAAAAACTTTGTATCGAATTCATTGTTTAAAAAAATATCATATTTCCTATTTATTTAAATTCATATAATCACGTGCTCAAAATGACATTTTTCTAGGTTTTACTTGCTGTAGTCATTAACTTTTTTAAAAATTAGAGCTTTTTTAAATGCAACGACAACGCGTTATTAAAAGCTCTTTTTTTGCGAAGGTCGTACAGATAATAAAATTTCATTTCATTGCCCACTCATTTTTGTTGATGCCCACAACCTCAACCCAAAAACAACATCATTTTCTGGCATGATAATAAACACAAGAATTCTGATGTTTTCTTTCCTTTATTTTAAATCGTAATGTAGCTATGCTTATGAAAACTCTAGATAATTTTTCTATCTTATTACAAAGTAGAAAATAATAATAAGCTGTTTCATATTATTGTCAATTTTTATTTGTTTATAAATTCCGTATGTACTTTTTTCTATTTTTATTTTCCATAAATATTCTGGTTTTTAATAAAATTCTCTTAACATGCCCATCAAACCATTCAGTGACCAGAATAGTTTCGGATACTGGGGTATGAAACGACGTTCTGTTCAGTGTCTTTATGATTTTATTTACAATTCTTCGGTTTAAGTGAAATAACTATTATTTCTTTAGGAAATGTGACTGCAGAATTTCAGTATACTTTGGAAATTCCACCGACTCAATTTATTCTTAATGGGATCTTTGCAAACGATGTATTTTTTGTTCTGAGGTAAGCAATGGTTATTGATTCCTTTTGCAGGATTTTTTTAGCTGTTTTCAGAAAGTCATCAGTTTTTAACTGCACCGTTTATTTAAATTTTGGCCACAACGTATTCTTAAACGCTACTCAATGCTTCTGCGCCGTATTTAAAAAAATCTATACTATTCATTATAAGCATTCCACACCCGCGCCATTTATTCTTCAGTCCTAAATTATTATTTCTTAGTCAAGAAATAAAACTAATAACGATTTGCAATCAATTATTTAACTAAAATTAACAGGATAAACAATTGATTAATAACTTTTTATGAGCCATTCATTCGCTCTCAGATCGTGTTGTCATCATAGAAAATATAAGTATAATATATGAATTGGCAATTAACATATTTTCATTGTTAAAAACAAATATCGTCTTTGATATCAAATGATGTAATTGGTCTGGAAACTGATCAGGAAATAAAGGGTCTAAATCATTTATGTGGTTTGGTGGATTTTTATAAACCGAACATACAGGCAATACTCAGTTACAATATTACAAAACAAATACAAATTGTGTTAAATAAAAAATAATTACAAATCAAATATCAAATACTTATTGTATATAACTAGAGGAAAATTACTCATATACTCTGTTATAAAGATGTTATACTAGAGAAGGCCTTGCATGATATTGACATATGATAGCTACAAAATATTTACTTTTGGGGTGAAATCAACATTTTTACTGAATATATCGTGTCATCCTTAGCGAGCAATTTGGCGATACATCCGTGGTATACGGTTGATAACATCCGAAATTTTGAGGCATTTTAGATGCATTTTTCCATATCGATTAAAACAAAAAAATGTTAAAAACCTATACATTTAGTCACAAAATCCAATACCAAATTTAATATATTTCACTTGCTGTCTTTTGAACTATTGTGTTGATATGTTTCTTAAAGTATAGACAGACAGATAGTTAGTCTCTCATTGAAATTTGTTCAAAATTTAAGATCTTTATACTACAGATATTAAATATGTACCGAAGTTTAACCATCTAATTCTTTTTGCTTGTCAGTAATCGCGCTTACTTATATTTGGATAGCCGGATAGACAGACTTTCTCTGAAATTATTTTACTCAAAATTTGATAGAAATCTACTAATTCAATGTAAAAGCCGTATATTAATCGTAAAAGCCGTAGGTTAATCCGTAAAAATCACCCCTTTTTCGCCAAGGCGAAAAAATGCCAAATAGCGCCAAGTATGGTAAACCGTGTTTCTTTCCTAAATTATGGCAGTATGGAGTATGGAGAATTTCATTTCTCTCAGCTAGAGCGTGGAGAGTTGGCGAAAGTGCGCCAAGCAGAGGGGTGATTCTCCGATCGCACCCAAATTTGATCTATCTAGTTCATATCGGTTTTGTGTTATCTTTATCCTATATGGATAAACGGATTTTTCTTAAAATGTGTTTTCTTATCTCTAGGAGATCTAAAACGTGGGGATGCGTCAAAATATGGAGTTCGAATTTTTCGACTATTACTTACTATTCTTTCTCTATACTACTATGGGCATGAAGTGACAAGAAGTAAAATAAGCAAACGCTCAATACCAGATAAATGAAGAGAATAAACGTGTGTATAGTTAAAGTTCTTTGAAAAAGAATTGGATATAAGATATAAAAATACTATAAAGGATTGTCCTTCACCAAGCTCTCATGTAAAGAGTACAATATCTAGGCATAATAACTCCAATGTTAGAAATTCAGGTGACAATTCCTCGAGAAAAAAACCCAAATATCATAATACTCAGATACTAAAAATTTATCTCCATTCAGCCAACACAAATAGAGCGGATGTTCTTTTCTTTACTGGACACTCTCCTTACTGTGGCTGCGGAGAGATAGGATTCCCGATTCAGTATACCACCGAATGTTTTCTGACTCCCTCAAGGCACATGATAAACAAGTTTTGAGGAAGAGTGGTGCAGGAGAGTTTCATCGAATACTCTTTCACGAAATGTTTAAGTATCTTTGTCCCCTCCATTTAGTTATTACTTCACCAAAAGTCGAATACAGTTTGGTAGGATTTGACACCAATTCTCTCTGGAGATCCCTATATAATTTGTCGTCTCTTTCTAATTTTTAACATTTTTTTTCGTTATTCCAACTTGTGCTCATTCAACTGGTTAGATTACTTAGTGTTATATGCACCGGGACACAGGATGGCGTTATGTTATGTCAGTTCCTCAGACAGAAGTACGACACATCATCAGATATTAATTAAGGCTTCCATTAATTTAACCATTAATAAGAGACGAAGGCGAGATCTTGCTTGCTAATATAGCGACTTTTCATATCTATAATTTATGCGTCTTCTTTATATGAGACGATACAAGAATACAACAACCACATTAACAGAATAGTATAAATTTCGGTTTTATACTGGCTACAAAAACGGATATTAGCTTTATGTATAAAGTACGAATAACAAAATTTTATATGTGGTATATAATCACTCATTTCTCAGGATCAACAATTTTTATGTGCGGAGAGAGGAGAACATTTTTATGAATTAATGTTCGAGAAATTTAAGGAATGGCAACACCAGCTGGTTCAATTCAACTTTTTTTCAGAGTTTATTTCGGTTATATTAATGCCACAATCTCAAAGGAAAACAAGGGGTTTGTTTTTTGAGACAGACCTCATAATTCTAAACCATGGTTAGATGACGAGGACAACACCTTAAAAGGACCTCCTCTTTGAATTTTCCCACCACACCAGCATGAACACCTTTGGCCCAGATGGATTTAACATGCACCAAACCCACTTGCACGACAGTTCTTCGGGTATATTGAACCCGAAACCCTTCTGTTCCAAAACCGTGACCTTACCGTCAGGCTACCCCCGAGGCACTCTTTGGCTTAGAAACAACCACGGATTAGTTACCACTATCTTAATTCTTCTGGTTTGCGCAAACCCTGCAGACAGCTTTAATCTCCGGTTCATGAATGATGCTTTGGATGCATCATCTGAATATATTGCATGGAAGAAAGAGAGATTCTTATCACATTGTATATGCAAAAAGAAAAAAAAAGATTTCCACGGTTCTATTATTATTTTATTTATTAAGAAACACGTGAGGATAAATTTCCGGATATTCTTTAGTAACAGCTGGAGCCACAATTGACGTACAGTATTTCCCCCGACTACATAAACACTCACAAACCACATAATACGATTTGAGAACAAACACAGATAATGTACGTCTTTTGAAGAGATAAAATGCATTTGCAAATTTAATATTTTAATATAACAATGACGATACATTTCTATCTTTTTACAATTAGAAAATATTTAATATTTTATTAGAAAATCTGTTTTAAAGCAATTTAATTCGAGTTTGGAGTAATAGAACAAAATGAGAAGTATTTTTGATTATTTCATAAAAGTGAATATTTTAAATGATTCTTGTACAAAAGTGTTTTTGTTTATCATTGTTTATTAAAGTAAATAAATAAATAACATTCTCATCGGACAATTGGTGCATCTTTGTCTTTTCTAATTGATTGCGCCTTATTTTCAGTGGATTTTTGAACGGATATATGTTTTTTGATTATTATAAAAAAAGAAGTGGCAAGGTACCCTGGCTTTTATTTTATATCAGTAGATTTTTGAGGTATGTATCAGCGTTTCACATTCTTCTTCTAATTTGATATCGTATTTTACTGCAATAATGTGTTTCTATATTTTATTTTTGTGTTCATGGATGATGAATATGGAAAATTAAAAGTAGAATTGAAGCATGATCAAATCGAATCCAAGTTTTCTTTATTATGTGATGTTCATTTAATATTAATTAAATCAATTCATTATTTCATGTAAATTATAACCTATTCTTAAAGCAATTTTTAATGAAAAAAATAAAAAATTGAAATAAATTTCAATTTATGGAGTAAAATTACTGTTTCTCCAAATATTTGCATATGAATTTCTATGCAATTTTTGATGCTTTTTTTTAGATAATTACATGAAAAAGTTTCAGGCTGATTACTCAATCGCTTTCTAAAATCATAGTTTTCAAATTACAAATTTATAATAATAATAAAACTATATATTTGTAAATAAACTGAATATTATTTCTAATTAATTTAATTAACAAGTTATAAAAAAAACTAAGTCAAGTCCTGTTTAGTTTAGTAGGCCAACAAAAAAATATGTTAGTTACTTTTTAATAAATAATTGCAATTGTTGTTGTTGTTCTCGTGTTTTGCTTTACAGCGGCAGGGAGGGGGTGCAGTAGCTTCTGAGGGTATAAACCCCTGAGCACTCGAGGGCAGAAATCTGAATTCTAGCTCAAACACGTCAAAAACCCTTTTTACAAGGGGTACTTCATTCATGCATTTCATTCATTCATCCACGGATTGTAATTTAGATCTGGAACAGAGAACGAGCCCCTCTAACCCAGTACTTCAAAATGAATCCGAAAAATCGATTCATCAACAATGTTTAATTTTAAATGCATCAAACATTATGAAACTTAACAGATTCGTTGAAATTAATCGGCCGAAAACATGTTAAGCCTAACCTCATTAGCATGAAGGAAAACAAACTGAATTTTTTACTTATTTGGCGGTGGGGAAAAGAAGATTTTTTGAGATAAAGTTAGTTTTTAATTAATTAATGAAAAATTAATGTTTGTAATATCACCTTAAGTTAATTGTTTCAACTTTAATGCAGGTTTACACCTTTGTATCTCATTGTACTGGGGTGTTACGCTACCTTATTTTCTTACATTGATTCTGGTCCCATATGGCCAACATATCAGACGAATCCACTGTGTAAGGAAAATTGGATTTGGAATGTTCTCTACCTAAACAACTTTCAAACGCACAAGAAACAGGTAGGTAATGTTCCAAATTGTATAATGAAGTATTTGCATAGATCATCTGGTTCGTAAAAATTGTATTCATAGCATTTTTGAAACTGTTTAGGTCAGAGACAAATAAAGCATAAGTAAAAATAAAGTATAAGGTATCATAGTAAATATTTTTTTCTTCTATAACGTACAAAATGTATAATACTATTACATTTTTAGCGTAGCGGGTTCGGATTGAATGGACTTTACTTGAGGACAGCACAAACAAATTTATTTACAGCTATTTACTGAATGAGTTGATAAAGTAAAACTTCCAGCAGTCAACAGTCACTTACAGCGTAAATGCAAGCCTTACGCAGAATAAAAACTAACTGCAAAACAGCTATCGTATAGCACAGCAAACAGTAAATTTCAGCGAGCTCAATAATACAACGTTAACAGCAAACGTGAACCCAGCTCACTAAAGTAATCCACTAGTCCAGCGAGACGCTTCTCTTCCGAGATGGAAAAAAAACTAATTCACCCCGGCCACTCGTTTCTTATATAGCCGAGCTAGCGATCGCGTGAAAACTCGTGGAAGAAACGCGCCGCTTCATGAAGGATCCAGCGGCTACCAGACTAATCCTTTCGCTAAACCAACCCGGATGGTGCGAAGCTCCTCTCCGTACGCCGCCAATCTCGGTGCACCCCCACGGCGCTCGCCCGCTCGTAACAATACTAATAGCTATAATGTAAATAGCAAAGAAAAGAATAGTAGTAATAAAAACATATGTGCGGGAATTGTTTTATCCTGCATAAGGTTTAAAAGTGAGAGAATTTTTTTAAAAAAAATTTGAGATTTAATATTTCTTTGAAAATTTTGGTAATATAATATTGTGTAATTTTTTCTGCAGGAATAACGACAAAAAATTATGTTTTTAAAATTTTATTATTACAAGAATTGTTTTTTATAGAAATGGAAAATGTGTAGCAACCATTTGGTCTTATGCACTAATTAACTTTTTAGTTTGACATAATAGAGTTTTACTATTTTGTTGAATGTAAAAATAAGTTTATCGTTTAACTTCCCCGCGTAGTTGGCCGCAGTGTCTTGGTGGCAATGTCTCGGCTCAGAACCCGAGGATTTCAAATTCACGACCCACCGAGGAACCTACGTGCAAACCGGTCTATTACTCACTAAATAAATCTGGGTCAAACGTACTTCAGCTAATGTGGCGTGGAAGCTTGGAAAGGGTGGTGCTAGCTCAGAGTCTATCCTCGTTAACTGACCACGGTTCAAAGTTACGAGGTCCGTCCCGAAATAGCTTTAGTTTTGCTGTAAAACGGGACGTTAATATAACTAAACTAAATCTTTGTGGGGTTAAAATTCGATACATAATAAAAGTAAAGGCATTAATATAGAAGCATACAAATGCTATTTTCTGTATTAAATTGTAGTTTAATTTAAGAAAATTAGTTTCACTTTTAATCAAAGATGATATAAAATCTGCATTTGGCAATGGTATACCGACAAAAAATTGTTGTTATTATTATTTATTTATTTTCTGCTCGCAAAAAATAAGGATTGTAGTTTTATCTTTCATTTTAATAGTAAATATTTTTATCGTCCTACCAACATAAAAAATTCTTGATTTATATTAAAAAAAATAATAATAATTCTCAAATTAGGGAAAATAGGAAAAAATCACAGCGGAAGATTATTAAAAATTTGGTTGTGATTAAGAATATTTAAAAAAAATTGCGCTCTATTAAAGTACAACTTATTTCTGTTTTTTTTTTTTTTTGCAGTGTATGCTTACAACTTGGTACATCGCTTGCGATCTGCAACTGTATATAATTAGTCCCTTATTTTTACTTTCATTAATGAGGTAAGTGATTCCTAGGCTTCCTGATTAAAATTTCCAAAAAAAAAAACCTCTTATGATGAATGTGCACAAAAGTTATGTGGTTAAAAGAATATTCATTTGTTTAGAGAAGTATGAAGAATCTGTCCTATAATACAACCTATTTTTTGCCAAGATCAAATTGAAACGTTTCTAAGACATACGGTTGCAATAATTTATGATATTTCAGTGGAATAGATCACCATATTTATGTATTTTTAAAACTTTTAATACAAAAATCTAATTCATTTCAAATTTGCACTTAAATCTATTTCGCATGCAAGATATCGGTTTGTCACATAAGGTTAACAACAAATTAGTGAAATTAGATATTCAAATTATATCTTCCCTTTTCATTTTTTTAAATTCTAAGCTAAACCCCCAAAAGTGTTGTACCAAAGGTATGAGAATAAAAAGCTTCCGGCTTAGTGGTTGGTTCTTGGTCGCTAAAGCTGATACAAAAAAGAAAAGTTGGCCACCTTTTACAAATAACGGAACATGCTTCCTACGAGAAGGGGTGTATCGTAGCCAGTGATGGCACTTAGAACTCAATTTTGGTTACTATGAACGCTGGTGGTGCCAACATTTTCATTTAATCCGAATATATCTAATTGGGTTGGGTGGAGTAACCTTTTGAGTGCTTATACTAATCCAAATAATAAATTTCATTTTAATCTTCCAAGTGATTTATAATGATAATAAAATATCATAAACATAATTTTCGAAATCTTTCTCTGTTTATAATTTCTGTATAATTTTTTCTACAGTTAACAGTTTATATTAACAGTAATACAGTTTTTTCTACAGTAAAATACTATTTATAGAAGGTATTATTTTTAAAAAATATTTTTTTAATCATGTTATGGAAAAATATCTAGAAGACAGAGCTTCTCTCGGAAGTTTTTTTTTCGCAGAAAATATTTAGATACGAAACACATACTGATTGCATATGAATACTTTTTATTCCTAAAAACTTATAAAATAATTATTTAAATTAAAAAAAATCCCTAAAGTATAATATGTTGTTCGAACCAATATGCTATATTACAGAATTCATTTTATATTTTAACTACCATTACTTATATTTTTTTAATATTTTTGAACTTGCGCTCAGAAAAGACGTCTCTATATATAACTTTCAAAACAAAACTTTAATCTAATACAAAACTTGATCCAAATTGTTAGAGCCTTTTTCGAGATAAACGAAATAAATTTATGGGAGAGCTTCTCGTTTAAGAAGTTGTTGTTGTTACTTATGACAATTGCCATGTACAAGCCTCTCTGATACATCAACAGATTTTGAATCGGAGGTATCCGTCTCTTGTTTTGAAGTAGCGCCTACTAGGGCCAAGAGTACGACTTTAGCTACACACTCATCACATTCGCTTGCACAGCCTCTCTTTACGGGGGGGACAGTCACACATCTCACAGCTAGAACACAGAAGAACAACCATGCCCGAACCGGGATTTGAACCTGGGATTCCCAGATCACGAGGAAGACACGCTAACTCTGTGCCAGAAAGCCGAATCGTTTAAGAAGTTCTTACATAGACTTAATTCTTCTCACTAAGAAAAGAAATCACATAAAGAGAATCCTTTCTGGTCGCCGGTAATACTGTGTATTGGCTAATGAAATGAATCAAACAGTTTCCACTGTAATGCACTTTCATAGTTTGTATTGTTTTGTGATTTTGCTAATTGTTTTGTTTAATTGCAGGAGACCTAAGATCGGATATGTGCTTATCACTGCGTGCATCTTCGGGTCTTGTCTAACCTCATTCCTGCTGACGAAACGCTACGAATTGATCGACGGAGCTTCAAAACTCGCCTTACATTCTCACGACATGAAAACCTTTTATGGTCGGTGAGGTACACCTTTGAGATTACAATGACCTTTACTTTTCACTTCGCATGCGACCGAAATTCTAAAAGAAATATTCAATCGAAGGAGGTTTCTTATTATAGATTGGTTTTGCTTCTACATTGAAAGAGCAAAATAAAAAATAAAATTCTATGATCGTAAAATTCAAGTTATCATATGAGAACATTATTTTTTAAAAATCATTATTTGTTTTTATCATACCAGAACAGGATGTTGTTATGGTAATGAGGTTTGCGGCGTCAACAAAATCTGTAGGCGAAAAATTGAAATTTTTATTATCTACACGAGCATCTGAAAAATCATCTTTCAATAACGCGTTGCCATTTCATTTACAAAAGCTCTGATTAAAAAGAAATAAGTTAATGGCAACAGGAAATAAAATCTAGAAAACTCTTCGAACTGCATACTGTCTTTCATGGACGTACAACTTAACTTTCTCATTTTTCATCTAACTTGCGCAGATGATGAACAAACTCTCTCTTTCTGATTCTTCGACGCAATTCTTTCTTATCTTTCGACGATTCTGTTTTGGGGACGAGGTTGGTAGCATCAACAAAGATCCGTAGGCGAAAAGTTGAAATTTTACTATCTCAAAAAATCAGCTTTTAATACCGCGTTACCATTACATTTACAAACGCTCTGATTTTTTAAAAAAATGCGTTCATGACTACAGCAAATAAAAAATAGAAAATGTCATTTTGAGCACGTGACTACATGAAATGAAATGAATAGGAAATGTGATATTTTTTTTTAACAATAAATGCGAGACAAAGTTTTTTTTGGGATCATTTCCAATACTAAGGTGACTCATTCAATGAAACCATTAAAATGAATAAAAATATGATTTAACTCGCACGAGCACGTGGTGCTTGGCCATTCAAGAAATGATGTTCTGACATGATACATTGAAGTATGCATAGCAGATTTTATTTTGATCTTTTTTATATAATTTTAATCTGTTTTATATATATTACAAAAAAAATAACTGGGAGTGGTCACTTGAGTGCGATCCGATTAAATATAATAAAACCAAACAATTAAGCAAAAACTTCAAGTTTTTAATTTTTTTCTGTTGTTTAATTCATTATTCATTCTAACAATATAAAAAGTATTTTTTTAAGTTTTATTTAGAGCTTATTTTCCATTAGTTTAATTTATATTAACGTTCCATCGTAAAGTAATACTAGGGCTATGTTGGGACGTATCTCGTAATTTTGAGCCTCGGTCAGATGACGAGGGCGACACCTGAATTGGCACCCCCTCTCCACACCAGCGGGAAAACGTTTGGCCCTGATGGATTTAACGTTCAATAGACCCTTTGCATGACGGTTCTTCGGTGGAATCAGTGCTCGAACCTGAAACCTTCCGGATCCGAAGCCGAGATTCTATCAATACGACACCACAATCCTGCGTATTTTCTATTACAAATTCAGTATTGCCAGAAAATATCTATACTTAAAGGTATATACAATTAAAAAATAATGAATGGAATAAAACATAATTTCATGCACAGATCACGAAAGGAGTTAGAAAACAAGTTCCAAGAGAAAAAAATAATAAAAGAAGAAGAAGAAAAGAAATGGTATAAAAAGTCTTCTATTTAGTAAAACTTACCTATGTCGGATCAATAATCATTAAAAGCCTATGAAAATTGATTTATATAAAATTTAAATAATATTCAAGCAATAAAAATTTCCATAAAAAGTCAATGAACAATAATGCGAAATTGATATAAAAAAATCTTTTATTAATCAATATCTGGATTACCGCCAACATTATCAATGGCCTGAACCTTAAATCTAGAATATTTTATTGCATACAGTACTTAACATACTATATTACTGCTCCTAAAATTTTTATTTGGATATCGGAGAGATACAATTTCTGTCACCGGCTGTGTGGCTCAGAGATAGCGCGTCTTCCTCTTGTTCTGGGAGTCCCGGTTCGGGCATGTTTGTTCTTCTCTGTACTATCTGTGAGGTGTGTGAATGTGCCCCCCAGTGGAAAGGGGCTGTGCAAGCGAAAGTTTGTTGAGTGTGAAGCTAAGTCATACTCTTGGCCCTAGTTGGCACTACTTCAAAAACATGAGATGCTTATTAGGCTTAAATCTACTGATGCTTTCATCAGTGAGGCTTGTCCAATGGCAAGTGCCATAAGTAATAACAACAACAACAAAATTTCTGTTGTATCTTTAAGCACAAGATACTTCCGTGATAGTGTTTGATATTCCAAATGCCTTACAATAATGTGAATCTTTGGGCATTTTATGCGAGTAGGGATGAGCCATAGCCTTGTACTGCAGCCTCTGCCAGCTTCAGGTGGCCACGGTGGCCTAGGGGTAAAGTACCGACTTTGGAACCAGAGGCTTCACCTTCGAAACCCGATTCCACCGAAGAACTGTCTTGTAAGTGGGTCTGCTGCATGTTAAACGTTGGGGCCAAACATCCTCTCGAAGGTGTGGAGAGGGTGTGCCAGTTCAGGAGTCGTCCTCGTCATCTGGCCGATTCAAAATTAAAAGGTCTGGACCCGAAATAGCCTTAGTATTGCTTTAAAACGGAATGTTAGTATAATTAAACTAACCCAAACATATGCCTGTTCTGATTTTTAGCGATAGGTTACCTTGAATTCTTTAATCATATTTTTCAGTGCTGTAGCAACTACTGGACCTTGCCAATTTAAGTTATGTATTATAGTATAAAAAAACTTACGAAATTAGCAATGTTCAGTTAGAGTTGGGTTCACATTAAGCAGAAACAAGTAGTCAATGAAACAACTGTTTATTGACTTTTATTTCTCTCCTTTTTCAAAACGAATAAATGAATGGCTCTATTATCAAGTACACGTAAGGAACTTATTTCATATTTCTAGCAAACGAATGACATTGGTATCAAAATTTATATGAATTTCAACAAATTTTGGTTTTAAATTTTTTTAATGAACTTTCTTCTATGGCTTTTATAGTTTTTATTTGCATCTTCGTTTTATATTGGTAGCTATTTTTCTACAGATATCAATTAATAAAGATACTTATTTTACAGTCATGACTTAAATATGCCTTTTTCCGCATATTTGTAGAGAGAGTTTTAATAATTAGCTGTTGGGCCAACCCCTATGAACGCATAAATTTCATCAGCATTTATTTTATTTTCAGATATGTTCTGCCCGCAAAATGCTGATCCTTCATCGCAAAGTTATCGCTTAAAATTTTATGCAAATTGGGGTAATTTAGTGAATTTACATACAACTTATTCAATAAAAAGGTATAATAAAATTATAAAAATTTTACATCGACAACAAATATTCTTATAAAATATTTAAAAATAAATATGACTATTTAAAGGGAATAAACAATCATTGTCTCGACAATCAATAACTTTGAAATCCACTGAATGCTGTAAAAACCTGGAAAATTTAAATAAGCATTGAGAAATAATTATTTCACTGGAATGAAGTTATTGGTAAGGAATATTGCTAAGCAAAAAAAACCAATAATAAAATACAGTGGGTTCTTCGAATCATATGACCAATAATAGCAAAGAAGTTTCAAGTTTAGAACTCAGTAAATTTCTTTTTTTAAATATATGAATGATTGTAAGATAAAAAGAAAAAGGGAATTATCGAAATTTTATATAATTGAAGTTTATAATTTTATAACTTTGTATATAAATATACAGAGTGTCCCTAATTAAATGGCCCTACTTCAAAGTTATTTACAGGTGAAAAGATTGTTAAGAAAGTTATGAAATTTTGTATAGGACAAAACGAAGGGATGGGAATTTGTTTGAGAAAATAAAAATACTTGCACGAGACTTGTTTCTTATTCGAACGGGAGATTTGAATAAACGAAGAATATGAATAAAAATTGCAAATTTTTATCGAAGTCATGCAACATTTGTTATAAAACCTAAAAACTTTTGCTGAGATTTCGACATGTTGTTGTTGCTAATCAAAATGTCCTTACCAGATCGAGCTTTGTTTGTTAAATTGTTTTACCAAAATAATGATTCCGATTGCTCTACGGAAATGTCGGACTTTGGAAGGGATACGAAAAGGTCCATTGACTATTAAAAATCTTTGATTAATGATTGCTAAATTTGAAGAAACAGGTTCATTTAAGTTCGTTCTGAAAGAGGAAGAAAATCTGTTTCCGCAGAAGCAATAGAGAAAGTTGCGCTTCGATGGAAAGAGGACAGAGCTTCGAATGTGCAGGCTAGTACCAGTGCCCGAAGTGTGTCAGATGCATTGGATATGCCACGTTCAACTGTCCGGAAGATCATGGAATATCCTCCAGTATTATGGGCACAAACTTCAACTTATGTAGAAGTGGCTTCCAAATGATTTGGCATTCGACACCGGCTCTCACTTCAGTTTATTGCTCGCTTTGAGGCTCATTCAGACTGGCCGAGGAGAATTCTCTGGACTGACGAAGCTCATTTTTATTTGGACGGTTTGGTGAATATTCACAACTGCCGAATTTGAGAAAATCCATGCTCAGTCTCACAAATCCCTATGTAGTCAACAAAATTAACGGTGTGTTGTGGATTTTCTGCATAATTTATTTTCGGTCCATATTTCTTCTAGGAATTAAGTGCGACTGGTTCTATAACATGTCCGATTACTGGACAGCGATATGCATCATTAATTTAAAATAAAATTGTTCCGGATTTACAAGATGGCGCTCTTTTAACATAAAAAGTTGTGTAAATGAAGTTTTCCATAATCATTTTACAGAAGAAAGTGTCATAAGCCGTCACTTTCGTGATTTGTGACCTCTCGGTATCCAGACCTAAATTCATGGGACTTTTGGCTTTTATAACATTTAAAACATCTAGTAAGTCGTGCTAATCAAAAAACTTTACTTAATTTAAAAGCAGCATCTCACTGCATATTCTTACTACTACTCAGAAAACACTACGGTCAACTGTGAAACATGCTATCTTATGATTCCAAATGGCCGTCCTGATGAACACGTTTTATTGAAATTAAATTTCTCAAAAATATGCTAAATGTGTAATTCATTTGAAAAACTATCCCTGGTGGTGAAAATTTGAACTTTTTTTATTCGCTTAAATAAATTCCCATCCTTTCATTATGCCCGATACAAATTTTCATAAATTTCTGAACAAGGGTTTCGCCTATAGACAACTTTTAAGTAGGGTCATTTAATTATGGTTAGCCTGTATATAACAAATTAAATTACTAAAAATATTTTGTTATTCCAGGTTTTGGGTATATTTTGATATGATATATGTCAAACCTTATACGAGAATAGGTTCCTACGTCGTTGGAATAGCGCTTGGATATATAATATTTCAAAGAAAAATCCGTGGAGTCAAGAAAAGCAGTTTGGTAAGGAATGCTTTTTTTAAAACTAATGTCATTGTTAGCCTTTTTTGGAATCAATAAAGAGCAAACAGCTGAACCACTATGATTTCACTCTAAGATTTCTTAATGTCTATTATCCTTGAATTTCAATGAAAAAAGTCAGTTATTTTGTATCCAATAGTACCTTAACCGCAATTTCTTGCACTTATAACTGCTATCTTGCATAAAATTGTTTTTATATAAACCTCTAGCAATTTTTAGCAACATATTTAACTTAATTTACACAGCATTCTACATTCGAATCATAAGTATTTATGTCTCACATAAAACAGTGAATAAGATATCACAGGATAAGCCTTAAAATTTGAGTTAAAAGAAAAATAAGAATATCATAGACAATGGGTTGAATCGGCTATCTAATACAAAACGAATTTAAGAACAAAAATTGACAATTTCTTAATACTATTTAATTATTCATTTTCAAACTAGCAAGACTTTCCGACTGTATGATTACGACATTACAATGGTGCAACTTATTCTAATTGCTTAAAATAATTTGAAAGTAAGTTTAAGTAAAAGAATTTATCGTTTTCCATAAAAAAAGTTTTTCTGAGAAATGAGGCACACTATTATAAATGCACAACTCACATATAAGTATTTTTTTTTCTTTCTACTAAAACAACATGCCTAAATCACTTAGCATATACATTTTCAGAAGTCGTTTAACATGTGTTTTTTCAACATTACAAAAATAACAAAGTTGACAGCGGTTTGTTATCGTCACCCAGATGGATACAGAAATGGTCTTAACTGTCCTTACCAATGGCGGGACGTGTTTCCCGTGGGAAAGATTATACCGTGGCCGGTGATGTCCCTTTAAAATTCGATATTGTCGCTTCGGTTCGGTTATTTAACAATATCGTTTGTTGAGGATGGGCCGAATTAGTCAATGTACAAAAATAGAATTTATAGAGAATATGCCTTTTGAACACAATTTTGTCAACAGATTGACAAATAAATCTGACTGGAAACTACAGTTGTCGTCAGATACAGAATTTCATTGGTTTTATTCATTTTGTTTATCAGTTATTGCGCTTACATGCATGTGGAAGTATAGACCAGTAAAGGTCATCCATTTGACGAATTTCCTTCAAAATTAGGTAAACATCTACGTTTTAGAGGATAAACTAGAGTACAGAAATAAATAGATTTGGTTATAGTAATTTATAACAGATTCTTTAGCAATCTAGCACAAAACGTTTGTGGGTTATCACGTACAGACAAAATGCCAAAAATGCATTATTAAGACTCAAAGAAGCTCAAATGGGAAGATTTTTGTCAAAATCTCGAGCTCAAATTGTTGAAGGATTTTTATAGTTTCTTAATATTTTGTATACAAAAAAAGAAAAACTAAGAATTATAGAGAATTGCAGTCTGACATTAAATATTGTAAGTGTGATATTGTACTCGTATGTAAATAAACAATTTGAGAATACGTTTATTTAAATAAACTGTTTTCACTATTTGATGTGCATATTTCACGGAATAATTATTTTAGTAATAATATTCCGTCTTTTGGTCGGATTGAAGAAGCAAAAATTTTGAATGCACCAATTTTTCATGCAGGTTTTAAAAATTAATGGATTGATAGATAAAATCATTAAAACTTTTTTGACAGAAAAAAAAGTTTTAATAATTCGAATAATGCGTTGACAGTTTTTATTCAAGACTTTATAATCATATAAGTTATTTTGGTTTGGAGTTTCTGAAGCCTCAAAATACACAGGCAGAAAATTGGAGATATATCGATTTTGTCGCATCCATTTTCTGCTTTTAGGATTATTAGAAAACTATAAAAAAAGATGCCATTTTTGGCGACTTATCGGGAAAAAAATGTTGCAACTTGGAGCGGACGTCCATCATTTACCCGATTCTTATTTAAATAATATATGCATTTTTTTTAATTTGTTCACCCGGGAAAAACCGTTTTGGAGCTCCAATGAATTTGGAATGAACATAAAACGTTATTTGAATATCGTCACATGCATAATCTGATAGTCACGTGATTGTTTAAAATGAATTTAAGCCTGTCTTTCAAGAAAAAAATTGTGGCTTAAAAAAATAATAACTTGATTGAGAGGGTCAAAAAACCCCACTTCTCTAAATGTAGGTGATTGCAAAATATGAATCTTGTAAGAACGTGATGGGATTCTGTCGTAATGATGCCACATTAAAAAGTAATTTTTTCAAATAACTTGAAATTTGCAATAAAGATTTCATTTTTTACTAATTACAGTAGCATCAAAAGTAAAATTCAAAATAAGATATTAAGTTATTTTCTCTGTATTCTACACTTCATCTATATTAATAAAAATGGTTCTTGAAATGCGTTGCTAAGCGCAAAACTAGAGAACGGCTTGGCCGATTCAGCTAATTTTTAAAAAATATTTTCGTTAAGACACGAGGATGGTTCTTATGAAGAGAAAAAATTAAAAAACTGCGTAGAAAATAGTTAAAACGACACTTTTCTTACTTTCCCGCCAAAAATCTGCATTTCCTCCCCCCACATCAACTGAGTAAGATAGCAGGAAGTAATAAATTATGATTTGTTTAGAAAGAAATGCGCGAAGTCAGTTGGTTTTCATTCATAGATAACGGGATGTTTAAAAAAGAAAGAAAATAGTTGCTTTTATTATTAGTCGGTATGAATATTTAATCTATGCCTGCTCAAAATAAAATTTGGGCAGGGAAGAAAAAAAAGAATAACAAAAAGAAAATAGGGTTTGTAGAAACAAAATTAGTGAAGAAAAAAAGGATAGAAAAAAAAGAAAAGAAAAGAAGGATGTGTGTGTTTCAATATTATTTCCTCTGTGCGCGCCATTTTCCAAGCTGTTTTTAAACTTTCGCATCTCTTGAAAACCAATTGTGTCTTTATTTGTTTAGTGCGTTTACATTTATGAAAATTAGAATCTTCTTATTATATATAAACGTAGAATTTTAGACCTTTCCCTCCACCATTTAAGTAAAATATCAATTCCGGGACAATCATTGCTCGGATAGAAAGAGAAAGATGAGTAGTACAATGAACAGAACATCTGAAGAAAATAATACTATAAATGAATGATATGATTATCAAAATTTGTTTGGTTTAAAAATATTTTGGTGAGAAACCTGTTATGAGACACAGCTACATAAAATATTATATGAAAATTTTAGCGAGCATTAATACTGGCGAACCGACTGGTCGCCAAAGGCGGCTAGTTCGAAATAAATATGCAGCTATTTTAAAAAAATTATGAAAAATGTGTTCTATAGGAGTGATTTTTTAAATTTATACAAAGGTGGACTAACAAACAGCGTATACAACACTTCCCTTTACGCATACAATTTCAGAAAGAAAAAAAAACTCTGGAATAAATATTATGAGCCATAATTTTTCGCTCACTTGAAGAAAACATTTAAACAGAATTGGACAACGTGAAATAAATTCGATTTTCAAAATTCTTTTAAACCTTTTTTCAAATCCGAAGATCTCAAGAAGGTAAAAAATAGTTTAAAATCTCTGGTCAGAAGCATTGGAACTTGATAATGTTCTAAAATTTATTCATTTATTTTGTCTACTTATTTGATTTTTATTCTTCTACGTTGTTATTTAATTTATCTCTATAATTTGATGGCTAATCAATTGCCTCCCCTACTGAGTGGAAAAGTATGTCGTGATTTTAGAGATTGGATACATTGGACATGAAAGAAGAGTAAAGAGTTTGAAACTGTTAAGCCCAGTGTACATTTCTGTTGATACATATTTGCTAAAAGCCATTTCTTCCTATAAGAGGAAGCCATTGTTATTTTTTAAAATTATTCTCTGCCAGCTAATGTCAATAATTTTTGATCAATATTTATTTTTAATGACTGAACAATTTTTTCAAATTCAAATTTACAGGTCACTCTCTGTGTCGGATGGACGCTATCTTTTCTATTTTTATGCATTTCTATCTTCGCCATTTACAACAGAGACGAATCAGCCTTGGAAAGAGCCATCTACAACGGCGTGAAGCATTTTCTGTGTTCTTGCAGTATATCGTGGATTATTTTTGCGTGCGTTACCGGACAAGGAGGTTAGTTCACTGTTATTATTTTTGCATAAAATCAAAAACTGCAGCTGGTTAGAATTAAAGTACCTAACACTTAACACCATACCACACATCCATTTCTAAAACGTGTATGGTCATTTTACGGTTTGATATTAATGTTGAGGGACATTTTTTTAAAAAATGAATTAAAGAACTCACTTCTTTTCAATAATAAGAATAAGTTTGGTTTATAATAATAATAATTTTGAAATTATTTATTTGCTTAAAAAGCTTTTAAAGCGAAATCTCCTTATTTTTTTTAATGAAATGCCCATCTGTTTCGTCAATTTAATAAGCATTCTAAAAATAACCCAAAAGGATTACTTTCGAAATTATACCCAGTGCTTTTTATCTGTATCAGTGATCTAAAATATCAGGATAATACAACTTCACCCAACTTTAATGTACTGTATATGGTGGCAATGAATGATATTCTGAAGGTTATTAAAAAATAAAAAGGTCAAATTATTATAACAATCTCATTAATATTTCTTCTAAATGGTTCATTTTCCTTCAGCATTGGTTGTCAATCATCTAAAAACTAGTTTTGAGAAGCAGAAATTAGGCAAAGGTCGATAAAGAAAAAGTGTTATCTGTGCCATTCAGATATCTTTCTCCTGACCTAAATATTAATGGTCTTTCCAGAGAAACGTACATTGCGTTTTTTCGTTAGTTTTTCAATTCGTTTTATTTTATCGTGTTAGACAATAAATAAATAGACTTCAGAAATTTTATTAATATTTGGCACTTGTTTTTATACTATGAAGTTCTGCTATTTTTGCGTTTTTTCTAATTTAAAATTTTAATTCGGATTCATCAGAAATTCAGATTTTCTGTAATCATAAAGATTAGTTATTATCTATTCTACCAGTTTCACAGGTCAATTCTAAGTTTAAATTAAAGACTGAATAAACTTTTCTCAAAGTTTTTTTCAATTACCTCCTCTTGTTATAACCACTTATGTCCTTGTCTTCTATTCACTGTCCAGAAAAGCCTTCGTTGCGTCTTTTTTTTTGTCACTTTTTATCTCGTATTTGATATGTGTACTTTCCTTCCATGTCTATATATTCTTTCGAAAAACAAGAAAAATGCAAAACTTTAAAAAAAAGCTTTGAATTTGATAAATATGATTTATATCTTTTAATAAGAATTTTTTTGCAATTATTCTATTGAAAGAGTGTTTTTTGTATATTAAAATTACATATTTGCTATAATTTTCTTTGAAGCATTCTTAATTATAAAT
The DNA here is from genome assembly GCA_026289955.1 of Argiope argentata. Lineage (NCBI taxonomy): Eukaryota > Metazoa > Arthropoda > Arachnida > Araneae > Araneidae > Argiope > Argiope argentata. The sequence continues at coordinate 666,618 of JAOUZG010019123.1, forward strand.
GTTTTATTTTTTTATTGTACATTATTTATTAACATTTTTTTAGCTTTTCATTTTAGTTCCCTTTTTTTCCCTTCATATGCTTTTGAATATTTTCTTTTTATAAATTCATATGTGGAAAATTTTTCTCCATTCGGATTCTTGAATAAACCAAATCTTTATTTTATTCTATCAGTTTTTCAATTAAATAAGTTACATGTTAGAGAAAAAAGAATGAGGACGATGTTTCTATTTTTTAAAAAGCCCCTAATACTACATCCAAAACTCTAAAATAAAATCCTTTTTCGAGTAAGATCATTTTTTAAAATTTACTTAATTTAAGTATATTGCATGGATTTAGAAATGCATTTACTACCCTTACAAACTTTAAATCTCAATTATAGCTCTATTATAACCAAAACTTATAAACTGAAAATTTATTAAATCAGTAATAATTGTGCCGCAAAAAAAGGAGTACTGCTATTATTCCCCATGGCTCGATTGGCAGAGCATTGGACTTCTAATCCAATGGTCCCTCGTTCGATTCTCAGCCAGCGCATTTTACCCAAAGACTGGAATTTTAATTTAAAATTGATCTTATTATTTCTCTAAAATCGAGATAATTCTAGAACATTCTTTACTATCCGAACGAGATGGTTCTCGAATGTTCTTCAGATGTATAAAAGCTGAGTTCTGCTCATTTCTTCATTCAGTTCTCCAGCGAGTTGCTTGGTGCTAATAAACGCAACTGTAACTAACTATCCGTGTCATTAATTGAGTCTTCGTGACAATTGCATTCAACTGAAATTTGCTCTAACTGCTAAGGTTACCTATCTGGCATATTTGAGAATTCAACAATTAGTGCCCTGAACTTCGTATCATTTAGTCCAAATATTCCATGCATGTTTCCTCCTGGGAGAAAACATACATGGGATATATGTGGATGGGCAGTACGTCCCATCGGGGTTCCTCGTAATTGAGAATGAGAAGTTTCGATTATCGTGGTTGGTTCTCACCACCCCTGTGGGTACGAAAAAATGGGAGTCTCACTATTACCATCGATGACGGGACGTACTTCCTTGGGAAGGGTTATACCGTGGTCGGTGATGTTCCTTAGGACTCAACCAAAGCTCTCATCTGCGTTGATGTTACGGCTTTCTTGTCATGCAAGTTTCTCCGTGTATCTTCAGGTGGATAGGAGTAGATATTTTGTAATTAAGTATATTTCCACTCTTTTATGCAGTAAAACAATTATTTTAAGCTAAATTATCCCGAAAATCAAGATTTCTTGAATTTTCTTTTGTCTTATAAGTAAAATGAAATCACATTTTACTACTACATACCAATCTCCCACTAGTAATGTAAATGCTTCTCTTTTAGTCTATTATATCCCAAATGTTGGCATTCTTTAACACACTGTCTTTATTAGAAGCTATGCTAGAGAGATTTGTAAAGATCGCTCCCGTTGTATAAGTATATCTATTGCCTTGTTCTTTCGAAAATATTTGCTTAATATTTAATAATAATATACTTACTTAATATTTGTGTTTCCTTTTGTGCAAGCAGTCCCTAAATAGACTGACGATTTTCAAAAATGTAAAACAGGAAAACAGTCATGATTTTTAAAAAAGCAATTTTTGGAGAAAATACATGTGACAAGGCATCCACCTTTCCTATCATAGTTTATTTTAGTTCAAAAAGTTGTCGATAGATAGCGCTTAAGTCCCTTTTATTGTTTTCTCCGTTTGGAAACATCATAATATGTAGCCTCAGATGGGATTATTGTTTCGATTTAAAAAGAGTGAGCTGCGACTGGACAAGAAGATACGATCTGAGCAGAAAATTCTGCAGAAGACCTTAGAAAATGACGTATTCATAGGAGGGAAAGGAATTTTCTTAAATTAGAGCTCCAGTGATTATCGGAGATTATTATTGCAACAAGAAGAAGCTTTCGATGGAAATTATTAGTCTCTAAATATCCGTAGTCAAATACAATAAATCAAATGTATGAGAAATTCGAACTAACAGGTAGTGTTGCGGATGAGGAAGTCGGAATTGCTGAAAGACATAGTTCGGTTAATATGGAAGCACTGCAACCGCATGTTAAATGAGCAAAATGGCAAAGCACAAGATAATGCGTGAGTGCTGGGCCTTATCCCCGTACAGAATTCACACACAGCAACCTCATCATACAGTATCTGTAGAGAAAAGGAACAAGTTTGCGATCCAATTGCTGATCATGTTTGTCGATGGCAATATTGTTAATTCTATATGGTTTTCAGGTAGAGCACTATTCTATAGAAAAGATTCATCAATAAAGAAAATTGGCGAATTTGGGGCATTGAGAACATTTATTTTTGTTGAGTTCCAAAACGACTTTATTCTGAAAAAGTGATAGTAAAGGCAGGTGCTTCCAGCAGAGTTGTAAATGAACATTTTTGGGGGGTGGTGGGGGAAGTTCTACTTTTTAGATAATGTCTTTGAATTTCCTTCTATTTTTACGACATGAGATTGTGACTGATGGGGGACATTTTGAAATATTGTACTGCAATTTTCCTTTATTGAAAAATTTTCGAAAAATTATGATGTGATTAATTGCATGTTTACAGTCTGCATTGATATTTATCGACAGCTTTTTAAACTAAAACCAAACCCTGTGGGAGAAAAAAATGTATGCCATTTCAAACGAATTCGCTTTAAGATTTTTTAAAACAGTTTTAACTGTTTTATTTAACCTGTTTTCCTGTTGTGTATTTTTGAAAATTGTTGATCTATTTCACAACATCCTTTATTAAATTTCTGTTTTACCTTCATTTTTTAGGTCTCATCAACTGGGTCCTTTCACTTCCCATCTTTGTACCCCTTTCCCGCCTTTCGTACTGCATCTACTTCATTCACATCATCATCATAGAAAAGTACGTCCTATCAATTGACGATTTGAGAGATTATTCGTTTCTGTCGGGAGTAAGTAAATGATTTTTCTTTCACAATCCTTCAGTTAAAGTAGAATGCATTAAAAATTGAAAATTTAGTTATTACTAATTTACAACCTTAGACGATCTAACTTATAATAGTTGGCTTTTGTTATTTTTGCTAGGAAAAGCTACATACATCTTGAAAATAACACAGAGGCGGAAAATTACTTTCCCAGATACGAAAATGAAGTCATTAGACAAATTGTATTTAGAAATGCTTTTAGATAAAGATAAAGTATTTTGTTTGCCACAATTCCTTTTTGTTCGAAATTACAACTATTCCCCGAGATTTAGACCTTTTGCCGGTTATAAAAAACTTAAACTGGTATTAAATCTATTTTTATTTTATTATTATTCTAAGTTATTTAAATACAATATCACATCCTACAATCTCAAATAAACGGACATATGAAATTTAGTATATGAATTTTTATGCACATGAAGAAATAACACGTTTCTTTGAGATTCGGGACAAACGCCCTTAATGGGAGGATTTCCTGTCCGTTTATAAACATACGAGTATTTATTGCTAAATGGATAAAATTGGGTATTTATAGCTTTATGAATAAAATTGGATACTTGTAGCTTCATGGATTGAACGAAATCAGCAATAAAAATTAAGTGTAAAGCAAAACTCAAAAGGAAAATATCTGATGAATCCGGCATCAAGACTTTTTCAAGGCTCACCCTGAGGCAGGGACTCAAACCAGAGATTTTTTGTGTGTGAAGGGTCAGACTATTGTCAAAAATTGACCCCTCGTGACCCAAAAATCCCATTAAATTGAGGTTTTGGATATTAATTAGTATCACAGAAATAATTTCACAAATACAATGCAGCAAATTGTTTAAAACAAACGACAATGGACCATAAAACCTAAAACTAAAACATCAAATTATATATCAAGATTAAAAACACACAATAACAGGCACATTATTTCAACAAATTTTTTTATATAAATAGAATTATGGAAAATTATTCAAACTAAACCACAAAAGCCATAAAATATAAAGCCACAATCATTAGAATATGAAATCCAAAATACATATCGATATTAAGAACCACTCCAAAAAATATGAATTGTGTCACCCTATTAGTTTATTTTCACCTCTTCAAACTAATTTTATTTTTCCCGCGTTTATATACGTTTGGTCAGAATGTATCGTGAGAAGGAATGACGATTTCAGCAATAGATAAGTTTACACAATCATTATATAACATGATCGATAATAAAAGAAAAGTATATTTATTTTTAAAAATAAGTCCAAAAACTGATATAATTTTTTCTGTATTTTAGGTTTGGATTCATTGTTATCTCATGCTTTGGACAGTGGCTGTCTCATTCATAGTCTCCCTTATTTTCGAGAGACCTTTATTAAATTTAATAGGTTTGCTCTTGAACAAATCGAGATCCGAAAAGAAAACTCAGTAAAAAAATTACACGTACATCGTTATTTCATGTTACTACGAATCATTATTCCTTGCACAAAGAAGAAACTAATGGTCTTCAAGTATCAATTTTATCATCACTGTACAAATTGAATTTTATATTCATTTAAATAATTCCGTCCCCTGTTGTAGCATACATTTTTATGCTAGACTTATTAATATTAGATACAAGATATTTCTACGATGTCTTCCGATATATTGAGTCAAAACAACTTCGTAAAGATGAAGTAGCAATATTATCTTATTATCACAAGATGTATTATGAATTTTTAAACTTCTCAAATTGTGCTGAAAAATCGATGTATTAAACAAAGTTTCCTGTTTATGTGTAAAATAAGTTTGACACTTTGAAAAAGAATTTCAAAGTGCCAACAAGTGCAACAAGTTTTGAATAAAATTTTAATGATGAAAAACTTCTACAAATACTTTTCTATCAGTTTAAATTCCCGGAATGAAAAATAAATTCCTTTTTTTTTTTCATTTTTAATCTTCCTTTTTTATTCTTTTTATAAGTTAAATATTTTATTTTGCTACTCTTGTTTTTATCGTTGACCTTTCATTTGATACTTACCTTTGTAAATTAGATAATAAGTAATTTAAATCCTTGGAATAAAACATTTGAATTGAGCATTGCCTTTCATTTTTATTCCTTTTATATCACTCTTATATGATTAAATATCAATAGACTGATAACTGATTTAAGATAAACTCCAAATAAAACATATGGGAAGGGACATAATTAATGTATACACATTGGGAGCACAATTTAAAAGCATGATGTTAAGCAAATCCATCAGCATTTTACATGCACATTGTATATTTTATATGCACATTGTATATTTCTTGTATATTTTATTGAAACACCTTTTAATATTTTGAAAGTCTGGTCTATGTATTTTTGCATAAAATGTAAAATTAAAAAAAAAAATTGGGTGTTCTGTAAAAATGATTTTTTATTCATTTATTATTAAAATTATTGAGTTCTAGAGATTACTTTTAAACCCAACGAAAAAAGGTTGATAATTAAAAACATTTCAAAAATATCTTTTTAAAATTATAATCTTAAGAAATATTTTCCACTTTTCATTCTTTAATTCATGGTTTTAATTTCGACAACGGAATTTTGAAATAAATTTTCATTAAATCACAACTAGACGGTTCACAGTAATAGTTTTCTTTGAGAATACGGCTTGTATGGAATAAACAGTTAGCAAAAGGATTAGATTAAGTTATTAAATATTAAAATAGTTCGTTGTAATCGAGAAAAATACATTGGAATTCTCACCCCCTGAAAGAGTGAGAAAAATAAAGGATGGAATAAAGGATACATGAAACATGTGAAGTTAAATAGGATTCCAAAAGTCTTTGTTTTTCATGCATGAAAGGTAGTATCAAAAAGGGTCAGAAGAGCTAAAATCAAGCCTGTATGTTGTGATGCCATTTATCCATTTCTTATTAATCATTGAACTGAAAATACCGATAAAATCTTTTAAAAAATGCGTGTAATTAAACCAAAAGTTTAAAAGTTCATTATCAAAATAAGTTTGCGCCAATGAATCTTTTAAAAATGGCAATCAATTGTTTTTCCTTTTAGAAAATGATTGTAATCTTTATATATATATAATGTATAGCTATGTATATATGTATGTTTTACACCTCCTACAAAATAACAAAACAAGGGAAAGAATATTATCTAGGTCTAAGAATTCAAATTTATCAATCAGATATCCAATATTCATTTAGATATAGATAGAAATTTTCCTTTATTAAATAGCAATTTCAGGGGAAAATATATATAAAAAAATTTTTTTAAGTTAAAGAAATTATCATTCTAATGATGATCATCTATTTCAACACAGTGGTTCTTTCATGAGTTATTTATTTCTTTTTTAAAAAACAAATTATACGCATGAAAAATAAAAACTTTTAACAAATCTTTCTCTTTTTTTAAAAAAAAAATTATGTTTTATTTTAATAAATAGCTATTTATCAAGATTTATTTTTTCGAAAGATGTGATTTAATTATACAGAAAAATTTATAATGGATTAAAATTAAAAATTTTATTCCTCACAATGGTGCCAGTTTCGTTATGATCTTTTTAAAAATTTTTGTTAGTTCTTTAGTAAATTTAATATAGATCATTTGAAGTATGGATATTAAAGGTACTCCTAAGTTGGGCAACGTTGACATTAAATTATTCCAATTTTTTTTTCAATTTTCCCTTTTTTTATTAATACGCGATTTGAAAAGTTATACCAATTCATACAAAAGTTTCTTTTTACATTTAAATTATTATATGTGGAAAGATTTTAACCCCTAAAAGACGTTCATTACATTATCCAAATACAGGTCAAGAGGAAAAGATTTGGTTTTAGTGCTGCCATCTATATTTATAATTTTATACTAAATCAGACATCTTTTAATAAATCTTCAAAAGCATGCAGTTTTTTTTAAAAATGAGTCAATAACAATAATTACATACCTAAAACTTCACCAAGAACTTTTCCATTAACTCGGTAACAATGCAAAGTTGCCGAAGATATTTCGTGGGGCTCCACATTATATGGCAATTTTCCGCTTTAAAATTAATGGATGAAATTTGACGGAATTCTACATTATTGGGTGATTTTTTGCTGCCTCCTAGTTAATAAAAAAGTACTTTTCAACGATAATATTATAATAAATTTACATTATCTAATTTCTTTAGGGTACAAAGACAATTTGATTTTTTTAAGGAAAACTGACCGTAATACTAATTCCAGAAGATCATGTTGAGCTGCCATTTATCGATTTCATTCTACACCAAAGAGGATTCTTCTCTGAATTATTAAAGATTATATGGCCTTACTTTTAAAGCATAATTATTAAGAATTTTAAGCTTTTGTTACAAAATATATTAAACTTTCCCTTAGGATATAGAACGATTATAAACAGAAAAAAATTCTTTTTCAGAAAGTTGTGAAAAATTTAATTATCATCAACAATCTATTTTAATTGCATATGAAAAATGTGTTTCTCCTGATAAATTATGCTAGGAGACATTGCTAGGAAAAATAGAGCAAGCAAAAAATAATAGCATATTTTATGACAGATATAAGATGATTAAAATTGCAACTACAATTGTCATCATAACAATTGGCTCCAACGCAGTATCACGATCCGCGATTTACACGATACTACTTTTTTTAATATATTGGGAATTCGTTACATATCTAATAAGCAAGCTTATTGGAAAAAAATTTATAGAAAACTTAGTAAATGGTATTTTTATTTGCATCAATGTCTTCCATAGAAAAAGCATTTATTTTTTTAGCATGCTTAGAATCATTTTTAAAAAAATGTTTTTTGAGTCAACTTTCCCAAGTATATATTTGAATATTGCGCCAAATAAAAAAAATGTGTTTCGTACTCATATGTTATTTTTTATAATAAATATTCTAAAATACACAGAGTTTAAGTTTTTAGCTCAGTGATCACTTGAATGTAAGTTAAGATGTAGAATTTTAGATCTAATGAATATTTTATCATAGTCGAGCAAAAGTTTTAATTTTGGGTGTTTTTAAGTGCGTGTTCAATTTCTTTCTCTTCATTTGGGTATTTATTAACATTTGCAAAATATCTTATAGCTCTGTTGAAGCTAAATTTATTATTTTCTTCAACAAAATTTGCATAATTAAATGAATTCTTACATTCATCATTGTTTTGTCTCTCTTATCTCTTTTTTTACACGCATCACACTGAAACTTTTGTTAGTTTAAAGTCCGAATTGGTTTCATTTTAAACGTTTAATAACTCATAAAACTTTCAGAGATATATTTTGGACCATTTTAAATCATTTTTATCATGTCAGAATATGATGTTTTTTAAATGGGGTTTTTAGAGTCAACAAAAATCCGTAGGCAAAAAATAAAAATTTTAACTGCACGAGCATCTAAAAAAAACAGCTTTTACTAACGTTTTACCATTTTGTTTACAGAAGCTATGATTAAAAAAATAAGTTAATGACTAATACAGCAAATAAAACTAAGAAAAATGTCATTTGAGCCCGTGATTATATGAAATGACATAAATAGGAAATGTGATATTTTTTAAAGCAATAAATGCGAGACAAAGTTTTTTGGATCGTTTGAAATACTAAAGTGACTCATTCAATGAAACCATTAAAATGAATAAAAAATATAATTTAACTCGCACGAGCACGTGGTGCTTGGCCGTTCAAGAAATGATATTCTGACATGATACGTAGAAATATGCATAACATATTTCATTTTAATCTTTTATTCTTTTACTTAAAAAATTTAAACATTAAAGCCTCTTTTTGAATAACCCATCGTTGTTGTTATAGATAATTTGAAAAGCGCTAAAATGTCTTCTTGTGTAATTTTATTGTGCTACCGCCATTTTTCCAAGAACTGTAAGTCGGTAAAAAAAAGCGTTCATAAGCAAAACACTTTGCGTCATTATTTTTTATTTGAGCAAGGCTTATGATCTAACTTGCCTTTTTGACATTTTAAAAGATTTATTTGACGCTGGTTTAAGATGCATATCCAATTTCACTAAACTTTTAAAAAAATAATTTCTAGAAAGGGAAATTCTCCAAACTAGTGTAATATTTTATTGGGTATTTTTACTCAGTACAAATACTTTACTGAGTATTTTTACTTATTAACTCTGTACTGCATTTATATACACAGACAATTATGGTAATGTTCTCAATGCTTTATAATTCATCGTAAAAACCAATTGCATTGTCCCAAATGTCGTGCTTCCTTATGATCATATTTCATTTTTTAAAATGGCATTTGAATTTATGTTCTTGTGAAAATACAGTATTTATTTTAAAAAACACAATTTCAAACAGTTCTTGATAGCCCAACAAAAACTGAAAAAATGGTTTTGTTTCTCCTTTCAGAAAAACGTAAGCGTTATTTTTTTGACTAAATGTACACATTTGATATAAATGTACAAATTATTTCTTCTGTTGAAATAAAATTTATATAAGTGATATTTAGAAACAAGTGAATAATTCAATCTCGCATAATAAAAGGACAAGAAAATGTGTTCAGACTTTGAATATTCTTAAAGATCATCGAATACGGTGCTGTTAGAACATCACTTATAAAACGTTATGAATCCTTTAAATGTTCACAACTCTTTTGCATGGCAGAAATATAAAATTCAATAATCAATAACAGTATGAAGGTCATGCATGCTGCTCATAATCAGGGAACTGTGTTTTCATAGGAGCATTAAAAGCAATATCAATTACTTTTAATTGCTGAATCAACATTACCATACAAATGTCAGATGCTTTCTCCATCTTCTTCTTCTTCCTATTTTTGTGCAACGAAGAGCCTATATTCTCATTTTCTGAATCATGCAGGTATAGATGCAATTCATGAATCATAATTTTCCACAAAAATTAATTTACATAAGCAATTGGATTCTAAATAAGACAAATGGTAATTACATGATAGATAGATGAATTTTTTGTAATAATCAATATCGAACAAATCTTCTCCCCGAAACCTTCCAAAGCTGGACAAAAAATTTGCTTTTTTGTGCATTTTGTATCTTTTCTTATGCCAACTAACTCTGACATATTTGTTGACAAATGTTTTCATGAGTATATATAATACAATTATAGATTTATCCCTATGAGTAAAGACAAGTCAAAATTTGGAGACCATATCGATATATAAGTTACTTTCCGGCCAGATTTCTGATACAGAGGTAGTTCGTCTTCTTAGTGTTCTGGGAGTCCCGGTATGTGCATGGTTGTTTTTATGTGTGCTATCTGCGAGATGTATGAATGTGCTACCCCCCCCTCTGTCAAAAGGGGCTGTACAAGAAAATATGGTGAATGTGAAGCTAAGTCGTACCATTCGTCTTAGGTAGCGCTACTTCAAAAACAAGAGACGGTCCTTTCGTCTTAAATATGCTGCTGTATCAGCAGGGAGTTTGCCCATAGGCAAGTGCTATAAGTAACACCATAAGTGCCATAAGTGAAATAGTTATTTTCCTAGATATTACTATATCAAACTTTAAACTTTATGTTCAGCTCTTCAGAATTACTACATTAATCAGGTACAAATTCGTATCGAGCTTCTTAAAATATATCCTAGAACAGCATTTACATTGTCTTTTCTTAATTCAGCACCAGTCATTTCTTAATTAGCTCAATTTACATCACATAAGTCTACTCAAAATTTGTATAGCTACATATTTTTAGATTCCAGAACTTATTCTATTTTTAAAAAATAACAAAGGTAATTTTGTTTCCCCTTAGTAGATAGATTACAAATCTTTAAATCATTTTAAAATCAAATACGGCAAACAATATGAGAAAGACAATCTAGAAAAGATTTTTCAAACTTATTACTTTCGACCCTATATTATACATGGTGTTATCTCGGCATACTCGGCATATAGATCACGCCTTTGTAACATAGTTGTGCAATGTAAACTTCGAGTATTACTCTCTTGCAATGGGCGTAATATCTATATGAATTAAAAGATAAATTTAACGCCATTTCAATAATTCAGATTTCAGGCAATAATTGTCAATTTACAACACATTTCAGGAAAACCTTCTTACTTTTGTTATTGTTTAAACACGGAGATTTAAAACGTCTGTTGACGTGCATAATTTTTGGAATTGAATCAAATTTAGGGGCCTTTTTTCGATGTGTCTGCTTGTCCTATAAAAATACTTTTAGCTTAAGTTAAAAACATATCTCTGAATAAAAATGTCATATATATATAATCTTATTTCATAAACTCATGTCATTTTTGAATTTCCATATATTTTTATTGAAAGACAAACATTCTTCCCAACAATATTTTTATGTACTCAAGAAAGTCTAAACTAAGATGATTCGTCAAAACCAATTTCTGGAGTAGAGACAATTTTCCAAATTGAATTTTCAATTGAATTTTTCCAACAGTAAAAAGAATAGCGTTTTATACGTTTTTTAAAAGAAAATAACGTGCAGTGTTCTAAAGAAAAATAACTAATATTCAAATATTTTAAGTTTTTCGAAATGATAAAATCACAAGTGCTTTCATTTTTGAAAATACGAAATGAAAAAAAAGGAATAAATTCAAATTGCTTGATATTTTATTCAAATATTTCAATTATTATATTTATCCCAATTTTTTTTCCTAAACCACAATTTATATGAACTTAATTTGTTACATAAGATCATTTTATTATTTTTATAATGCATTTCACGGTAAATCTTTGGCACTGACGTCTAATGTGCATTTCCCCTTTTGCATCTGTTGGTTCATATTTGCGAAAAGGCAGTGCTGTAAAAAGAAAAGGGAAAATTTGTTATATTTTACATTGAAAGGGATAAATATCAAAATAGTAAAAAAAAATTGAGAAATCAATATTGCACAATTAAAAAAATTGCCAAAAAAATTATCAAGAAGTGAATTTTTATAGGCGATTGAAAGTTTTTAAAGTCAATAAAAGTATATATTATCTTTTATTTATTATACATTCAATCGTAAAGCTTTTTTTAATATTTTATATCACGTGAAAATGCGTTCGCATTTTGTAACCAAACAATTTTAGTTTAGTTATATTAACTTCCTTTTTTGAAAAAAAAAAAATACAGCTGTTATAGGATTGATCTCGTGATTCTGAATGCCATACAATTGACAAAGAGGTCGCCAGAGTTGGTATTTCTTCTTTATTCTCTGCTCCACACAAAAAAGGATATTTGATCCAAAACGTTAGATTTAACTAACAAGAAGAGCGAGTATGAGAAGAGTATTGAGTAGATGAAATATCGGATCTGGGGCCAGCCTGCTCCAAGAACTAGATCGTACCATTAAGTCACTGCGTCCATACATTTGTACAGGATATATAGTGGAAGTAGGACTCCTTGTAGATGAGTACGGATAAAAAGAAACAAGTAAACAATAAGTAAACAAATGACAATTTGTTTACTTAATTATCAACATTTAGTAGTAATGTGCTACAACAAAACTTCCTGAGGTTCAATATTTTTTTTTGTAATTAAATCTAACTAAGCAAATCTCCCTCCCTCCTCTTAAAGGTGTTTTTCACTAACTTTATAATATATAATTTTGTCATCCTAACCTATAAATCTGAATACATTTTCATGTTATGTTTGAAAGTCAGAACAATTTTTTTGTGCTTTTTATTTTCATTTTATATTCAATCAATTTCAGTTTTGATTTAAAAGAAATCTATTTTCTTTTTAAATGCTCTCAAAATTCTGCTGTTTCTAACTTCAAATAACTTGAAAGCAGCTTCCTTTTTTAGCTATTGTGATCAGCTTTTAACATTTCCTAAAAAATTATAAAGTAATTCACTATTAACGATTGAATACTTATTTGATTGAACGGGACAAACTAAGCTTGTTTTCCCTGGTTCTTAACATCTGAAAATGCTTTTTTAACATTTAATCGACTCTTAAATACAAGACATAAGCTTATGTTTGAACTATATTTGTCTATGACGGATAAGCCTTAATAGTACACATAAATTGTTCAACATTGTATGATATCAAACTTCGGCGTCTTGGCGCAGAGGAAATGCGTCTTCCTCATGTCCTGGGTTCGATTTCCAGTCAGGGCATGGTTTTCTTGTTTCTTCTATCCATGAGGTGCCTGATTGTACCCCCCCCCCCTCCCTACAAAAAGGAGATGTGCAAGCGAATGTGATGAGTTAGCCCTAGTTTGTGCTACTTTAAAAACAAGAGCTGCTCGTCCGGCTTAAAATCGCTGACTGCTGTCAGCGCGCTTGTCAGGGGTAAGTGCCCTTAGTAACCAAAATACGATATCAAATAATTTTCACAAAGTCTTAAAAAACTGTGAATTATAGAATAATATAATATAACTCGATAATCGGTGATAAAAAAAACTTTAACTAAAAATATATTTCAATTTTATAATATTGTAAATCTTAATATGCTCACTGTGACGCAAAAATACGTTTGAAAAGATACATTTCCTATCACTAATTTAAGCTGTATCAGAATTTTTAAATACTTAGCAAGTTCCTGTTTATATTTTAACAGATCCCCCCACACTTATTAAGGGTTTGATAAAACCTTTAATTTGTCTTAAAATTACATTTTTCCTAGATAAAATATTCTGGAGTAGATTTTGTCCGTTTCAGTACCTTTCAAAATAAAACTTCTTATTTTTAAACATAAAACATTCTTAAATTTAGTCAGTAATAATAAACAGTATTAGCGCACAATGTTCTATTAGCAGACAACAGAATTAAAACTATCTTCAACATGGTTAGAAACTCATTAAAAGTTAGCTGCATACAGGAATAAACTTAATAATAATTTGTTAAGTCCTTTATCTTCCGTTCTGCTAGTGTAAACCATTTTTTTTAACAATTTAATGATACGTTTTGAATTTTACAATGAAAGGTCAATTTTTCAATCGTTGCTCAAACAGTAATAATTAATCCATATTAACCTGTGAGCAAACAGGTTCCGAAAAGGTACGACGATTTCAATTAAATAGTATCGATGCATCGAAATAATATGAAGCTGTAAAGATTAGAAAATTTATTTAATAATTTTCCTTTTTTTTTTCTTTCTTATTTTTATACAGAGAAAAATAGGAAATGACCTATGGAATTTACAAGAAATCTGTTACTTACGAAAAACTTTGTTGGATTTATTAGAACTATAATCATCATTGCTTCTAATATACTGAAGTGTATTTGTTGTTGTTGTTGTAATTGTTGTTACTTATAGCACTTGCCTATGGACAAGCCCCCTGCTGAAACAGCAGCAGGTTTTAAGCCGACAGGAGCATGTCTTGTTTATGAAGTAGCCAAGAGTACGACTTAGCTACCCACTCACCACAGCCACTTGCACAACCCCTTTTTACAGGGGGGCACAGTCATACATCTCACAGATAGCACGCAGAAAAATAACCAGGCCCGAACCGGGACTCGAACCTGGGACCCCCAGAACACGTGGAAGACGCACTATTTTCCAGAAAGCCGGCTGAAGTATATTTAGTACTGTTAAATCATTGTAGGGATTATAAAGTGAAAATTAAATTTAGAACATATTAATTCAAAATAATGACTAAAATAGCTTTTCGCTTAAGACAGATACTAGCGATTTTTTTTTAATTTATTGATTAGCCTAATTTACATCTTCCACACACATGTATCCATAAAGAAGAAGCTATGCTTGTAAATATACAGTATTTCTTAGTGTACTAAGTTTATAAATTTAAAAAGATATCTTACATATAAGTCTTTGATTCTCGAACATTCGCTTGCCTTGTCTGAATCACTACAGACCATCTGTAAAATAAAAATTAAAATAAAATTTATTATTCCAAAGCATCCAGTTTATTTTTAAAAAATAATGGAAAGGTCTAGTTTTATCCTTGTTCACCATTAATACTTTTATAATTCTGTTTCATAAGTATTACAGCGTAAGGCAATTTGATATTAACTGACGAAAATAAAACGCAACTTTCTAAATTATGAGTTATTTCAATTTTTCTGAAATCTGAAACGAGAATTTAAATAATTCTAGAAATGTTGGAAAGAATCTTTCTTGGGGGGGGG
>JAOUZG010019123.1:696604-718952 GCA_026289955.1 Argiope argentata
AAACCCTTTACAATATAACTGCTGTTATGAGTTATTAAATCCTCAAAGTACTTCCAAATTGTTCTCGCATTAGTGGACATTATTCAATTTATAATTTAAAAAATTACAATCAAGGGCTTAGTTTGAAGTTGTATGCAAGCAGCCTATTTAAAAATGTAAGCGTCTTACATAAACATCTATTGCCATCCAATTCTTGAATGAAGTACATAATCTGTGATAAAATTCAGCATTAATGTGAAATTTAAAATAATAATGCTAAATTTAAAATTAATAAATAAATTTTAAAAAATTGAAATGAAGGAATTGTTTTGATAAACAAAAAAATTATTCTCTACTGAAATAATAAAAGGTTATAAAATATAAGTTAAAGTACTTTTTTTACTATTTTATTTAAATTAATATGAATATTCCTTAAAAATTCCTTAAAAACAATAGAACTTTGAGTCCAATCAGGTGTTTCGTGCAGCATTTATTTCTTTTTCTGCATAGATACTTGGATATATTTATTTGTAATAGTTTAATTGCCTTTGATGTACATTTCATGATAATGATTGAAAAAGTTAAAAAAGCATATATATTACTATGATTACTCACCCTCCATTCAGTTTTTAATTTAACGACTAATTAAAAGGTGTTTAAAAACATACAATACCAAAGATTCTATTAAAGAGCATCCTCGAAGCTCTGCTCGGGATTTTAGAGATAATTACTGCTTATATGAAACCATAGAAAAGGGAAAGACAAGTAAAGATTAAGATATTATTGATGAAAAACAAGAATTTTATTTGGATAAACCATCTGTAAAATTTGAAGAGTATTTTTATGAGTATTTAAGAGCTTTATAAACAGCCATCTTAAGATCTTTTGAGGATATTTTTACGACCCATTTTAGTAAACAAAATAAGATGAAAATAAAATTCAAGGCTTTAGCAAAACTTTAAAACCTATAAAGTTATCTAGTTTATGTCTAGAATCTATTCTCTACTACAATACTAAGTGCGTAAGCACTTATGAATTGCAATTTATCTTCAGAATTTACTTTTATTTTTATTTTTCCAGAAAAAAAAAACGTTTTTTTTTCAATCACACATTAGCAGTGAAAAATACCGCTATCGAATAGGGAGATATTAGATGACTTGACAGTTCTCTCTTGACGAATGGAAAGAATCGTTTGAGGAACAATGTATTATAAGCAATTTCTTCCGTATATCATTAAGGAAATGATTAATTAAGCACATATAACCTCCAGTATTTATGATTCAGGATTTTTTGTAAAATTGGAAATGACTTATTGATAGTATAGTGACTTTTAATATCATTAATTTATTTCAAGAATTAAGCTAGTTGTATTGAAAACGTGAGATTTCTTTTTTAATTAACGAAAACAATACTTAAATTTTCGAATCGTTAAAAGTTTTCATAAGCAAATTTAGATTTTAATCACTCAGCCTTGGATATCCATAAATGCATTATCATTTTTCTCACATATTTCTTTGGAGAAGAGGTGATTATATAGGTACTATTAAAGCTACGATTAAAATTAAAGCTATATATATAAAGGGAGAGTTAATTAGTAGTAGGAATTGAAAAAAAATTAATTTTTAGATGCAAGAAGTTTTCTATTTTTTTTTAAATTGAGACTGTTGTTTCAGGTTTGTCAACATTAGTTCGAGGATGACTATCAATAATTCATAGTCCTGTTTTAGCTATGTAAATATTCATAGCGCCGGACTTTATAAATTCGAAGATGAGAGGTTATTAGTATGGGATGAGCACATAAATCTATTCTATAGAAGTAAAATTTAATTCCATGCAGCATATTCTAAGTCTATTAAATGTATGTTAATTTTGATTTTTAAAAGAGTAAATACGAAAGAACGATGCAAATATAAAGGCTCTATAACAAAAAGAATAACATAGGTATGATTTTTTTCTACAGTTACCTTACCAAAAATAATTTTTTTACTGCTTATGTAAAAAAATGAAAATAGAAATTTTCTATGAAAAATTTCTTTTTGAATGAATTTTTGCGGATCAGAAATGTGTACATTGGAGTGAGTGTTTTAAAATTTTAATTAATTTGGCAATCTTTAGAAAAATATTTTTTACAGATTGCATTTTTGTTTTGAAATTCAAACCATTTTTATTTTTTAATCAACTGTAAGATGGTGTTTTTTCTTTCGTTGTAAGTTAAAGAACAATATTTCTGTTAAATATTTTTATGAGCCATTTAAGTTACAATATCGCGAAATTTAGATGATAGACGACCCGTATACTTAGTTTTTTAATGGATGGTCATGAGGTCAAGGGACTAATCTTCATTGGTAGGAAATTCTTTTGTAAAAATAAAAAGTTTTTAATATCTTATATCAAGTTAATATCTTAATATCATCTTCTGATCGAACATCCATAAATATTATAACATTTATGGATGTATACAATATCACAAAAAAGTATTTTTCACTATTAGTACAGAGAAATGGGTTCATTTTGAAATATTATAAAAACTTTAATTTCATCAAGTTTACTATAAAGAAATATGATCGTCTGAACAAATCTGTTTATTTGTATTGAGGACGTATTCTCAAACATTTATAGAAGTATGCGATTGGCTCAACGTTAGTGACGCAATAAATAAAAAATTCGTTTACATTTCTATAAAAGAAAGAATATTTCATAGGAGAAGGCAAATATGGAAGACGCAATTGAGATTTTGGAAAATCAAGTAAGATATTTAATTTCTTTTGAAAATGACCCATTTTTTAACCAATAATAGATTTTATTTGCTTTTACGAAAAGAAAAAACTCATATTTAATGGTTATAATTATTTTTCTTGAAATATCAAATAAACAGAACAAAACCAGCAGTTGCAAATAAAATATACTTCGGCTTACTTCTGTTCAAATTTAAGCATGATAAAATTTATGTAAATATTGGAAAGAGCAATAACTCCTTTGCATTTGGGAGAGATAGATTTAAAGTATTTTGCATTTATAATTTAAAAAAAGTTTTATTTTTTCAATAGTCTAGATAACTAACTAAACCGAAAACAAAATTTATCTGATTAACTATTCAAACGACTTTATTAAATTCACCTTTTAAGGACTTTATTAATCTCAAACAAAATATTTAAAAAGTTTCAAAGGATTTGAGTGGATGGTATATTTCAATTTCAACCTCTTCTTTTCTGTTTTGACATACTAAAAAGAGCAAAACGGTTCAATCTAAAACAAATTCCTCCTAAAATGAGTTTTGCGATAAATATTATTATTGATTGCAGAAAAAGAAATCTAGTATTTTTAAAATAGGCATTATGGGAGTAATATTTTAGAAAGAAAGTGTTAAAAAATAGAAGTAATACTTTATCAACTGATATTCTTTTGTATATTAGGTAAAAATCCTTATATCTGAAATTGAATTATTTCAATTCATTTTCGAAAATATGAATGGATTTTTAGAAATTAACTTGGTATATAATCTTTGAATGAAAAGTGTTTAAATTAAAAACCAGGAACCCATTTTTAAAACCGATTCCTCAATACGATGGCAATATTTTGATTTAAAAAAATCCCCAAGCAAGCGTAACTTTTTTGTGTTGACAATATTTTGTTTATATTTGTAAGAAAAAAATTATTGAAAACTGTGATTAAATTTTTTTAAAAAAAATCAATAAAAATAGAAGCTTAATTTGTTAGTTCGTATTTTATGATCACTAAAAAGAAAACATTTTGATCTTTAATGGGCTTAAAAATCTATTTTATCCTGTATTGTTTTAGAAATTTATAGCCGAAAAACCTCAAAGTTACACTTAGTTTTTAATTATTTTTTTTAACTTCCGAGTTCCCTATTCCCGATCTCTAAGGTATACATGTACCGAATTTTGTAGCTGTAGATCGAATTGTTTGGTCTGTAGGGTGCCAACATACACATTATAAGTATCAATTACTACCTCACTTTAACCGATTTATTTACTTAGTATTTTTTTTTAATTTTTGCATTAAAAATGAATGAAGAAATTATATTTTATAAAATACAATGTATTTTCTGAACAGAAATGGATCAAGCAAATGAAAAAAAGAATATTCAGTTTGTTCCCGATTTCTTCGAAGGTAGATCTATCTTTTTGACTGGAGCATCAGGCTTTCTGGGAACGGTAAATCCAACATTTTTACTGTGTTTCCAGTTATAATTATTTACTTAAACTATTTATTCGTGAATACTGCATAGAAGAATACAAACTGATTTGCGTCAATTAAAGTCTTGTTTTGATCTTTGTAACGTAAATTTAGTTATTAAATTCTATATGAAGTCTTTGGTGCCTACATCTGTTTTCCCAAAACTTATAATGCTTAAAATACTGTAAAAATATCAGCGGATACGAGTTTATTGATATTTGATTGAAATTATGCAATATACATTAAAACATATAATATAAAAATTAATAAAACCAAAGATTAAATCAATATAAATTTATCAATGACTGCAGTTTTATCAATACATTTATATAATCTCTGAAAAAATGAGAAGATTGTACAGTAATCAATAAGTAAATTATGCTAAATGTTGTAGAAATAATTTTGTCAAGTTTTTCTAATTTCATGCATTGTCACTGCTCAGATAATTATCTCCTCGCAGATTTTTTATTCCCCGTAATTTTTATTATTGTAAATAAATTTATTATATTTCTAAAAGTATATTATTAGTATCTATCTAAAAGTTATTAACTTCTTAATGAAAATAATTTTGTTAAAAAAGAATTTCTGCAAATTAAAAATAATATAATTTTTAATTAATTATTAATTTGTTAAAAAATAATTAAAATAGATAATTTAAGCTTAACCATTGGTTATAAAAAAAGAGCTATGTAAACTATTGTAAGTTCATGATGGAAACCCATTAATTATCAGCTTCTAAACTTGAATGTACTCATAGAAAAGAAATTATTTTGTATACGGCATATGTACTACCACTAATAAAATGAAATATTACGAATCTTGACTTCTGAATAAGACAGAAAAGTTTCCTTTAACTTTCAGTTGCCTTGCAGAGTTGGACAGAAAAATTTTGTTAATTTAAATGTTTTTATGAATCAAGCATAATGTTTTTTCCCCTTCTTTTTGGTAGGTTATACTGGAAACGCTTCTTAGATGTTGCCCAGGAATTGTATCAATTTTCATTCTTCTCAGGCCGAAAAGAAATTTGACACCAGAGCAAAGAAAGGAATTGATTTTTGAGGAAAGGGTAAGAAAGTAGAAGCCAGTAACATTTATTTACTATCGCAATACTATAATTAGTTTTTTTTTATATATTGTTTTATTTTTGTGCATTTTTTATTAAAATTTTTTGGAGATAAACGTTTTTGGAGATAAACGGGGGAGAAATATTCTAAACAAGAAAAGATAAATTGGAAAAAAAGAACATTTTAAATATAAATATAGCAGTAAATGATGCAACTATACACGAATGCAATTTACACAAAATTTCCATCAAAAGCCTTTTATATTTTTCTGATTATCATTTCAGAATTTATATTGTTTAATGAAATAAAACTTGATGAAACTGAAAGTTCAATGAAGAAATAATCAATGTTACATAATTAATATAAAAATTAGTTCTACAGAATTTGTATTGTAAATTAAGTGGTGATTTATATAACAGATTATGTGTCTTCTTTTACATTTGAACGAAAGTTGTTTTAGAAAAGAATTCGTAATAATGAATGATGGGGACATTATAAAGATGATGTAGAGTTTAAATCCCATTATTCAATTATAATCTTTCATGCCAGGTCAACTTCGTTCCTCTTTGCAAATTAACATGGTACTTGCGTTCAGCTCTCAAAAAATTAGTGTTAAGGCATCTATTGCTCTCGAGTTTGTTTTAAATGAGTTATATTAACGTCCCATTGTAAAGCAACTGTAGGGCTATTTTGGGATTCTTCCTCGTAATTTTTAACCGCAATCAGATGACGAGGGAGACAGCTGAGTGGACACCCCCTTCCCACACCACACCAGCGGGAGGACGTTTGATCCTGACAGATTTAGCATCCAACAGACCGCCTAACACGGTGGTTACTTGGTGGAATCGAGTGTCGAACCTGAAGCCCTATGGATCACGAGCCAAGACCTTATCACCAGGTAACGGTCGTCTCCTATTGCTTTCGAAGAATGGACGCAAAAATATTGAGACCTTATTCAAAATTTTGGGTATTTAGAAAATCTTAAATTAAGCAAACTAAAAGAATATAGTTAAAGAAAATACAAATCAAACAACTTCCTCTATTGTATAACTTCAATTATCAGAATTCAACGGAATCCTTGATCAATTTTGATTACAAGAAAATTCTGAGGAATAGATAAAGTTAGTAGATATTAAATGATGGCAAATGAGTGAATGTTTGGAAAGTCCTATAATTGATCTAGAGTTCAATTTATCTCAACTGTTTATAAATAATTTTAATTATGAAGTGTAATTCTTACGATGAAATTTATTTCAAGTGAAATGATAAATTTATGAATTTAAAGCATAAGCACCCTGGCATAGGGGAGTGCTTCTTTCCCTTGACTATGACATCCCGGGTTCAAGATACGATTAGGGCATGGTTGTTCTTCTGTTTACTATCTGTGATATGTATGAATGCCCCCCCCCCTTCTAAAAAGAGGTTGCGCAAATGAATGTGACACATGAAGTAACTAAGTCATACTCTTGGTCCAATTTGAAATTACTGAAAAAACAAGAGACGCTCACTCTGCTGAAATGGCTGACAGATAACAATCAGCGGATTTATAAAGTGCCATAAATCACAACACGCATACGACTTGAATTATAAGCATATAAAGCATCAAACTATTTGTTCCCTAACAGTGTCTAGATTGTAATTATTATTCCAACTGAGGATTATTTTTTGATATTTAAAGCAGAATATGAATGCAAAATTAAGGATACTTTGAATATTTTGGATACGATGCAGTTATAAATGTCTTCTAAATATATAGGTTATAATGAATTTTTAAAATATTAGATGCTTACATTACTGATATTTGGTTGTAATTTGGAAAAATTGCACAATTATAATTCTTTAATTGATGACTCATTGCATATTTGACTGAAAGTATAATTTAAAACACTTATTTCATGTTTTAAGTCAAAATGTGTTTCATCAAGGTTTGTTGGGATTACCAAATGTATACAATTAATTCAAAGTATTTCATAATGGTAAGGTATTTGCTCACCATAGTTATAACATTAATTTAATATGACTCACGATTAATGATCTCATCACATCAAATGAAAGTACTTTTAGAATTATTTTGAACAAATATATTCAATTTGATTGGCTTCAAAAATAATTTTTATGAATTATTCGCTTTGCGTTATGAAATTTTTTGCATATGTATTAAAATATAAATGCATCTAATTTCTTAAAAACATTTTTAAAACGAAATAATTTAATAAAATATTAAAATATGTTCAATTTTTTTTAGATTTTCAAAATATTGTTATTATATGTTAATATTTTGCTATTATATGTTAATATTTTTGATGGTGATTATGATGCCTCGTTACCACGGAAAGAATGTACAGTAGCTCCTAAGAGTAAAGACCTCAGAGCACCGAAGGACAGAACGCTAACTTATAGCTCATATAAATATAACACTCACATACTCGCTTGCACAACCCCTTTTTTGGAGAGAGACTCTTTCACACACCTCACAGATAGAACGGAGGTTGAAGAACAACCATGCTTCAACCAGGATTCGAACCTGGAATGTTCAGATGACGGGAAAAACGTGCTAACCCCAGACCAGTACGCCTGCAGTTAATATTTGTGAAATACTCTTATGCACGCTTGCTGAATTTTCAAAGGAAAGTTATATTTTTCCGAATTGAAATTAAAATTTAGCAATCTAAAAAATTTCGGAATATAAAATACATAGTCTATTTTTTCATCACCAACCGAAATCTTTATTTCCGATTCTTTAAAAATTTAGATACGTGGAAACAATGCTAAATTAAATATAATCAATAATAATAAATTATATAATTTAAATCTCATTACAATATAATGTAGAGAAAAGTCATCAAAATGTACTTTCTTCTCTCAAGAGATTTAAAATATTTATTTTATTGAATTCACTTTATAACAATATTTTAGTTGAATATAAAAATGCATTTCAGGAAAGAAACCAGTAAATTAAATTGCATGCCTTCGTCCAATTTTTATACGCTTCAGAGTTCACTGTTTCCTTAAATGCTGTACTTTTGAGATTTATCTCATTTGAAGACAGTCGACAAATCATGGCATATTTAGGGGTAAAGATTTTTCATATGGAATAAAAATTTTCTAAAAACGGTTGCATTTAGAAAGTTGTTTCATGCTGCTTTTTGATGAATTGTGAGTGTATGTGTGTAATACTTTATTGAAATTTATAACTTTCAATTTAAATCTTCTAACAAACTTCTCACCTTTTCTAAGCTCTTCAGAATTTTGAAAAGCAAGAATCCTGAAATGCTGAGAAAAGTTCATGTTGTAGCTGGAGATGTATCAAAGCCTGAACTTGGAATGAAGGAAGAAGATGTGAAATGCATTATAGAAGAAGTTTCCGTTGTTTATCATTGCGCAGCGAATTTAAGTTTAATCAAGCCACTGAGGTGATTTTTTAATTCATCAAAAATTACTGCTTTCCCACAAGAATTTGATATTTTTTCAACAATATACCTCCATTTTAAACTCTTTCCTCGTTAGGATAAAATTAAAATTATGGTGCTGATTTTTAATATAAAGTTCATTTTATATAGTTTATTCAAGAGAGAAATTCTATAAAATCTACTTTTTTCCAAGAAATAATTCGTATATCTTTATAATATTTTCAGTTTCTGTTCATTTTAGCAATAATTTATTAAAAATTTGTCGGATGAAATAGTACTCTATTTATTATATTATATATATTAATAATGGGGATAGACCATAAAAATTTCGAAAGTAAAATTAAGGAATTAATTCTATGTGGCACATATAAAAGTCACACATTAATAATTTAAGAGTTTCTAATAAATATAAATAATGTTAAAAAAGGGAAAAAAGCTGCAAAAATTTCTTCTTAGTGATAATCTATTTTCTTTTAGCTAGAATTAATTCTAATACTGATCGAAAAGTACACAGTAATCATTTTCACATTTCGTTTTGTAGTTTTGTCGTTAATAAAACTAATGCTTCTAGAAGAGGTGGTGAACTATTTTTTAAAAGTTATAACAGTAATTCAAAATACCGTATGTTTCTATAAAATATTCTTACAAGAATTATTAAAAAGAGAATATATACCTTATGATTTTAAGTTTCATAAAAAATATTTAATGTTGAAATCCTTGTAAATAAAAATATTTATTGTCTTTAGGTATATGATCCAACATAATAGTAGCGGCACAAAACCCGTGATCGACCTGTGTCGACAGATGAAGAAATTTTGCGTAAGTACAAAAATTCCCCTTTGATGAAAATGTTCACTTTTTTTTCGGAATAATGCTCTTAAAATGCATTGAGAAATGAAACTTTTCTTAAAGCAAAAATATAACTTGTCTCTTAAATAAATACAACAATTCTATTGACTAATAATATAAATATTGCATTACTAAATACTAACATTATTATTGAGTCAAAACATGACTTGTAAAGTTATCATATTTGGGATATTTAAGTTTCTTTTATTAAAGAATGATTTAATAAGAAAATTAATATAAATATGGACAACTGTTTCATAGTTTTTATATTTTTGTAAAATTCAATGAACTTTAAAAAACCCTTTCAAAAAAGAACTTAGATTAATTTTTTTGCAGTAGGTATAGTTAAAGAATTTGATAAGCACGACCAAGCCACAAAATTCCTTAATCTCAATTAATAAAAATATATTTTCAGATATTCAAATTCATATCAGTCGGAAACATATATTGCAATTCTATGTACCTTTATATTTTGCGTCGTTCCAATTCCATTTCTATAGTATATTGCCTTACTTCTTTTTCTTCCAATTTATGATTATATAAATTATATGATGTATAATGATTATATAAATAGTGTATATTTTATGATGATTATAATGAAAGTTATTATAATTTCGAGTCATACCTCTTATCTAAAATAATATTCTTGATCTGACCAGAATTATACATTACATGATTATATAAAAAATGAAAAAAGTACAATTAATTAAATTCTTATTGCTTGTCTGAATATAAATCCTTGTTAAACATGTAGCAATATGGACTAAATAATATTATTATCGCTTTGACTTTTAGCAATAGAACACAAAAAATATTTTCTCGAGAATGCAGCAATTATGGCGCAATTCAGGTGATGGTTTTGCAGCCCATTTTTTTCTGTGTGAAGTTTCATGTCGTTAATTAAACATTTTCTATTGTATGGGATGTTACTTTAAAGAGAAATTATATATGGTCTTTTCATGTGATGAGGAATCCTCACCTTTGGTATTTAACAGTGTTTTAGGATGGGGACGTTGTTTTCATATAGTTTAAACAATGAAATAATGTGGTTCAAATTATTAACTGTAACTGTAGATTTTTTTCTTTACTATCACTCACAGTACAAAGTATATAATAAAAGTCAAATAAAGTAATTGAGCATTTCATCAAATGCCCATTAAAAAAGTGTGACGCTGTGTTTGTTATATTTCGTCTTCTATGATCGTTTTTTAAGGGCAGTGTGAATTTATATTTTGTTTTAGGTGCTGGTATATACATCGACATCTTACTCAAACTGCAACCAGGATCATTTAACAATAAAAGAAGAGGTTTATAGGCTTCTTTTTCCTGCGCAGAAGTTTGTTGATGCCATGAAGTAAGTCATTTTTTTATATAAAATACTCGAATAAAATTTTCATCGTAAAATTAAGTAACTTAAATTTTTGCTCTACTCTTATGGTTTTGAATTCAGTAAGCCTATTTATCTATATTGGAAGCATATTTCAACACATTTTTAATAGAGCATTATAGCATAAAATTTACAAGTTTAATGTTATATAAAATTTTATATAATAAATTTTATGGAATATACCTCGATACTTCTATTATTAGTCTTGTTCAAATATTTGCATCTTATCTTGAGTTTTGAGCTGGATATTTTGCTTGGCATCTTTTACGTTTGACATATCTGGTGAATATCTATCATAGCAACACAGTGTGCCATGTCATTATGACACCTTAATATTTTTTTATTGCAATCAAATTTATTTATTGCTATATTATTAAACTAACAAGGAGAGTATGAATTTAGAATGTTCATTCATGAAAGTATAAAAAGGCAAGGGCCGGTCAATTTTGAGAAAATGGTCCTCAAACATTTGGTAAAGCTTATATACCGATAACTTGATTCTCGACCGAATGATAATTGATTATCATATTTCCTCTACTTTATTTTTAGTTTATTTTCCATATATTGTTATGAATTATCATATTAGAACTATTTAACGATCATATTTGTACATCTAACTACTCTATTACTTTTCCAGATACCAAAGTGATGAAAATCTGCTAGAATTGGTTTCACAGTGCAAACCTTATTGGCCCAGTGCATATGCTTTCAGTAAATGTTTGTCGGAACATATCATTCAAGATATGGCATCAGACCTTCCCGTTGCCATTGTTCGTCCATCTATTATTGGGCCTACATGGAAAAATCCGTTTCCAGTAACTATGTTTTAAAAGCTTTTCGTGATTTAAAATAATTTTTAAGGTGATCTGTTCCAAGATCACCAATTTTAAAGTGCAAAAAACTTCTTCGTTGCCACAATATAATTGCATATGCAGTTAAATAAAAATCATATAAGAAAAAAAAATTAAGGGAAAGTATATTTACTGTATCTTTATTCAGTTGCATTCCATTCCTCACGAAGACTATGCTTTCTACTCTTTCAGTGCTCACATTTTTATCAAAACTTCATGTGAATGAAAATATTTAAAGGCTTACATTTCCCTTCAAAATTTTAACGGCTCATGGGAGCAGCATTTAATTGCTGGATTCCGTTTTCTCACAGTAATAAATGATTGCCCAAAAATACAGGAAATAAAATTTCATAACTCCTCAGTTTTATCTTAGTGGAATGGAATTTTATTGAATGAAATATTTTACGGATATTTCACTGAATACTATTTATAGATACTAAAGTTTTTATAGAAATTTAGTTAAAATTAGGTTTAAAAAATCACCAATGTCTTACTATTACTTTTTGAAATATGCTCATATATTTGGTGCATAGAAACTAGCTGTTATTTAAATACATTCTTTGAATCATAAGACTTTTAGAATTTATCCTGATAAGTTACTAAAAAATTGATTTTCCCTTTTCATGAGAATCACTTGTGAAACGAAATATGTCAGATAAAATGAGCTGACGATAAAGTTATGATGGAATGCAGTTATTAAGGTAATGGCATCGAATGTGTTCAGAAATGCTTACATATTTAGTAATAAACAAAAACGTATGCTCTATTCCGTATTAAGGATGAATTTTCATATCTTCTCAGGTTTAAAAAGTGTCATATGTTCTTGACGTAATTATATTGATACTATCAATTATCAATAAATTTGTGCACATTTCAAAATGTCATAATAAGATAAGTACAGCTTAAAAATAATCGTGGTTTATCGGAATATGATTGAGAAATCTCTGGTTCTGTTCCCATTATAATAATTTATCAAATGATTTATATATAGCCCTCAGACTTCAAATTTAGAGGTTTTATTAAAATCAAGATAATTATAAAAAACCAAGCTGAAATTGAATCTACCATTCAATGTCAACCATATACTATCATTATGGAACATTATTGGTTAAACTTTTTTATAAGATTGATGAAATTATGACCAAAATATCGTAGACATCCTTCAAGGAAAGCTAAATTTAGTAAGCAGTGTTGTGTAAACGGGGTGTTGGGAGGATCATCCACTTCAGGCGAATCCGCTCAGTACAGGGAATTTGACATCCAAGACATCAATGGGTAGTAACAGTGCGCGTGAAGCTAAGGCATAAAACCTGATTCTGGAAACGTACATCTGACGCATTCTACACGGCATCTTGAATTGAATCCATATATGATACAAGCACTTTACCAATTATTGCCAGCAGATGCTGATGAAATAAAAACCCCTCCAACATGGAAGCTTGCATTAATGGAATATGAACTCCAATGATTGTAACGTGAACAGATAAATATTAGTTTTCAAGGCGGCAATATGCACTGAAAAACTAGTAAAAAATCTGTGATAGTGTTCTTCGCCCCATTTTTTCGAATGTGAATAAAGTAAAATGCAATTTAAGCTTCGTTATATAATAGAAATCAAGCATAATTTTGGTTTTCTTTCTTCACATGTCAGGATCCAAAATCCAATAAAAGTCCATAATATTGGTATTAGGTCCTCAAAACAATTTTACCTCTAAATCTGCATCTTCTAATTCACTAATTTTGTTGATTTAGCTAATGTTATTAACTCAGTAGTCTAATATTTAGAATAGACGAGCGGAAAAGGTTTTCCTGGATTTTATCAAAATTTTGATTTAGAGCTATATATTTTAAGACAAAATTATATGTCTTCATCACTTAATTCTTAGTGTTTTCGAGTTACAAGGCTCTTATTCAATTCAATGCAAAGCTTAGTTATTGTTGATGATTACAGTTTGATGAGAACTTTGTAGAAAATTACAACTTTAGCCCCCAAACCTATTCAAGAACTTCAATTGTTCAGATAACTTTTTTCTTGAGTTTTTGATGGTGATAAAAAGGCTGGTAGATTGATAGAATAAAGAAACCCTTTTCCCCCTGATTCATTAATTAATCTTAAAGCAGAAATAATTTATTGCAATAATTATTTATTGTCTTTTTCTTATTATTCTTATCTCTACAGCTGAAATTCGTCGATTAATAATAAAAAAATCATAAATAAATTATGTTGTTGTTATCTATGGCACTTGTCATAAACAAGCTCTGAGGAAGTCAGTGATTTATGTCAAGTTTCGGCACTAATTTCTTAGAATAAAGGCTCCTGAGTACCTGAGGAAAGAAGTCTTACTTCTAGTTTGTATGAAGATGGCACTCCCACACTCACTATCACAGCCCCTTTTTTCAGGGGGGGGCTCATTTACATAACTCACAGATAGAATACTATGAGTAAAGAACAACCATGCCTGTACCAGGGCGGTTAGAATCCGGGACACTCAGCTCACAGGGCGGACGCGCTACCTCTAGACCAAAATTCCGTCGCGATAAATATTAAAGATCAAATACATTTCGAAATGTGTTAAAAATAAGTGCAATTTTATTTTAGAATTCAAACATGAACTTTTTAAATTATATTTCATTATAAAAAATTATGAAGGGCAATTTATTTCTTATTAAGATAAAAATCATGGATACAAACAATGCAAATGATATCTACTTTAAACTTCTAATTAAAAGTCGTCCTTATGCATTTTTAAAATTTCCTTTTGGTTTTTTTCCGCAGCATTTTTAAACCATTTTCCAATTTTACTTTATCATTAGCGTAATTCTATTTCTATTTTTTTTTTCAGGGATATATAGATGAAGTCTCCACATATGCGATATCAAGTTATTCTGTAAGTTATGCATCTTATTACTTTTTAATATTTATTATACTTTTATACACAATGCTATTTAACGCATTGAGTATTATGATCGAATAATAAATGTTAATCATTAATTTTTGATGTGAACGTACTGAAATACTCCTTATCATAACTTCTGAATATTTTCAGAAGATAATTATGTGGATATAGTAATTTATTTATATAAACTATACTCTTGTATCATTGACGCATTAAGGGAATTATTTAAAAACAATCATTTAGCCTGTCGAGATTGCTTCTGAGCATAGATCATTCTTACAGTCTGTAGAAAATTTTATTTAATTATTCAAAATATACAATACTAAGTGTGAAAAATGATTTAAAAGTTATCAACTATTGAATAATTAAAAGGTTTATCAAGGGCCTAAAATTTGTAACTCTCCGAAATTTTGATCGGTTTTGTATTTAATTTTATAATACAAGGAAAAGAATCTAGAACGCATTTTATACATTTCCTCTTTGATTTGATGAGGAAAAGAAAATTATAATTTTGATTTTAAAATCACATACTAATTATGCTTAATCTAGCTTGCTGTATTAGCGATTTATCATGCTCCCGTTTACAGGAATAGACAATCAACTTATCTCCAAATTCACGGAGTTGATTAAAAATTATAACATATTTAAAATGGAGTTGATTCAAATAATGTAAAAATTATTTTATACCCGTAAGTGTCCATGCTTTCTGAAGTTGCATCAGTGTCTCTATTGAAGATGATTACCTTTAATGTATTGCTCTTTTATTTTCATATTTTGTAACAACTTTTTTTTTCGTTATAGTTTAGTATTCTTTGTAGCATATATGGTATTATCACTTTTCTTACTAAATTGCAATTACAATAATTTTTTTCTTCAAGATAATTAATTTATATAATAAAAATTTTGATTTTTTCAGAATCTGCAGTACTTTCTAACTTATTATATTATCATATTAATATGTTGTTGTTTCAAATAAAGCACCTCTTTAAAATATACCAGGTGAACAAAAAAAAAACAGTAAAAACTTTAAAAATTCACAAAAACTGTAAAATTAAGTTACATAAAAAATGGTTTGCAGATTTAGCATCGATAAGGGATTATTTTAAGATAAGAAAAAAATTAATTAAAAAAGAACAGCCGATAAGTGGCTCTGGTCCGAGCGACTTAGATGGAAATATGAAAATGAGAAAGGCGATTATAAATAATGACGCTCTTAACCCAGAATCGGTTCTTTATTGATTAATATGTGGAAAAGATAAAGCTTTGTAGGTGAAGCTGTTTTACCGTAACAGGAGTCAACACATATTGCACTGCGTAAATTCCGACTTCAGAAAAATATGAAGAATGGGAAAGGGCCTTTACCAGTAGCAGGTTTCATTAAGCTTGTTAAGATTTGAGGAAACTAGATCGTTGGAATATCGTGTAATATACGGACGACCAAGTTTAAAACACGGTTGCAGCAAAAACGGAAACATTAACTTTCGAATCCTTGGGAGGTTCTAGCAGCGCATGAGAAGCGGGTAGGCGCTTGAGATTCCCAGCATTCTCGATACTCAGCATTCTTCATGGATATCTTAATCAGTATCCATACAAATTGCAGTCCTGCCATGAACTTTTATCATCGAATACTGTAGAGAGAGAAATATTTGCGAGGTGTAGTCTCCCCAAAATGGAACAAGATCCATCCTGGGTCTTTTAACATCTTGTTGGTGAAGCTCATGTTTCGCCCCATGGGGAAGGTAGTACAAGTAACTGAAGCATCTGGATGACATTCCACGAGTATGCACTTATAAATCACTGCATTCCTCCATAATCACGGTGCAGTGTAGATTTACAGGTTCTTTCCTCATAGGACCCTTATGGATAGGACCCTGAAGTGTCCGGTAAATGGGTGAAAAACGTTGAGAGTAAAGTTTTAGCTCTATTTAATGCTTCTGCACTAAAAGTTTGTTCCATGTTTGCATGAAAAACTGAAACTTTCTAGAGCATTCTTCAAATTCATTAGAGGCCTGTTGACATTGCGCATTATCATCCATAAAAATTTCATCACTGTTTCAGTACATGATGTCCGTGATCTCCAAGTAGCTAACCATAATCATTTCTCATTAATGATCAGTTAAGTTGGAACAAAGGAACCAGTTCACTAACCTATACCATTAGAAAGCAACCATTATACCAGCCAACAATGCCTTGTTGACAACATGGACTCTTTTATTCTTGAGGTCTGGGCCCCATTCAAACCATACTATCAGCTCAAATCAATGTTACTAAACTAAAGAAGCCATTATTTTGAAATCTTTAAGGATCCAGCCGATATGGTCAAGAGTCCAGCAGAGGTGTTACAAGGTTATATTTTGCTGTAAGTAGAGGCAATCGAGGAAATTTGAGCTGCCATATCCCATTAAAACCCAGATTCCGTTCCACTACCCTGCCGAACAAGTTCATCGTAGGTTCCACATTGATTTTGTCAGTTATTTCATGCAGTCTTATCCGTTACACTGGCAATTTTACGCATACATCGTTGGCTTTGGCAACACCTCGCTAAATACAATGTTAGAAGAAAATTATATAATTTTCTTATCGTTTATAATAAACAAATTAAAATAATCTCGTTAGTACACTATATCTTCTGCTGTTTGTTTTGATCAACAAACTCATTAGTTTTTTCGTTTACACATCTAAGCTACAATTACAAACAGAATCATTTCGTTAAATGATAATTTTTAATACGTAAGATTACAGTAAGACTTTTGTAAAATTGTAGTTGAAGTAGTGAACATAGTTTCTTCAGCACAAAATAATATAAAAGCTATTTTGCTATCATAATCTATATATTGTATAAAATGAAGTCCCCTGAAAATTTGTTTGAAAGAGAAAAACTTGAGAAAAACTAACTCATATTGGAGTTATTTGTATCATTTTGTTGATTAATATAATAGTTATAATGACTGATTCATTTATTCAGGAAGTTTCTAACATATTGAAGTCATAGCAAAATAAAAAATGGAGTTTTATAATTGGGAATTTAGTTATTTTTCTATTACGATTCGCATATGCGTAAAACAACAGGATCTATGCTTTGCACTTATATGCATATGTGCAAAAACCTCAAACTGTGCTTGCGCAAATAACAAGAACTGCGGTATGCATAATTGATTTTTTTATATCTGATTTCTTTGTTTACATCTAATTTTAAATAGCTATTCAAAATTAATTATGCCCTCTAAAAGAGGAAATCCAACCTTAGATGGAACCAAAAAGCTTTTTTTGCGACTGAATAATTGAAAGGTAGAAGAAAGAAACTTTCGGTTGGCGAACATCACAGAAATAATGTCCACACTTAGAGAAAAGGAGACTTCTGTTGAACGAAGTAAACGTCACTACTTAAATTGCATTGCAGAGGAAGAAATAATCTCATGAAGAGTAATATGATCTCCCAGTAAATATAATTTATAAATAAATCTTATGAAGCAATTTGTATTTCATTTTTATATCAGAATATACAGAGTTGATAAACAAGTATGACACATTGAGTACAAAGATAGGACTTAATATAATAGTTATAAGGACTTAATATAATAATTATAATATTAAATTATGTTTTTAATTTAAAAAATGAAAAAATTTTAAAAGAAAAAAAATACCGAAAACATGAGGATTTTTTAAAAAAGTCTTTAACTGAAATTAAAAATTAAGTTATTAGCTTTCATTCTTTTCTTATTCAATAAAATGTATCACTGTTTCTCAAAATTGCTGGGTTTTTCTTTCAATTTATCATTTTTTTCTACTCTAGGTAACTTTTCAGTATCAGCTTATTTGAATTATTTTATAAACTTATTGCTAAGACATGAAATAGTGGAGTTTAATATTTTACCTACCATTCTTAGGCAAAATAGAAAAT
The DNA here is from genome assembly GCA_026289955.1 of Argiope argentata. NCBI lineage: Eukaryota > Metazoa > Arthropoda > Arachnida > Araneae > Araneidae > Argiope > Argiope argentata. Next base: position 715,140 of record JAOUZG010019123.1, read on the forward strand.
ATGAGAATTATTATGCGTATTTCTTTGACGCTATATAAAATGTTCATGTTTTTTACGTATTCATAAAAGCTATTAGGCAAAGTATGAACAAAAGTTTAATAAAGCTTTTGTTTTGTAGTTTTAGTTTTACTTGATAGTATATTAGGTTTTAGCATTTAGTGTATTAGTTAGTTTAGTTTATCAGTTTTAAAATAAAATATGTATGAATTATCTATTTCATCATCTTTAAAAACGTGCCCCCACAAGGTGCTAATTCCTCGACGGTACGCTATGAATGCATGCACATTATTGGAATCATTCAAGCACAAAATATTAGAAGTAAAAACATTTCGTTACAGCTGTCTTCATCATCTTGTTTTAACCCACTACTAGTAATTATTGCTTACAATATACCATAATTAGTTAAAATGGCATTTGATTATTTGGTCTTCGAAATTGATTTATCAAGACTTTGACATGGTGAAATGAATATATATCTCGACAGCATTCCTCTTTCTCAGTTTTGATGCTGATTTGGCCGATCGATGCTGCAAGTAAAAAGAGAGCTCAACAATCAATCAAAAATTGCATACGAATGACCCTTCTTTTACTTATAGCAGACCACTACCTGTATCATTTCATATGTCATCCCTTTCGAAGGCGTTAATTAATCCAATAAAACTTAAGTTTCGTGCTATTTTTTAGCATATTATTGAACTTCCCTGATACATTTTAAATTAAAAGATAAAGATCCCAATTATATTTTCAGGTTGGTGAAGGGTTTGTCAAAGTTTTGTATGGTGATCCAAATAAAATAATAAATTTGATACCTGTCGACGTTGTGGCGAATGTGCATCTTATGGCTGCATGGAGTATTGGTACTAAAAAGTGAGACAATCATTTTTTTTTGAAAACGAAAGAAAAAGTATCATAGTGTTATATTTTATATAATTATTAAAGTAGAGTTTAATAAATAAAAATACTAATATTTATAAAGTTTATTTTTATTGCATGGAAAAAAGACCATTCACAACACAGAATACGGCAAGAAAACAAAGCAAGAACCAAAAAGATCCAAATAAAAATCTTTTGCAAAGAGTAAAATTTAAACAATAAATGTCAAAGAAATGCTTTAAAAATTCATAGTTAGAACAATTAGTTCAATAGTTTATACTATACCTTGACATAGTTATTGAAAATAAAAGATAATTTTCCTTTTTGTTTCATGCATATGAAGAGAAAATTCTGTAAGAATAATTGACCTCGAATTTTTGATAAATCTTAACTTTTAAAGCACCTAAAACTTGAGAAAATACATTTTTGACATTTTTTCTGGAATCGGGACATTTTCAAAATAAAATCAGCCAATCAAAGGAAAATTAACTCATGACATTTTCTCTAACATAATAGATAAATTTGAGATTTTGAAAGAATTTTTGTTTTGAGAAAAATCCATGGGATTATATTTAGCTAATCGCTTTCACTTCAAAAGAGCAGAGTATTTAAAGGAACTTTAAATTCAATTTTAAAAAGATAAAAGCTCTTTAGATTATAACTAAACAAGAAAATTGGCATTTGATAACCACAATTTAATCATCTTTCTTTCACACGAACGAGTGTTGTCACTAAAAGCATCCTCAAAGTTTTTGTAATGAGAATGTTATCATAAATTGAAAAAAAATAAGAAAAACCAAGTAAAATAAATAGACAAGTAATTTCAATGAAATATAAATAAGATACTTGTACAGTCTCAATGGAAAGTCAGGGCAATCTAACTTTACTTTATTATCGTTCATCGTACATTCTTAAAACTGCTGTCTTGTCATAGAAATTTTTGTTTTCTTAAATTATTTTTTAATTAAAATATTTTAAAGTTGCTCTTCAAGAAAAATTTTTGAAATTTCTAAAGGCATCGATTTTTCTCACATGATTTTAAAATACCAGAAATCCTTTCAGAAACCAAATTTCAATAGTTTAGATTTATTAACTTTGAAATTGGGATATAACAATTTTTTTAAACCTGATATTAATTTAAAATTTTAGTGTTTTATTCATATCTTGTCATAGTTATTGGCGAAAACGCTCTTTCTTAGGAAAACTTAAGGTATTCTTCATATGTATTTAATTGAATGTAACATGTAAGATGCGAAAAATTTCAAAACTGTTTAAAATTTTTAAATATCAACAAGAAGCCTAAATTTGTGCACGAATCGACATATGAAAAATTTCAGCTCATTACTATTAATATTTTTTTATTATATTAGGTTATCTGTATTACCACTAAAGTAAATACATTTTAAAATAAGTAATTGTATTTTTAAAAATTATGAGTGACATTTTTTCTAAAATATTGGAATTCTTTTTTTGTACAATATCACTTATATGAACAATCTTGATTTGTCTAATAATTCTCTCATGTCTACTAAAACCCTATTCTTATAATTTTTTTAAGAAGTAAAAAGTTAAGAATTTTATCTATCATTAAATCTGTTTTTATTGATGAATTATATTTAGCAATATCATTGCTTTTTGAAACTCTTTTTATTTTTATTGATTCATTTAATATATTTGTTTAAAATTATAAAATATATTATATTCAATTCGTTGATTTTAATTATTAAGAATCTAATATGAACTTTCATTTATTAAAGTGGGGATTTCTTAAAATTTTAGGAGTAATTATTCTTATAATATGATATAATAATAATTATTTTCACAATTATGTATATAATAACTATTTTTTCCATAATTATATGTACGAAAATTATCACCTTAATTATATGTTTAGTAATTATTATTTTTATAATTGCATCTATTTTCACATTTCTGTGTATATTAGAAATAAAAGCATATTAAGAATTTAAAAACAGTGAGGAATAATAGCCTAAGGCAAAGCAACAATCTGAAAATTAAAGAGTTATAGAATAAATGAGCGTAGGACAATTTTTGAATGTTTAGAATGATATTCTGCGTTTTATATTCTACATCAGAAACAGGATTATATCCTGTATACGTGTCTTTATATAATTAACCTTTTTTGTATTTGTAAAGAAAGATAAATTACAACTAAAGATGGATGAAACCGACTTATTTAACAGAGGAAGATATTTATCTCTTTTTTATATGCTCTTAAAATAAAGTACTCTGCATAATTTTCTGTCTATTTAGGATCAATAATCAATGAAGATTCGAAAAGTATATATTGTTAAAAAATTACAGAAATAAAGCTTATAAAGAAAAAAATTCCTTTCAAGTTAAGAAAAAGAAGCTGAAACCTTTCCTCTTTATATAAGATATTGATTTTAACACAAAAATTAATATTTCTTTCATGCAATAAAATATACAGAATTTCATTTTTTCCACTTATACAATAAAACTTCTTGTTTGATATTTTAAAAGTAATGGCGATTCAGAATCATGAGAATTTAGACAAAACTATCAATTCTCTTGAATATTTTTGCTGAAAAGAATCAAACTTTTCCTAGATTGCTGTTAATAATATGCTATAAATGAAGTAGCAATAGATTTTTACAGGTAGTTTGTTATTTTTCCGAAATCTGAAGATGCCAAAAAAAAAATAAAAAAACTGTTTATATGATGTTCAGAAAATATTTAACACTTTTACATATAGCAATAATCTATAAACAAAAAATTATTTATTAAATTATTAAAAAAATTATTGATATGAAAACATTTCCTATTTTATAAAATTTGGAATATATATACAATCCCTGAGAGCATTCTTGATGAAGCATGCTTTAATATTAAATTACTAGCTTTAAAATAGTGTTTTTAATCATGATTTACAGTAGAATAAAGCAGGTGACTATATAT
>JAOUZG010019123.1:719352-754811 GCA_026289955.1 Argiope argentata
ATGGTTATTAAAAATCGATTTTTACATTGGATTGCGGTCGTCAACGAACACTACATTCCAGGATTGGTTGCAGATATTGTTTTAATACTTAAAGGTGGGAAACCGAGGTAAGACTCTCTTGAAATTTCCGTTGCAATATTTTTCTTACTTGTGCAAAATGATAAATATTAAAAAATCTCTTCGTCCTTTATTTTAATTTATTATACTTGTATTTTACAGATTTTTTATATTAGTATTAGTCGAACTTCTGCCATTTATTTACTAAAAAAATTAGCAGGCAAAAATTCATGCTAACTTGATCAAAATTCATTTTTTTCAAACATTTTTTAAAATTATTTTTTAATTTAAAGTCACAACGGATTTGTTTGATATTTGAAAAAAATATATATAAGAACCGTCTAATTTATTTTGTACTCGTATATTATTATGCACATAAAACTATAAGTTTTTCTAAGTGTTTATTATCAAAGCTGTATATCTTTATAAATTATTCTGATATTATACACATAGTTGCTTTTTGATTAACAGAAATTAAGATATTTTAGTTAATTTCAAATTTTTGTAGCTTTCATTCAGAAAGATATATATGACAAAATGCAATACAATTTAGAAACCAGTAGTAAAGGAATAGGAGCAAACAACGGAACTGTTAATTACTAATAAACGAGCATTACATGTCTTCTTTTCTAAAATTCAAACAAATGATTATTTTTTTAACATTGAGATGCCATCAAATCCTTAATTAAAGCGAAGAAAATGAGCTTATTTAAAATCTGTTTAGATCCAATAAAAGATAAAGAGTCTAAAATTAGGCCGTTTTTGAAAAAACAAGATTGTAAATCCTTGATAAATAGATTAGCAAACTTCTGTTAATTTTCAACATGTTATTGTTTGAAAATTTATGTAAACCAACAACAAATATTTCGGCCGGCGTCCTGGCATAAGAGTATGGAGTCTTCTCCGTGATCCGAGCGTCCAGGATTCGAGTCCCGGTAAGGTATAGTTGTTCTTCTGTGTTTTATCAGTGAGATGTGTGAATGCGTCCCCCCATGTAAAAAAAGGGCTGTGCAAGCGAATGTGATGATTGTATGGATATGTTGTACTCTTGGCCCTAACTGGTGAAACTTCAAAACAAGAGACGCTGCTTCGGCTTAAATTCGTTGAGGCATCAGTGAGCTTGTTCGTGTCAAGTGCCATTAGAAACTACAGCAACAACAACAAATATTTCAATTTAAATAATGTTATCGAATATTAAGTACCTATTTCATAAGATATAGCATAGTTTAAGATATTATTAATTTACATTTACAAAGGAGTAAAACATTAAAAAAAATCTAATTTAGAAATTTTTAAGCTCGAAAAAATTTGGCTCTGTTTTACATTTTTTTATCCTTATTATCTTTCAATGATAACGAGTAAATCTTGTCTACAACTACCTGAATGATGTAATTTCTGGAAGATCTAGAGAAATTCAATCTAAGACTTTTAATAAATTAAGTGTTATAAAAAATAAAACAAGAAAACAATTTAAAATTCGAAAACTAGCCGCCTTTGGAAGATTATTTTGTTCACTCGGTTTATTTACTCTTTAGGTTATTAAGTTTATAGTGGGACTTGAAAACATTTTTCAGAATTTTATTTTGATATTTGATAAGAATGAGAAACCGTAATTTAATAAAAAGTGGACTATGGACTTTTGCGAGCGCAAATTAAAATTGTATGCTCTTCAAAGTAAAAACGACAATAAAAATCCTACTTATCTTTAGATAATGCCCGAAGAAGACAATTTTTCATCTTAATTTTAACACTGATAAAACATAAAAATAAATATTTTGTTGGACGAATTCGATTTTAATCGTAATATTAAAAATATCATTAGATATTGTACACAAAATTAAATCTCAGAAAATATATTGGATATGTAAAAAGAAACTACGTGGAAGTGAAACTGACATTATTAAAAAAATACTTTTTAAAGTTGAAGATAATTCAAAATTAATTTTTTTTGAGATAATAGTTTCAGATAATATGAATAAATTCAACAGACATATCGATTACTTCTTTTGTATGGTTAACTCGTTCATCATCTAATCAAAGGCCCTTTTTTTATATATTTTTAAATATATATATAAAACACCTAAAAAACACTTAATAATTAGCAGATGAAACGCAGGGTAATCAACTGGCAGTCAAGTTTTTAATCCTATAATCTCGATATAATCGATAAAATGTTTACTTTTACGTCTCAGTTCTTCATTTCTTTTAGATTGTCTTCTTCGGATAGATTGGAGGTTTTAGCGTGCTCTCTTTCGACCATTTCTAATAATATTTTGAGGCGAATTATCAAAAAAAAATTATTATAGTTATTTTTTATTAAATAACTGTAATTGTTGTTGAGTTTTGCTTTACAACGGAAGGGGAGGGTATGGATCCGTGAGCACCCGAAGGCAGAATTTATAATTCTTGCTCACACACGTCACAAAGCCTTGTTACGGGGCGGACTTCATTCATCCCTCCACAGAACGTAATTTAGATCTGGAACAGAGAACAATCACCTCGGACAGGAACCCCCTGTGATATTACTCTCGACATGGAGACCTTGGGACTGTAACAGATTTAACACGCGCAATCCCCCCCCCTACGTGGAGACTCTTCGGCAGGCAGAGCTCGAACTCGCGACAAAAGGTATACGAATCCAACGTTCTACCAACCAGGCTATTCCTGTCCAGTTATCAAAATAATTAGTCTATTTAGTATGTGTCTAATGTATGTTTATTAAAAAAATGAAATTTATTAAGCAGTTTTTACAGTCAAAATAATCAACGTATTTTTTGCACTGATCAGATTAAAGAGAAACTCTATTTATTACATAATATATTATTATTGTAGGAAGTAAACAGAGTTTTGGTTGCTCTCTTAAAGATCTATGGCATTTTTTTCTCATTGAAAATAATTTTATATATACGGTATTTCCTAATCTCTACAACAAATACTCATAATTTTATTACAATTCTTTTTTCTTGTACTACTTGACATATTTAACTTTTACGAATCATATCAAGCCTTGTACCTTAAAGAGAAGATTTGTAAAATTAATGAGTACAAAAATTTATTAGTATGAGAAGTTTTATTTAAAAAATGAAATTTATATTAGAGCATAAGATATTATTTCAGCTGAACTATTTTCAATGTTTTTTTTCAGAGTATTTGCTACTTATCGCGTATTTCAAAAATTCTTTTTGAGTGTTGGAAAAGAGCAGATGAAATCACCCCAATGTGAGACACACAACTTGGATTGTCTGAATAATTTGATTCACGAAAAAGACAGAGAGGTACGAGATATTTATCACCATATTGACCGTCTTCTTTCTTTCATAAAAAGAAGGTAATGATCGAAACTTAGAGAATGAGAGTTTCCGTAATATAGATATTAAAAAGAAGACTCTAAATGTTAAGATGCAGTGATATACATGAGAAGCTGTAAAACAGTGACAAATGATAATGGGATTCTCAAAGAAATGTATTTTTAAATTCAAGGTTCGTGCTACTTAATACTATTGCAACTGAGTAAATGGGTTGATGAATTAAAAATTTATTATAATATTCCAACTTTACTTGAATTACATAATACAAATTGTTTGATTAAAAAAACGCAAAATGTGGAAGGTGATATACCCCGAGTCAGATATCATTATGTATAGTAGAGATGGAAATAAAAGTTGTAAGCTTTATAGTAATAATGTTGTAAATAAAAAAGACGCAGCACAGCATTAGACGTATCTCGTCAGCTCTTTTCAACAACTGGTAAATCAGTTTAAAGGCAGACCGTATACACACGTTTAGGGCAGATTGGTCTATATACTTGTAGGCTTATCATATGTATTCCACTTACTGCAAGTCACTGTCGCCTTCGGGTAACCTGCAGTAGAAAGATTGCATTGCGGGTACCTCAACAATGGGCTTGTATGATGGTTTCCGAGGATTCCATATTTAACAGACTGTCAGATTCTCTGCCAGACTTTCATATGGAGAGCACCAGGTATCCACCACAACCAAGAGAACATCATTGAACGACATCGTTACGGTGGTGCAGGATTGCTCATTTGGGGAGGAATCGTTCTGGGTTTCGGAACTGACTAGCATGCTCAAATTGCAACTATGATAGGCCAGATCTATGGGGACGTCATTCGGGAACATTCTCATCGGACTCACCGGATGAGTGGTATAATATTCCCTAAGAGGAGATGGATAATTTTATACTCAGCATGCCTAGGCGTTGTAATACTATATTATATCGTCTGTGAGACATACTATGTATTAACCATCATACCATCCGAGTAATAAGTTTTTATAAACAGTTTTTTTTTGTAATTTGCTTCAAGAAGCAAAAAAAAATCACAATTTTTTTAATGATACCACACTTATAACATCCTTTTTTCTTTTGTTTAATAAATAGGCTTTACAAATAAGTCACATTTGTTTTGCTTCAGACTCTTTCTTTTCCTGAACTTATATTATCCTTGATTTATCGACACAAGTATAACTACTAAAGTTGATTTTCAAAAATCATTTTTATTTCATAGATTTACGTAATCATTCTTTTCAAGGAACAGATTTTCTGATGAGAATATTATTCTTGATAGTAATTCACATACTTTCACTCTGAATTTAAGTAAGGAATGTTTTTCAGTATTTTTCATTTAAAATATGCATGAAACATTTAATTAATTAATTATAGTGGATTTTTTGCAGATTTTAGACAATAATTTCGAAAATATAAGTCTTGAAGAATATATGAAGCCAGCCTTACAAGAAATTCCATCTTTCGACTGGAAAAGATATCATGAAATCCTGATTCAGTAATTTATTTATTTTTTTCCTTTGAAAAGTGAAATTTCTCCAATGTATAAAAATATCTCTAAAAATTTTAATGTTTTTCATTATAACTTTACTTAATATTTGATAAGAATTGTTATACATTTCAATATTGTTAGAAAAAAGTTTTAGGCATCAAAATAAGTTAATTGGTTACATGCTAAGAAATAAATTAATAAATAAACATGTAACTTGAACAAAAAAAAGTTAATCGTAATAATTTACTTTATATTTTTTCTACATTAGTTTCATATAGTTCAAAAGTATCCAACGAATGGAGTTTATTTACATTAATCAACAAATATATCAATTCAAGCATTCGAATATAGAATCACAGATTATATTTACTTTTTACAAGTCTCAAAATGTATAATGCATTCCTAAATCAGGTTGGATTTATTCGTATGATAAACATCGAGTGCACATTTGTCGTTATTTTCGAAGGATATGGGGGTTAAATCGCTTTTAATTGAAAAGTTAATAATATTAATCACATTTTAATAATTTTAAAAATATTTTAAGGATTTTCAAAAATTTCAAAATCGTTTAAATATTATTTGCCACATAATTTATCATCAGTATTTTGTATTGTCTGTATAATATTATGTGGTATCTTGCAATTACCTTTTACAAAATTTACAATACAATTCATGTTAAAGTTGAATTTTTTCTTTAACAGGTATGACTGGCTGATTTCAATCGTTCGGTATACCCTTCTTATATTTTGTGGCTGTTTGATTTACTGCTTAACAATGATTATGTTTCGACATCTTAAATTAATTTAATTTACTGAGAAGGATGTATGAATAAAAAATTATCTATCAACGAAACACCTGCTACTTCATTGAGAATTTTATTTTTTTAATCAATAATTTATAAAGCATAGTTAAAATGAAAATTAGTACAAAAGTGCATTTAAAACTGAAGAATTTTTTTCTAATAGTTATATATATATATATATATATATATATATATATATATATATATATATCAAGCTTTATATCTTCTTGTAATGGCTATACATGTTTCAATCTTATAGCTTTACACATAACAAAGCTTTATAATTATTCAGAACAGCTAAACATGCTTCAAACTTAAAATTTTAAATGACAGATCTATATAAAATATTTTTACAGTCAACGATTAATTGTATTATCAGTTTCTTATTTACTGTTTCCAGTTTTTTAATGTTGAGTTCTAAAAACACAAGATATTCAAAATTAGAAATTGATAATACAAAAAAGTCCAAAGTGGATTGGCAACATATTCTTACTTCTAGTCTCCCTAAGATTACTTTTAAATGATAATTTTCTACAATATGTAAATGTAGCTCTTTTAAAAAAATTGCACAGGCTTTAGGTAAAACAATCTATGAAAGATAACACTCAACTAGCCAGAATACATCCCATTTATAAATTTAATTTCAATTTAAAAAGCTAACGTCTAGAGGCCTAAAAAATTAAAAGACTATAATAGCACAGCATTATTTATTAAATTCATAAAAAAAGAAAGTTGATAAGAGTAAAAAATTATATTCATTATTACACGTATTAAAAGTATCCAAATATTCTTTTCAGATATCCAATAAAATTTCTGATAAATAGAAGATTTGGTGATAAACATTTACAATCTAATCTCCACCAATAGTAGACACTTTTGTCCAGTAAAAGTTATAAATGGAATTTGCAATTGAATTTATCAATAAAGAAATGTGAAATTTACCACGCTTACACTGCATTATAATTATTCGCACGCAGGCTCACGGCAATGACTGGGGATGGATTTCCAGCGCCATCTAAAGTACATTTCAGTTCAGCCATACAAAATTCACTGAAGAAAAACTCTATAACCTCTTTTCACCTCCAGCTGAACTTAGAGGGATTAAGCATCACTTTGAGCAACGTTTTTATCACTAGGTAATGATCTGCCAGCAATATAAACAATAAGGAAAACTTCGCATTAATGAATTATATAAAAAAAAGAAAGGAAAATATGATATATAAATGAAAAGTCGGCTGCCAGTCGTCATTCCTGAATCCTAATTTATTATTTGGAAAAATCAATATATGTCTATTATATACAATAAATGAAAAATTATATAACACCTTCGTGACGAAAAGAGAAATATACGATAAAGTGCTCCAAAAATAACTAATATCTTCTTAGACAAATACCTAAATAAGAATTTGATAAACAAACAGACTGATAAAGATTTTCAAATATTAGCTTGAAAAAAGATTTTTAAAAAAAGATTAAAAAAAAGAAGAAGAGCAATTTTAAGGTGACTCTCACCATACAATAATAAAAATAATCAGAAGATTTTAAAAAGAAAAATGATACAGACTGATACTTAATATCAAATTGTAGTTGTTAAAAAGTTTAACGAAATTGATTAATGTAATATTGGTGTTTGGCCATTCGTGATGACTGTATTTTTTTCTACCGCAAATCTATTCCTACAATTTACACAATTAATTTCATAGGGTCTTAGACGTTTAAGTTTTCAGTTCATTCTTATACCCAGCGGAATTCTTTGTGTAGTATAACTGAGTCGCCTTTTTTTCTTGTACGTGGAAGCTTTCTTTATTTCCTTGTAATTTCTTCATTTTTCAGATTGTGCTATTTCAGTATTCTAATTCTTGTCATTTAAATAATTCTCGTTGTCTCTATACTTTTTGTATCTTTACATCTAGTACTAGATATTTTATTTGGATATCTTCTTTATTTCAAATTTATACACCAATCAAAATTACAAATGATAAACATATGGCACTATGACAGACATAGATGTTAGATTCTTTGATGTTTCTATAGGAGTGTACATTTTAGCAGGATTTTTTAATGAAAATTTCGTTAAAACTGTTATAAGAATACAAATAATATATTATTATAAGAATATAGTGTTTTTTAGTATTATAACAGAATTTATACTCAGAGTATCTAATATTGCCCACCTACTACCCGATAACGATTGAATTTCATAATTGTATTTTTTTGTGAATTTTCTATTTACCTTACAATGGGAGTAATGAAATCGATTTTTTTTTGTTTACTGTCTCTTTTTTTTAATTTAGCGTTTTTCATCTGCTTTTTTCTTCTTTCTAGCTTGTTCTCATTCAACTGGTTAAATATTTTAGTGCTATAGGCCTCGAATGTACTCTTTTGTCTAAATTTTCCACGATTATTCTGTATAAACGTGGCTGAACTTCCAACAAGCATAACGATAAATAAGAAAATTAGCGAACCAATATAAAAAACACTGGATGTGTGTGGATATGATGTTATATTATATTTGTATTTGAAGCATAAGGTGGCCGAACTCAAGGAGAAGATAGATTGCATTTTGAAATTTTAAGTTCGTTTTTATTGCATTTCGAGAGGCATGCATTATGTACAAATATCGCGGACACAAAAATAGAAGAAGGTTAAAAAAAATGTCACAAAAAGAGCGAAATCATTTATCCCTGATATATACCATGAGAATCTAATAAATCTGACATGCGCCGATTCTGACAGAAATTCTCACACGTGTTGACTTTGACAAGGGAGGAGCAGGATTCATTTAGAAGACTCTATTTACATCAGAGATTCTCTATTCCTTGCCTGGGCTCGTGGAACTGATGATGAAGTACTTTTACAAAGCTTTATTTCATTTCTCTATATAGTAACAGTGAAATGGGATCAGGAAATAAGAGAATAATTTACAATGATTTTGATATGGGCTGAAGTATGCTGAAAGCTAGAAATTAATTAGGAATAACTTAAATTTTAAAGTCTCATTATATCTGTTATATAATGTTAAAAAAACTTGTGTTTCTCCTAGAATTTTATAATAAATTTGAGTTATTTAATTTTATTAAGAATTAGGCACAGAATTTTTACAATAAATTAACAATTTTTAAGAAGATAATTTTTAATTCCCCGGGGTCCGCTATGCACTTGCTTCTGCGTTAAAATCTACGCTTACATCCAATTCCAATAGGACTTTCCCGTGCTTCTAAAAATCAGAGGAAAACACAATTAACTTTATTATATTAAATGTTTGCCTTTTATCAATGAGATTGTAAACATAGAAAAACTTAAAATATTAAGAATTAAAAAAGCCCGAAATCGAATAATCTACGCACTCCTTAGCTAAATCGGTCTTCGTCTCGGGGGGGGGGGTGACGACCTAAGCTAATCTCTGATTTGAACAGACGGCTCTCTTCCTGTATCTCCTTCCTGATTGCCACTCGCCTCAATCTCCTCCAGTCTGTTTCATTTGCTCTTTAGCACTGCTTGGGTGTACATCTCTCTCTTAAGGGTATGTTCTAGGGCTTCGTATTTTCTTACTTGTTCTTTTGCTAATATTGGTTTGTTTTTTATTGTATTTAGTATTTTGTTATATTTTTTTCATCAATCTAGAATTTTATTTGTGAATTTTGTTTTTTTTGTGTCCTTTTTCCTAATTGTCATTTGTTTTTTATGCCGAAAATTGATGCCTCTCTTTTACTTTAAAATTTGAAATTTTTCGGGTCATAAAAGAGTTTTAATTTTTAAGACAATAGTCTAACTCTTTACAGAAAAAAATTCCACTTTTTATTGGAATCCTTGCCTGGTGGTGACCCTTGAGAATGTCATCAGGCCGGATTTCTCCTTTTTCACTTACATATCTGTTTTTTTATTCACCTTAGTTCCACTATGTCTTTAGGAATAGCAGCATACGCGCTCTCTTAATATATTTATGTATCTTTTCTTATGTGTATATATATATATATATACATATATATATATATATATAAAGATAAAATAACTTGAAATTTAGGATAGAGGATTTCATTACATTTTTTTAAAAAATCTAATTTCATCTCATCTACTTATACTTGACTTCAATATTGAGGCTGAAAAAAAAGATTTTGAAGAACTATATTATAACGCAATGTCAGTTTTATCTTAATTGAAGATACCTTTAAGAAATGAATAAGTTTTATTGATTTTTCTTTGGAATACACGTTTCCTTTAAACATCTAGAAGACTCTTTGTATGTTCGTAAATAAAAATGAGTAAATAGTACAAAATATACTACGGATGGTCCTATTGACAAAGAAACTAAAAACGGGGAAACATTACAGCTGTTGGGAGCAAACAGGGATAGATGAACAAAGTACAAAAACACAATCATGAATTGAGCCTAAAATAGACAACAAAATCCATTAGTTCAAAGATTATTAACGATTTAACATTTTAATAACAAAAATAATTTTTATAAATCTTTCAATATTTTGTTTAAAAAAAGGGAAAAAAAATATTTTTTGATTTAAAAGTATGGTGTGAATTTATGGCGAGGGCTCTAAGAGAAATATTATATTTAAATTGAAATTGCCATTCTAACTTGAAATAAAAGTATTTTAAGTTTTAATGAATCCTTGCAAAAATGTATATCTTGAGGATTTTCATTCTACCTTTACCATTCTAATTAAAGAATATAATATCTCAATTACTTACGCTTAGAACGAACTACATCTTAAGGATTAAATTCTATAATATGAAAACAGAAAAAATTAAAGTAGAGTTAATTAAAGTATCATTCAATAAAACAATATTACAGAATATTAACTGAAGCAAAATTAGCGGTTGGCCGAGTCGGTGATTAATTAATCAAGTCGATGAAAAGAAAATTCTATTAAAGGCTACACTAAAACAAAAAGATTTTCATTTAAATTTTTAATATTCGTTTTCCTTCTTTTTGATGTTTAATATTTCTTTTATTTATCTTATCAAATATTAGCAGACATTATTCCCGATTTCTTATGAATTGCATACAAAGGCAGTAAAAACATTGTCGGTTCTGTTGATTTGGCCGTTAAAATCCGCAGGTTAAGAATAAAATGAAGCAATTTGCAATGTGGCGAATGACGTAACTGCACAGTACGTGTAATATGTAACTTCAACGTGGCATGCGGTGACGTCATGAGGTTGTTTGTATTCTATCTTCTTTTCTCTAAGAGACACCTTGGATTCAGAAATTGTACTGTGTGACATTTAGGAAATATCTCATAAAAATAATTTTGCGCCATCGAAGTAGGAACAAATAAGGAAAATTACCAATTGTAATAAAGTCAGATATTTTTTCCACCATAAGTACTTTTGCACCGCTGATCCGAAGGCAGCTAGACCGTAGTATAAATACATGCACACATGAATAAAGGAATTCACCAAAGCGAATAAAGTGTTATAGCCTCCTGCAAACAGAAAAAAAGTATTTATCGAAGGATAAAAACCATTTAATAACTATATTAGCTCAAAAATTTACAAAGGAAAATAATTTCAGTCCTCATTATAAAAAATGCATACTCCATAAATGTATGTATAAATATTTCGTAAATTTGAAACGAAGCAGATTCATTCTTTAATAATATCTTTCTTTTTTCAAGATATTACAAAAAGGATATCCATTATTAAGAGTTATCCAATATTAAGATTTCTTTAGAAGAACAATGAGCAGCAGAATATGCATTCCTATATGGAATTCAGAAAGAAAAAGCCGTAATTTCGTATTTTAAATTTACTGTAATATAGTATCTCCTATAATTTTAGAAGGCGATATTCTGATGTGTCATTTGGGATTCGGGGCGTTTTACTGTCATAGTGAGAAAACGTACCACCAAAGATCCCTGAATCCATTTTCGAGTGAATGAACCTCCACATATTAAAATGAATCTGAATTCGAGTGATTAGATAATAATCATTCTTAAAAAATAGATGTATTTAAATAATTATAAATTTATTAAGGATGTCATTTATGTCTCTTGAATTTATGAGATACCCTGTAATTATAAAATATTATTTTAATTGTGTAGGTGATGCAGGTTTTGTAGGATGTTATGTTCCATTTTTCTGAACTTTTGCATGTTTTTTTTAATTATGAAAGTATAAAATAGAATCCTTCATTATTTAAGTCATATGTAAAAATATATTGAGTATGAAAATTTATGAAAAGAAAGAAAAAAATATATCAATGCATTATTTTAAAATATTTGTGTCTTAAAAATATTTAAATGCATATGACTCACAGTTCAGAGTATCTGGACAAAAATTAAAAATTTGTAATACATTAAAATACTTTCATAAATATAATATATTATACTACATATTTAAATAAATATAATATAGAATATATTACAAAAATTATTATTATTTGCTCCATTTAGACAGTTTTTACACTCATGTCGATGAAGTAAGAATAATTCAAAGACAAGCAGAAATCGAGCTACTCATGCGCAATTTGCAGGAAGTCATCAGATGAAGCCGATAACAAGTCGCAATGACAAGAGTATAAGAGGGGATGTACATATAAGAAATACAGGAAAGAATTAAAACTGTTCGCAAGCGCTTCATAAGCCGTTCAATGCTGTAACCGCATAGTTATAACACAAAGGATGCATTTGGATGTTTTTTTTTACGTGGTAGAGTTATCGGCGTTCTGGAATGTGGATTTATCCAGCTGGAAGTATCCGAAGAGCTTTGAATTTCCAAGAATGTCATCTCTAAGCTGTAGCAACGACTCCAAGATGATGGTAATGAGAGAAGACGTTACAGTACAGGTCACCCCCAAGTTAAAACGTCAAATAAAGACTAATATTTGTCAGTTAATACCGAAAGAAATAGACGGAGCACAGAATTAGACCTGTATCGTTAGTTCTCTTCAACCACTGGTTCAACAGTTTTAAGGCAGACCATACATAAAAGACTAGGGGTGATTTGTCTTAATTCTTGTAGGTCTGTCCGGTGTATTTCACTTATTGAAATTTACTGCTTCCTGCGATGAGCCTGTCGTAGAAAGCATAAATTGTGAATACCGCAACAGTGGGCTTATGTGATGTTTTTCAAAGTATCCAGGTTTCGCTTGCAGTCGGATTCTTGACGTAATTGCATATGGAAGCACCAGGTAGCAGTTACCATCAAGACAACTTCATTGAATGGCACTGTTACAGTGGTAAAGGATTGCTCGTTTGGGGGAAATTATTTTGGTTCCAGAACTGATCTAAATATTCAAATTGGAACAATACAAACAGGTCAAATATATTGGAATGTCATTCTGAACAAACATGTACATTTGTTTCGGGACACCATGAGCAAAGAATTCATATTTATGAATGACGTCTTTCCTCACCGTTAAAACATTGTAAATGAATACCTTCGATTAGAGTCCAGGTTTAGCTTGTAGTTCTCACCGGACTTTCATATGGAGATCTCCAGGTACACGTTACCACGTATACCATATCATTGTAAGACACCGTTACGATGGTGCAGGAGTCCCCGTTTGGGGAGGAATTATTCTGGGTTACGGAATTGATCTGCATGCTTAAATTAGAACTATGGCAAGCCAAATATGTCCGGACTTATTCTATTCAACATGTACATTTGCCTTAGGCACCATGAGCTCAGGATTCGTATTTATGGATGACAACACCCGCCCTCATCATGCAAGGATTATAAACGAATTCTTTCAAACGGAGGGTATGGACTGGTCAGTATTCTCTCCGGACTTAGATCCAGTAGAGCACGTGTGGGATATGCTTAACTGGTGAGTTGCATCCTGTCAACTTCTTCCTACATGTATATCGGAACTTCTAACATCACTGTTTAATGAGTGGGGTAATATTCCCCAATATCAGAACAATAATTGATACTCAGAATGTCTAGGTATTGTACGGACTGTATTGTATCATCTGGAAGACATACTATGTATTAACAATAATAATAACCATTTAATATTGTTTTTGTAAAAGAGTTTTCTTTTGTAATTTGCTTCAGGGAGCAAAAAAAAATGTAATTTTTTATTAATGATATCAAGTATATAGCATCTTTTTTCTTGTCTTTAACTTTTGTTTAATAAATAGGCTTTATAAATAAGTCACGTTTGTTTTGCTTATGACTCTTTCTTTTCCTGAACTGGCATTATAAACCCTCCTTAATTACTGATATGAGTGTATTTACCCTTTATGGAAACTGTTAAAGATTTAGAACTTTAATACATTAATTACTGTGGATTTCCTAGATATATATAAACTTATTCTTGTTTAAATAAAGCTTAATTAATAATAAATATATTATAATAGGTCATGGAAAGCCTTTTTTAGAAAATGAGGCAAGATTTTATTTTAGATACATTTATTTAATAATTTACATTAAAATGTATATAATTTATTTTTATAAATGTTTAAGCCTAAGAAAGTATAACATATTCTTAAATTTATACTTTCTTAGGCTTGTTTGGACGTAAGAGTTTACTGAAAATTTTAATTTGATCTTTTGGCCCAATGACAGCAATAAATTGATGAAAGTTATTTTTCCGAATGCCTAAGGTTTCCACAGTTTAATGTTATTTTTTCAAAATAAACTATTAAGAAAGAAGGGTTAATTAGTTTTTTTTTCAAAAAATCATTAAAAATACAAATTTAATTTATAGGTCAAAATGTTGATATCATAGTTGTACACAAGTAATATTTTAAGAACAAAAATATTGCTTTATAATGAATTAGTATGAGTAGAATTAAATTGATAAAAATTAGAATTCCTTATACAGTTTCAACTATATTTCTTTATATACCTATTATTTCATGTGTCTCTGAAAATATGTGTAATTGCACATGTTCTTTATAACAAGATATATAAAAACAAATTGCTTAAGTGATATCCCAAATAAATATATCAGAAATAACAGTATATCATGAAATTAGTTCTTGAATATATACGAATAATAATATTCAAAAAACAACAATATTCTTACCTGGGCCATAGCTGCATGACAACCATGAGATTACAGGTACAGTAGAATGATGAAACACGTGAAGAAAGGTTATCTGCGAATATTTTTTGCGTAGAACAAAAATCACCTACAAAATTAGAATATTAATTTATAATTACAGGACATCTCATAAATTCATGGGAACTTCAAATTTTCCCAATGAAAAAAAATGTTCCGAAAAAAATTCAGCTTGCACGAATATAATTAAAGGAACATTGCACTTTTTTCATGCAAAAAAATATAGAAGGTGCTCACAAGCATTGCAGTTAATTGTCATAGAGACAAATGTTGTAACAACATTTGTCTCTAGATTAAAGATTTTTTCAATCTATAAAAATATTTATATTTTTCTTAGATTTTTAAATAACAAAGTACTAACATGCTATATTAGGACTAGTAAAAATACTCTTTTGATTTTATATTATTTGCCTTTGTAAGCTATAAATTAAATTCGAAAAAAAAAACACCAAACAAATCAATTTTATGTAATAAAACTCAAGATTAGAATAGATAAAAATTATTTTAAATATGCTTACCGTATCAAAATACTCAATTAATTTTGAAATGTAAAACACCCAACAAGCTTGAACAACCTGGAAAAAGGAATGAATACTTATTTTTAATACACATTTCTTTTAAAGTTTTTAGAGTAACCATAAATATGTCTTAATAAGTTCTGTATTCAAGTTTACACATGATTATTCATTAATTTAATTCAAGTTTATTTATTAATCTGAAATACATAAATCAAATGGTTCTTTATTACAGCAGCTATTTTAGGTCATTTGGTATTTTCTAATTTTAATTCTAAAGCATATTTTTGGATAAACAATCTTAGCGTAATTAATTTCTTCTTATCATCAAGAGTTTTTATATTTTTATAATACGCATAAAAAATAACTCTAATACACATAAGGAGAAATCCAACGGCGATGCAGACTCAATTTCTTCAATCTGTCTTCAAAATAATTTTCAATAATTAATTTTACATTTAATTCGAAGAAATTATTGTTAGCTTAGTTTTTATTCAGATACTGGTCATTTCTTTCATGGATAAAATTTTACAAAGATATTTATGAAAAAATGTTCTTAGTTTCTATGACTAACCATCAAAATCTTGTTAATATTTGAATCTATTTTCTTTAATTGAGAGATTTAATTCTTCTGAGATTTAATTTTAGAAAAAAAATGTGGTTATATCTCATTTTAGATTTCAGTATATAGATACAAACACAGATTGTAACAGAATGGCGTGGCCTGCTAAAAGAACCTATTCATGCTATTATCAATTCATATCAGAAGTTACATAAAATGAAAGTTGAAACTAAACTAAAAAAGTTTTATAAAATAAACTATTTAGAAAATCTGAATTATAAATTTTGGAAATATTCGATATTTTCGCAAAAAAATCAATTTTCATATCATAGTTCTCTATCTAAATTAACTTTAAATAAGGATTAAAACAACGAGCATGAATTCAGATGTATTTAGAATTCGTACGATGTATTTCGTATAAGTCAAGCAGTCAAAAAAAATTTACTATAGTTAGGACATGAACATTATAAAAGGAGGAAAAGATACAAAGTGGTTCTTTAAGAAGATTGGAGAAATTATTTCTTAAATATATGCACAAACTTAATATACAGGGTAAGTCAAAATGAATATAGCGATTACAAACGGCTATAACTATTTAATGAAAAAAGATATATCGATAAGATTTACACAGAATGTAGACGGAACTTCAAAATTTATTAACGTAAAGCGCACGTGCAGCCAAGCGGATGCCTGCGCATGCGCGAAATCGAACTTCGCAATGACAAGAAACCTGTTTAGCGCGGCGTCTCATTAGTGGAAATGGCTAGTCCCGTGCAGAAAGCATTCTCTGTGTTGGAATTTCACAGTTGCCGTTCTGTTATTACAGTGCAGAGAAAATTTCGTCAGCGGTACAATGAAGAACCTCCAAATGCGAACAACATACGCAGATGGCATCGGATGTTTGAGGAAACAGGATGTTTGTGCAAAGGAAAAAGTAGCCTACCTATGGGGTTATGTGAAAGACAGAGTGTTTGTGTTTCCCTTGCCCAAAACAATTGAAGAACTGAAAGTACGCATTTGTAATGCGCTTGAGTCGGTTAATGAACAAATGCTTCAGAATGTATGGCGTGAAATGGAATACCGATTAGATGTTGCCCGTGTGACCAAGGGAAGTCACATAGAACATCTATGACTTCTGTATATAAAGTTTTGAAGATTCTTCTACATTCTGTGTAAATCTTATCGATAAATATTTTTTCATTAAATAGTTATAGCCGTTTGTAATCGCTATATTCATTTTGACTTACCCTGTATTTGGCTAGATATGAAAAATGTTTTCATGAAGAATTAAGTATTTAAATATTAGATTCCCATTTATTTATTTTCCTTCATACATTCAGGCTTAAAATAAAATCTATAATATTTATTATGAATAATTAGACTTTGAATATGAACTCGCCTATTTTCATTTTTAAAAATGCGTTTGTATGGTAAAGTACTTTTTCCCTCGAAACAATTCCAAGTTAATACTCCTCCCAAAAAATGAGCTTTATCCCCTCAGTTAAATGCATTGGCTTTTCTTAAACCCTTTGTATACAATGACGAGTCAAACCGATCTAACTGATAAATGTTTAATTTTAAATTTGCAACGGAGTAAAAAAGGCTTAAATACCTAAAAATGCAAAATCCCCTTGAAATTACCTGAAATTATCCTTTATTATTCTAGGGATTAAAATAATAAGAATTGTCCCAATTAAGATCTAAAATCTAATTAGGTAGTCAAAGGAATTTGTATGCCAAGGAGTTAATGTGTTATATATTAATACCTCATCAATAACTCTTTCTATCATGACATTTTTATCCAAATGCTATTAAAAATTTAAATTGCCCCTGAAATTATATAGATTTTTCCAAGAAGAGTAATTGGAGTAAAAAATTTAAAAAGAAGATAAAAAGTAAATTCTCCGGTTACATTTATAATATTGAATGCAGTATCTGAAGAATTTAGGTAGATATATATTTAAAAAGCTTAATGCATACTTGAATAAATTATTTTAGTGCAATTAAAAAGCTACCAGACTACATATATTTATTTATTTCTCATCAATTTCAGTGGTAATATTCCTTTAATGCAATGATTGCATCCTTATAGAGAAGCAAGTATTACAGGAAATAGTACCAATAATTATAGATTGAAATAAGAGGTATTTTACTATTAACCTAATTTGCTATTGTACAACTTGAATGAACGATATTTCAACAAAATGTCTGAAAATCTGCAGACTTAACATTATCGATACTCTCCACAATGAATTCCTAGTCGGTGATCAAAAATTCTCCTCAAAATGCGCCAATCACCTTATCGATATCTTATTCATTTGTTATATCGTCGTTTATATTGCCAAAAACAGCGCAAATTATAAGTTAAACTAACGACATTTGAATCAGTCGTCTAAAAATCTTCGATCTTTGCGTCTTCGACACCCATTTCATTGAGTTCTCAGGCGGCCTGACAAAAATTGTTTGCATTATAAGGCCTTTTATTAACCTGGATCCCCCCCCCATCAATTATCTAGTCGCATACAGTCAAACCACTTGAACCAATATTTGGTTATATTTAGAACAGTTTACAATACATTAACTTTAAGGGGACTTTTAAATAATTATGTTCGAGAACGCTCAGCTCTCTACAACCCTCCCGAAGAGGCGAAGTCTTTTGCCGACGAAACTCGCAATCTCTCACTGACGATAGGGGGGCAGTTGTCGACAAGGGGGGTCAACTGTCCACTGGTACATATACAATTCAAAATAATGCTTTCATGTGATGTTATAATAGGTATTTGATTAAAGAGGGCTAGTATTAAAAACTGAACGCTTATTAATTTTCGGAGTAAGTAGGGTTTTTTTCTGAAGTTGCTTATTTTATTGTACTTGTTCAGTTTAATTTGTCCCCAATATTTATAATTAGAACGAAAACCTATTGTTAAATTATTTTCAGTTCTATTTTTAAATAATTTTATTGTTGAAATAATATTTCTTCCTCTGACGAAACGCTTAGAGCCCTTTATCCATATATTGATATGTGTATGTTCCTAAGGTGAAATGGAACAAAATTTAATCAGATAAATTGGCTCATTATATTCGAAATTTTGAGTTTATATAAGACATTGATACAATTTGATTTATCCATTGTAATAGTTTTGGTAGGAAACTCGATATATAAAGAATACATTCGCGAATGATGAGTATGTGTATTGCAATTAATTGCTACAATCCATTCAGAATGTTCTTTTTTGAGGTTCTGTAATAATTAAATAATAGGACGCATATCGTTATTCATAGTTCTTTGAAGTCTAAATTTGTATTCGGGATCTTCCATTCTAAAGATTTGATTACAAATTTTCTAAAGAATTACAATATATCCGATAAGACGACAAAATAATTTTTATTTATCTAAACTTTTAAATTCTTAAGTGCAGTTATTTTTAAATATAAAATCGTTTGAACTGAAATGTGGTCAAGTTCTGATTTTAATATTCAATCCTTCTCTTTAGATAATGATTTCTTAGATTCTTGATTTACTTATTTAAATATTTGAATTTTTTAGTTACCGAGATCGCATGAATATAAACGGATGGGCAGACATATTATACGCATATTTACCTTTACGCTTTTGTATTGTCTTGTTAATAGACCAAGTGATGAATGCACAAATATAATTTCAAAAGTATCTTTGATGTGAAATGTGATGATTTTTCAGAATCACAATATCAATTTTTGAGGATTACCATTTTTATTTTCATCGTATATAGAAAAGTAAAAAGCATCAAATATATTTGTATAAGTTACCGTATTTGCTATTTAATTTATAATGGAAAAGGTTTGGAATCCTAAGAAAGTAACACTATACTCAAATTCAATTCTTTAAAGAAAGCAAATGCCATAATCAATGTTAATAGTAGTAATTAACAATAAATAAATAAATACGATGAAAACCAATTTCCTTTAAAAAAGGATTGTAAATGAAATTGTTTAAATATATATTTACCTAATATTATTTTTTACGTTTCTAAACAAGGTTTTACAAGTGATTTTATTAAAAATTTATTATCTGCTTAATTTTTGAATTTTTTTTTCAATTTTGTAATTTTAACAATGGTTAATATTTTAAATTTTTTTTAGCAGTTTACTTATTAATTGATAGTTTTACTTGAGAATAGCATTCCTTTTTAAATAAAATAACTTACTTTGAGAGCAAAAGGATTGTCAGAAGTGTCTATGGGTTCACAATGCCAATTGTACACCGTCAACCAACCATATTTCATGAGCTAAAAGGAAAGCAAAAACATTATAGAGGAATATAAATAAATCCTATTTTTTAGATGAATTATCGTATTTCAGCCGTTGCATTTCCTATTTGGCAAAGTAGAATTTTACAATCGGTTTTATAATTAATTTCTGATGCATTAGAATCTTTGAAACAATGATGGTCCTTTCCCTAGAAAATTACAACTGGGATTTTTGTGTCTTTTATGATCCAAAAAAATATAACAATTTAAAGAGAAAAAAATACTACCTCAACTTTTAAACTAGCCTTTTGTTCTATTGCAAAACGCACCATTTTTACTAAACCTAAAATATAAGATGTCAAAAAGCTTTTTCCATAAGGTTGCCAATATTTTACTGCACGAATGGTGGAAAATTGAAATCTTACGTTAATTTTTCGACATCTTTTATAAAACATCAATTTTAAGTCAGTATTTTTTCAGCATAAATATATTGAATGAATTAAAAAACTATATTTTACATAGTGTTCATATTTAAGTTTTTGGGGAAAAATTCAGATATAAATTGTATGCAAAAAAAATCTGTAATTATACAACCTTGAAAAATCATAACTTTTGCTTTCCCTTTTTATATACATTCTTAAGAAAATACTTTTATAATTCTTCATGCAGAATAAAAAAAACTTTTTACATGAATTTCAAGACAGTATGGTCTTAGTATAAGATTATAAATTTTGTATAAGTATTTCTCACTTTTTCCAAGATTAAAAAAGCACTCAATCAAATTTTCTAGAATATCCAGAATCTGCATTTTGTTTCCATTCTGCGCCTTGATCATTTTTCAAAATTTCCTCAATATATCAATACCATTAGTTATTATCATTTTATCTATCAATACAAACACTTGCTATAAGATATCCGAATCCTGCTGTTTAAGCTCATGTCATAACATTAAAGATGCTGAAATGTTATCACGCAGATATTTTACCTTAATTCTCCTTCAAAAAGGGAAATGCATTGTTTCATTCATTTCTGTTGTTCTAATCTTCTTATTCTAGCAGTCGCATGAAGATATAGGAATTAGAATGTGGAATTTTTATTTTGAATTCCTAAAATATCTTAGCAAAAGAAAAAAGATGGAAATTTAATATTTTTATGCTGTTAAATCAAATGTACAGTAGCATTTAGTCTTCCTTAATTGAAATATGAAATAATACCCACATTTGCCGTCTTCTGGTATAGGCTGAGAAAAGAACTGGCTTTCTTAAAGAACAAATAATAAAATAATTTTTTAACATGAATCTTGATTTCCAAATTTTAATTTGAAAAACTAAAAATATGACCTCAATCCAAGATTAGGGCTAATCTCTCATTTATATAAAAATATTTCTTTAGATTAATTTAAGTAGTTTTGATAAAACTTTTTTTAAATCTTTTTTCAGTAGGAATAGTCCTGAAAAAATGACTCTTCATAACTGATTATTCTACCAACTCAGATAAAAAAAAAATAAAAGCTTACTTGTAACACAATCCATCCGTTTATGCCAACAAGGATAGCATTATATACAACCATCACAGGACGAAGATTAAATGGATCCTTATTTTTCATCCATGCTGGACCTAGGACTTTGATGAGTAAGAGATAAATTGTAGAACAAAATACTGTCAATAGTACGCTTGTCATCAAAGGATATTTGGATATTCTTGGATCTGTAACATACGTAGATATAATTGTTTGATTCATCAATGATTCTGATTTAAAATACATTTTCGACGAATCAGAACAAAGTTAATATTTTTCTTAAAGCATAAAAGATTAACATAAATATTTATCTTCATTTGAATCATCAAACCATTATTATTCTTTGAATTCAATAATGGTTATTGTTTGTAATGATTACAACTAAATTATTATGAAAATTTTTCTCATTTCTTTTTTAGTAATTAGTTCACATAATTGTCAATACGTTGATACATAGGAATATTTCTATAATCAGGAACACGTAGATAATTTACCACATTTAAGAAAAAATTAAACGCTTTTATGCAAAGCAATAATTTCGCAATGTGTCACTTTAAAGTTCATATTTATATTTCTTCACGAAGTGTATTTTTATTCCGAAGGTCAGCATAAAGTATCAAAACCACATAATTAGATTCCACAAGTCAAAATATAAGTTTATACATACAGATTGATTATTAAGCGAGATGGCATTTCTAGTAATAAAGTCATAATATAAGTAATACCTTTTTCAAAAAATATTGCCACATATCTGTAGAGATAAAATTGTGAAATATTTTCTGTTATTGAAAAAAATATGTCGGAATTATTTTAATGTATATTAAAATACTTATCTGATAATTCTATGTACTCCTGGACTAATTCTATTTCGGCCGCTGGTCCTTGGCACTTAATAATAAAAATACTGAAAATTGCTATTTGTGTGAGAAAATTCTAACCTCAAAGTTATCAATCGACCAATATGATTTTGCATAAGCACAGAGAAAGAGATTTATAAAAATTAAAACGTTTTATTTCATAATAAAAAAATTAAATTTCACGTTTTAAATTTAAAAAATTCTATTAAAAGTTATAATAGTATAAAAAATATATAATTATGTTAAAATGACGCATTAAATCTAATCTTATCTCGAAGATTGAAGCTCTTTGTCACTTGTATTGAACTATAAATTTTTTATTATGGTATTTAAGCAATAAGCTGAAAAAGACAGATGCAATGATGTTGATGACAAGGATGGAGATGCAGTCCTTCTGATGAATGTTTTCTCTGCACAACCAGGAAACATGGTTATTACCATGTTTATGGATGCAATGATATTTTAGGGAGTTAGGTATGAGTAGAATTATTTCTGACAATGTAAGAAAACGTCAAAAATAACACAAATGTGCAAGAAAGAGCATGATGAAGCGAATAAAATATAATTGTTTCTGTTTTCACAAAACTGAAACAACAGAACAAAAAATATACTTGATAATCATAATGTCTTTTAGACATAACAAGATTAGAAGCAACAGAAAACAAAATACAACAAACTCTAAGAAGCAATTCCTTAAGCTAGTTATAATAAAATTATTTAGTACTTACTGATACAATTAATAATTTATAATTAAAAAGAATTGTTAATTTTATATTTTTAAGTCTGAAAACCTTAATAAAACTATGAAAAGAAAATATAGAAGAAAAGTCTCATAACACCGGCAGGTGCATCGTCATCCTGGAAAATTACGTCTTTCACTGGGATCACAGTTTGCATCATTGGATTTACTTGTCCGCTGAAATTTCTACTTCTACCAGCAATCTTTAAATTCAGGATTGCAATCGGTTCATTAGAAACCCCGGACATGACTACCCAAATCCTATCCGATCCATCTCCATGCTTGACAGTTGAAAGGAGACAATCATTGATCATATGTTTTAGTAGATTTTCTTCCAAAGGGAAAAGTAGATCTACTTCCTGTTGTAGGGAAAAGTCTAAAATACTATACGATCGTCAGACTATATTACTTACTTCCACTTATCAATCCACTGGGTTTTGTGAGTGTGACACCACTGTAGAAGACGCTTACCATTAACATATGTGACAAGTAGGTCGGGAATTGTTTCCCTGCCTTAAATTCTCTGTTTATGAAGGTTCCCTTTAACTTTAATCAATGACATTAGAGAATCAATATGGGTATTGAGCTCTCGGTCACTTTTACTGTAGTTGTTGGCTTTCTAGACATTTGAATTAATTCCAAAGCCCTTTCATGGAGCGTCTCTTTCCGTCCACTATTTTATTTTGCCACGCTATGTGTATGTCGCCATGCTTTTAGATATAGTACTTTATAAAAGCCTAAAAATTGGGGATTTCGGTCATATTGGCTTCTGCTAGATACGTTCCTACAATTCGGCCTCCTTGAATCGCTAAGAGGTCCGACATTTTACGCTTTTGAAAAAAATAAATACAATAATTAAAGAGCTTCAGTAAATCTAACAAATTCTCCCATAATTTATACATTGTTATTTATAAAAAAACAGGTGGTTATTATTATATTTTAATGCTTGCAAGGAACATTAAAAATATTCCTTTAATTCACAGGTATTTCTATCAATTTGATAATCTCCTGTATCATCTTTGCCCTTCTTACTATTGGTTGCAGCAGCTTCTAATATATTGCCCTTGCTTAGCTTTCGTTCTTCATCTTCCATCTATTACTTTGCTTGGTCTCTCTTTTCCTGTTCATTTCTCAGTTCAGGTTAAACCACCTTTCATCCAAGAAAAGATTTCTCGATTGTGGGTGCTCTTGCACCTCGGGAGCCACCAACTAAATTTTTAATATTAAATTAGACTAAGTATTCTGATGTCAATCATTATTAGTCTCAAATCGAAACTCTCAAACTTTACTAAAGGCATAATTTGTCATGGGTATCTGTGAGTGGATTTGTGGATTCCCTATTCTGTAAATAAAAAATATCGTAAAAGGATAATAGAGTGCTTTCTTTAATAAGTTGATTTAGATCCACATGCAATAATTAGAAAACTCGCTATTTGCCAGTAAAGTACTCTAGCATTAAATATTGCTTAAGAGCAGAGATGGTATTTTAAATTAATTAAACACTGACACTTTATGTTTATGCTGTTTCATCGCAATCACATGATTTCTTTCTTGCTCTGTTCACTTGAATTTTTAGAAACAAATAGTTAACATATGTTTTTTTTATAATTCATTCAACTTATCTCTGATATATTATAAGATATGAAAGAGTAATTTTACCTGTCGGACCCAGTAACAGGACTATCGGGTCATTCATTTTCCTACCAATAAATATTACACAAAAGATGTTTTTCACAATGCCTGTAAAATTAAGGAAATTTTTTCTCAATATTCATACTAAAAGTAAGAAAATTAATCGCTATGTATATGAAAATAAGCTACATAATTAGCATTCTATGGAAAGAAAAATAATCTTTACGATATTCTCATTACCCTCCTGAATGTGAAACATATTTTTTTTAAAAAAATTTAATCATTATTACATTTACTTTTTTTTTCTTAGAATATGTACCTAAAATTAGTATTAATAAAACATTCCTAACAGATTTGAAACAAATGGAAGTGATGTGACACCATTTCAAAATCCTGAAAATGCTTTGAAAAAGGCGCTACATAATTAAAATAATCCAGATACTTTCAATTTTTCAATCCAGATACTATATATTAAGAAAGTTTAACTACGACTTACGAAGGTCAAACTTTCAACTACAAATTTGTAAACTAGCAAGAGCTGGAGTTCCTAAACTTTCTTGTACTTTATCGAAAAAAGGTGTTATCAAACTCTTCACTTTCACATAAAATTAAGACCTCAAGTAAGAACTTGAACTCTTTAAGAGCTAGGATATTTATTTTTAGAACCCAAAATATAAAATTTGTGTGCATCGTTATTTAGCAAAGAAACCTTATATTGCATGTGAATAACCAAATTCTATTGTAAATAATAACAAAGAATCTATTAAGGTGCATTCATGTGATTTTCTTGGGAGGTAACCTTTGGGATGAAGTTAAAGCATAAGTACAAGAAAGCTGAACATGCATTTGGGAAAGGTTTTTTTTTTTGCGATTTAAATCCAAAATCTTTCACAGAATTATAGTTGCAACCACAAGATCACATAGTAAATTTCTTTATTAATTCCTTTTTATAGCATCTACCCATATGAAAGAACAGAAAGAGCAGGAACACTCCCCCATGGCCGTTCAACAACCAAGGTCTTACACAGCACTCAGGGGAGGCCTGCAAGCGAACCTTACCACCCAACGAACTTCGGCCAGGAAAGGCCGACAGTCCAGGGGGCCGCCGGGCCCCGAATCGCCAGACCCCAGGGAGAAGCTATGTCGAGACAGTCACAACTCCGTAGTCATCATTCTAAAATATGAAAGAACAGTCGGGAATTAAATCCAGCAAGGAATAAAATTCAGAAGGACAGGCGAAGAATTCCTTCCCGGATTTGATTCCGAATTTTATTAACATCTACACTTTAATGATAAATTCTATTATTTGCATACGACCTGCTATACCAGTTTTTCTGGTTCTTCAGTGTACATCCAAATCCGATCCTAAGTGTTAGTTTGGAAATATTTAGTAGTAGACATGCATACTGTTTAGTACTTTTGAAATTGTCAAAATACAGTTTATAATTATGTTTAGGTAACTTTATCTGAATTTTGTCATTTTAATAATTTTCTGCAATATTACAGCAGAAAACTGTTGTAAAATCATATGAAAGTCAAAGAATTATTTTTTTCTGTTCACGTTATTATTTTAACCTCTAAATTAAATTTCTATTGTTGAAGAATATTTTAGAAAAATATTATGATCATATTTTCAAGCAATATATTTCGCATAAAATGAAAGTAAAATTTAACCTAAAGAGTGTGTAAGTGTAGAGTGTTGAGAGTGTATCAATGCATTGTCCTCACCTTCGACAAAAATTCACTGAATGATTAAATTAACTCTTAGTGTAGACTAAACCGAGGGTAGTATGATGGGTAAATGAAAACTTAATGCGATATAATAAATAAAAAATTTAATATTTCCCCCATAATTCTAGAATAGCTAATTGCAAATTAGATAGATATATAGTACAATGATCACGTCATCGCAAGGCTTTTATAATGATACGAGTTACAGGACTATCTAAATTCTAAGTTAAAATATATTTTGCCGAAGAAGTTATTAAGAGGTACACAAGTATTTCAGTGAAAATTTTAGAGCAATAATCCTGGAGGACCAACTTGTAACCAAATGTGATTAGTACTATATAAAACCTATTTCAGAAAAATGAAAGAACATTGCAGCTAATTAAATGCTGTTTTAAACAATATAATTCTACATTATTCTTCAGTATAAAAAAACCGAATTATTTGCATTGTTTTATGATAACGTTTAACAATTACAGCTTCAATAGATTGTTTACTATCGATCTCAAAAATAATGTACTTTTAAACAGTAAAACCAACATAATCATATCACTGTTACCTTGCGCAGTATTACGTTTGAACTTGAAGTGGGGTGTGTTATTTTGCGCGATATTGAAAACAGTTCGAAATGCGTACACTGGAATTTGTTACAATATGTATTCAAATTCAAATTTCATCTCTACTTCGGAAACCTTTCCCCTCTCGTGCTCCGTTACTAATTCATCCTTAAAATCGCTTATATTGATAACCTTTCATTATAACAACAAGAACCGATGTAATAACCTCCTCAGACACCTGCTGTCTTATATACGCACTGTCAATAGCATCACGTTACGTTTATTGGTTGAACGACCTGCTATACCAGTTTTTCTGGCTGTTCAGTGTTAATTCAAATCCGATTCCAAATGTCAGTTTCTAAATATTTAGTAATAGATATACATACTGTTTGGTACTGTTACAATGGTCTACATAAAGTATATAATTATGTTTTGAGTAAATTGATTCAGTAGATGCGCTAATGCACTTAAAAAGTTAAACTTTTTCATATTCCTCTGCGAGTTAAATTTTACAATATAATCTTTATAAACTAATATTTTAAGGTAAAGCATTTATATTAATCAATTAAATCAATTAAAATTGACTGATTTATGAAAAAATGTATATTATTATTCTATAAAAACATGCGCTTTTAAATTTTTTCATCCACCACCTTAAAGAAAATACCATTTCCGTGCCAATCAGTACTCAGAATTTCTCCAAAGCTGATAATTAGATAAATGTGTGTTTATGTGTCTCAATGAGTTAAAGCTCTACAAACCAGACCGTATGATTTGGATGATAAAAAAGCTTAAAAAGAGAGATTTTTTTTGAAATTTTAATTAGACTTTTAATTAATTCTAAATTATTCTAAATTTTGGCATTTTTCCTAGATAATTTTCGACAATATTACAGCAAACTGTTTTTCTTCCATATTAAAGCTTAAAGAATTATTTTTTCCCATTCATGCTAATGTTTTAACCTTTAAATTAAATTTCTTTTTTTAATAAAAAAATTTAAAAATATTGTAATTATATTTTCAGACAATTTATTTCGCACAAAATGAAAGTAAAATTTAGCCAACAAGAAAGAGTGCATTGAGAGTATATCAGTGTGTTGTCCTTACCTACGACAAAAATTCAAACTGAATGATTTAATTAACTCTTAGCGTAAACTTAACCGAGGGAAGTATGATGCTCAGCACATGTTTAAAGGAAAGCGTAATGTTATATAATAAATGTGAAATCTTATATTTTCCCCGTAATTCTACAACAGCTAATTTCAAGTTAGATAGATATATAGTAAGTACAATGAACACATTATCGTAAGGCTTCTAAAATAATATGAGTTAAAGGACAGCCGAAATTCGAAGTTTAAATATATTTTGCCGAAGAAGTTATTAAGAGGTACATAAGTATTTAATTGAAAATTTTAGAATGCAATACTCCTGGCGAACCAACTTGTCACCAAAGGTGGCTAGAACTATATAAAGTATATACCAGAAAAGCATTGTAGCTTATTAAATAATGTTTTAAACAATATAATTCTGCATTATTCTTCAAAATTATAAAACAAAACAATGCAGAAAACAGAATAATTCGCATTGTTTTCTGATAACGTCTAACAAGGAAAGCTTCTATATATTGTTTACTATTATACACAAAAATAATGTACTTTTAAACAGTGGAAATCAATATAACATCCCACTGTTAACTTGTGTATTTCTACACTTGAACTTGAAGTGGTGTGTGTTTTTTTGAGCTATATTGAAAAATGATTTAAATTGAAAACCGGTCGAAATGGGTGTACTGGGATTTGCTACAATATGCACATTTCTTTGGTGCTATTACAGAGTCTTATGGTTGTATGATTGGTTTTCGTGCATCTATTTTTTCCCTTTTATCATGATTTTAAAAAACTTTCTGATGAAGGATCTGAACAAAACTCATAATGGATGTCAAATAGCAACAATTTACGAAATTGATGCATCTACTTCGATGGATGAGGCTACGTGGCAATGTAATACGGAAGATATTGATTCCGATTCAAATGTGTATGAAGCGGTAAATATGCCAAAACCATCTGTCATTGCAAACACCCTGAATCCCTTGATGAACCCGTTCTTCGATTATCTAACATATGATAATCCTTTTGCTGACATTGAAGTTGTTGAGCCAGATTGGAATTCTGCATACCCGATACATTTGGAAAAGTGACTCCTCAGACCAGACAATGTTTTTCCAATCATTAAGAGAACATTTGCAGCTTTTGTGAGCCCTGGTAAGGAGCAGAGCTCTGTGCAGCTGAGTTACCAATGATACATAAGACAGTTTGTGGCTGCGAAAGCTTATATCAATTAGGTTACGTTGCATAGTGAGTACATTGCCACTTGTTGATGGGCCTGCATTCAAATCCGCAGCAATTGCAGAAAGTGGAGTCTATAATGATATTATAAATTCTGTAATCCACAATTCACAATTTTTTCGTAATAAATATTTTGAGCCACTTGCCAGAAATTTACTTGAACTAGTAAGAACTCATTTAATACATTTAAATAACTAGTTTCTACTAGACATAAATCAAATTTAAGAACAATTACAGGATAGACAACTCCTCTCTACTCTTAAACCCTCTCATAGTGAGTCGCGTAGTGACAGAATTTGAGTGTCTTCCTTATGATTAAGACTAATGCAGTAAATAATGGTTTTTTCAGTTGCATTCAGAATCATGGAATAAAAAAATGGATCCTAGTAAATTATTTACATGTTTTGCCAATTTTTGATGTAAAACAGCATTCAAATGGTTTTTGAGATAGAGATTCTATAAATATTGGATACAACATGTTTTAGTTAAACTCCATTCGCAGAATAACATTTTTCAACTGAGTTAATGAGAAAAAAATAATATTTCATGTTGTTTTCAAAATCGTTATCCTTATTCTTCGCCTTTTGAAGCTTAAAACATTAGGAACTAATTACGCTGCAATTAATATTCTGCATTTGAAATTATCGCTTCTAATACGTAAGCATTTGTTAAATTAAATTTTAAAAGCAATCCTCAAAAATTTCGAAAATTTAGCACTTTTTTTACTTTTTCGAATAATCTTGAATAATCGTTCCAGAAATTCTTTTTAAAAATCTGAACTGTGTGTCCTCTTATTTGAATGCAATAATTTAAAAAAGCAAAGATATAGATGAAATTTGGCACGTGATAACATGGTTTGACATGCATATTTTTGTTTTTTTATGTATAATCATGCTTTTATATTGCTATTGTGTTTGCGTTTGTTTTACTTTTTGATCCTGCTAGTTGTTTGCATTTTTATTAATATATGATTTAGAGCTTTGATATTTTTTATTCGTTGCTGTGCTTTTTTATATGCATGTTTTAAGTTGCTTTATGATTAGTGTCTCATGTGCAGTTTTGATTAATGCGATTTGAAAATAGAGTTAATATCTGTAGTGATATTATTTCAAACACATATATAAATGTACATCTAATCTATCAGAACGAATGTTTTTGTCTTTCACTTCACTGCACATACACACGATAAAAAAGAATTATATGAGTATTAGAGGAATATGAAGATAGATACAGTATGAATAGATATATTATAGAAATTACGCCAGCAATAGATACAGAGTGAATTTATATTTTTAAAATAACAAAATACTGATTGGAAACATGCGGTTGTTCCTTTAAAAACATTGACATTTATCTTTCTGTTCATTTATAAATTATTGAACTTTTGTGGGAAAGTAAATCTAAGATGAAAGGGTGAAAACGTAGTCGTATTAGAGTTTAAAGATTCAACAAATTTGAATACCTTTTATGTATTTTTTCATTTTATAATGAAGAATGATTTTTAACTAGAAAGAACAGTTATGATTGAATTATAGAAATATTTTTGGTATAACTTGTTCTGTAATAACATTCAAAGGTAGAAAAATTTAGTACAATTTCAATTTGAATATTAAATTGAATGAATACGTTGACCTTTATATTTTAAAATAATTAATAATTCACATTGTTACATTAAAGCCAAAACTTGCTCGGAGAAAAAAAAACTTGCGAAATTGTGATGTAACAGCTGCAACCAATAACCACACTTAAAGTTATGAGGAACCAATGAATAACTAATGAGCAGATACACTAAGAACATATAAATGTGAATTATATGTATTTTGTATCATCTTTACAAATACGACGAATGAATTTTAGAAACAACAAATGTGTGAAATATACTGCACTGTTAGAACTCAATCTGTCAGTTCTTCCATAAAAAAACATCCCATTTAAGGATTCCCAGTACTAAATTAATACCATTGCAAAAAATTCATTAATAATATTAAATGTAAATAAATTAGTATTTAATTAATCATTTCAAATTTTATACATTTATGCATACACATGGTATCTAAAACCCGTCACAAACATTATAACGAATTCCTATAAAATAAATTTAAACAAGGCTTTGAGTATGCTTCAGGCTTTAATTTGTAATTATAATAAAGCTTAATGCGTGTGTGTGTTGGTGCTTTGCAGATCAGACAGATCTACTTTGGATGCAAGGAATATACATATTGGACTGATAATTTTTAAATCTTTAAATAGAATTTTAATAAATTAAATATTAATTGAAATTTCGGCGTTTTTTCACGATAGTTTACGAAAATATTATCGTGCCAAATAATTTTAACATCAAGTTAAATTTTTAAAAAACTCTTCTCTCTAATGCTAATATTTTATTCCCTATAAAATCTCTATTTTTGATGAATTTAAAAATTATTTTAATCATATTATCAACTATTAATTTCACCCAAAATATAAAAAAAGATTAAAATGAAATCTTCTATGCATATTTCAGTGCATCCTATCAGAACCGAATTACTTGAACGACCAAGCACCACTTGCTCTTGCAATTTAAATTATATTTTTATCCATTCTAATTGTTACCTTGAATGAGTCACTTTAGTATTGAAAACGATCCAAAAAAATTTTTGTATCGTCTTTATTGTTTAAAAAAATATCGCGTTTCCTATTTATTTCCTTTCATATAATCAGGTGCTCAAAATGACATGTTTCCAGGTTTTATTTGCTGTAGTTATTCACTTCTTTTTTAAAAAATCAGAGCTTTTGTAAGTGCAATGACAAAACGTTATTAAAAGCTGATTTTTTGAGGTGCTCGTGCAGATAATAAAATTTTTAATTTACGCCTACGGATTTTTGTTGTCTCCAAAAACCTCATCCCCAAAACCACATCATGTTCTGACATGATAATAAAATTTTCTCTTCAAAAACCCGTTGTGGGAAGAAATTATCATTTATCAACGTGTTGCCACATTGATAAAAGCTTAAGTAGGAAAAAAGAGAACTGTTCTCTCTCGAAAGTAAACCTGGCAATGTGTAAATTTCGGCATGTGCCTTTATGAAATGTAATAAATAAGAAACATAATATATATATTTTTAAAAATGCAAGACATATTTGCCTATGTTATTTTACAATATGAGCATTTTGAATTTAATAAATCTGCTTCATTTAAGGCAACCATGGTTTAATATGTATACTCTTTCAGTTCAAGACTCAAAGGCTAATTTGTTATTCTTTAATAATAGAAATATACGTATTAAATTGATCTATATTAAGTAAATATATTTTAAGTTACTTAAGTCGATAAAGGCTCCGAATTTAAATTTTTACACAGTTTTTCTGCTCCCTGTGAATCCTATTTAAACCTTCTTGTGAGAGTCACACTCAAATCAACTTAATCATTCCTTAAAACAGATTGATTAATGAAAAATTTTATATACTCAATAAAAGTGGATGCTTTTTGACCACTTCATTGAACTTTTCAAAGAAAATAACCCAATCAGCACTCAGCATTTCTTCATACTGATAAGCCTAAGCTTATGAAAATATTGATTGTTGTAAAATAGTGATATTCAAAATTTCACAAATTAATGGGATTTGATCGAAAAAGATAAAAACATTTATTTATTTATTTAATAGTTGTAGTGTTATTTCAGAGAATGTAAATCCTTAGAATCAAAGAACTGTAAAAAATTTAAACTTCATAATTTTTGAAGTATTTTTATAGACCGAAACAAAATAAAATATTGTTATTGACGTTATATTAATTCTTCGTAAAGCTAAACTAAAGACTGAGTTGTATGATTAATCAGATAAGTTTTTTGTTAAATAATTCTTTATTACATAAATTAGAAAAATCATTCTGTATTATACAAAAGATTTCAGTCGAAGAACTCTGTTTCCAGTTCTCAAAAAAAGGCATGATTCCAATTAAAAAGAAATATATTTTTTATTTTAATTGCAGTCTAATCCTTTTCACATTAATTTAGAGTTGAAATTTTAATTTAGCTGTCAAAAAAAGTAGAGAGAGGTTTACAGTAGAATTGGCCATTATGATAGTATAAGCGAATTATATGATATCAAAATTAGAAGATTAAAAATATTTTGCTGAAAAACTTAATAAGACCAATTTACATAAAATTCTTAATTTGAAAATTTTAGTTAGTATTTATACTGGTGAACCGTCTAGTTCCCAAAGGTGGCTAGTATATTATAAATAGTTTGAAGGAAATATAATTATTACTGTACAAATACTTTAAAAAGCAAATTATAAGAGCTATTAAATCATAAATTAGCTGTGTAAACTCACTCATTCTAATTCAAACACTCAAATTAAAATTACTGTTATTATGGTTTACCTTTGCAGAAACCACAATAGACTGCTTCTTGGATAACATAAAAGTGAAAAAATACTATGTTGAATGAAATGTCTTTAGTTAAGAAAAAGTTTTCTTAACTAAAGCAGCATTTTATTTTCTCACGGAGTACACAGCTGTTGGTTATCAAATGGTTTTATTTTCTTGATGTATATTCTGTATGATAAAATATAAGAAAAGAAGCAAACCTTTAAAGTAACTGAAATGAAAATAGTTCAAATTTCAATTACTATAAAATTAAGAAATAAAAATCAGCTTAGGTTTCCAACGGTATCGAATCCTCATCTCTGGACACTCGAATCCAATAACAGATTTTATGATTTTATTTGGCTAATAGTAAAGTAGACTTTATGTACGTCAATCCATTTTACCATTGTAAAACAATAAAATAAAATAGTGCAGTAAAGTTTAGAGGTAAACATTAAAGATCAAATTTCTCATTGAAAATCAGTTTTAGATTTATCAAAGGAAATGAATTTAGTTTCTAAGTATAAAAAATAAGTTTTATTGTTAAACTCGTGAACTTGTAATTTTCAGCTGAATGACAGTCATCTATGTAAAGTGTTACAATTTGAAAATAAGGGAAGTAAGACAAAGTTATATAAAAACATTGTATATGCTCTGTAGTCATGGTTTATAGAAATAATAACAGAAAACATATCGATTTTTTTCTGGTGCGATTCCATTCGAAAATTTAAAAAAAAATTCAGTCCAGAAAAGAGTTTATTACTGTAATTTATAATTACCAAATAAATTACTGCTCAGTAGAGGAAAATTATTTTACCTTGCCCAGAGTGAACCTGAAAAATGCTACTTGTTTCCTCTCAGAATAAATACTCTTTAAATCCGTTTCAAAAAACAGTCGCTTGTATGCGTCAAACCCGAAATGTTAATGTTAAAAAATTCCTGTTCCCTCAGACATCAAGCCATAATATAATGAGAGAGAGACTTTATTGTCTGTACTTGAAACGACTGTAAATGTTAATCTTTCTAATCTCATAGTTATCAAATCCAGCAGAACTACCGTTAAAACAATTCGAAATTTCTTTCTTTGAATCATAATTTTAAATTGGATAAAAGCACGTTGGTAATTTAAGAAATGAATATCAGAGCAGATAACAAAATAGGGCATTCCTACTGATCTAAACAACAAATTAGTTATTTGTGTAAATCAATAAAACAAATGTCTTTATGTTCCTAGAAGAGAGAATAAAAGGAAGGAACGATGACTGTTAAGCTTTTGATATTTTATTCAAGATAACTATAATCTCAAAGCAATGGCTCAAGGAAGAATTTTGATTTATAACTATTTAGACTGTCTGAGTTGAAAAAGTTGGGCGTGTGGCTAAAATGTGTTTCAATCGCAACAACCTGTCTTCGCATCTTATTCTACAGTTACAAAACTTCTTGCACATAGCATTATTTGGTTTCGAAATGAAATCTTGTTTTAAATCCTCATACAAGAATGATGAATAATCTGTTGCAGTACATACAAACCAGTAAGGGATTGCTCAGATACTAGATTTTTAATACATCATCATTAGGCAAATACAAACTCAGTCAAAGAAAGAAGAAAAGAAAATGAAATCACCGATCATAAATTTAAAATTACCATATTATATATATATATATA
This sequence comes from Argiope argentata, assembly GCA_026289955.1. NCBI lineage: Eukaryota > Metazoa > Arthropoda > Arachnida > Araneae > Araneidae > Argiope > Argiope argentata. The sequence continues at coordinate 754,734 of JAOUZG010019123.1, forward strand.
TATATATCAATACGTTATTAGAAAAAAGTTCTAATTAGATGACCCATCTTCCGTAAATATATAGAAAAAAAGTCTAAT
>JAOUZG010019123.1:767001-782984 GCA_026289955.1 Argiope argentata
TAAATTTCTTAAAGACATATAAAAGCGACATATTAGCCAAGTAGTCACCAATTAGGCAATTCAGGTAGCTAGTTTTGAAATATATAAATTAATCATTGGTTCATTGGAATGATACAAATAAAGTTCGCCTAAAGATGTTCACAATTCTGTTCTTTTTATTCCTCTTTCTGACAACATTATTTCTTAAACGTCCATTTCAATTCACAAGCCTTAAGCTATATAGGCAAAATTAGGCAAGAATTTTAGTATCAATGCTCTGAATTCACATGAAATTTGGAACCTATTACACCAAAGAGAAATCTATCTCTTAACCACAAAGATCTAAATAGAGGAAATTAAGCATATATTATCAGTATTTTAAATCTATATGAATTTTTGAACCAACGTTCAAATGATTAAAAGTCTGCTGGTCTCCTCTACATATATCCTGCGCACTAAACTGAGAATTTAAAATTTGGTTTGTATTTTGGTTAGTTTTTGGTTTGTACATTTTTGGTATTTTTGATACCAAAATGTTGTCATGATTCAAATTTCTGATCCATTTTGTTGAGATGATCATATCCAAAATGTACGTTTCTTGCTTTAATATACATGTCGAAACAAAAAAGAAAGCCCAGTATTATATGCGATAATAAGAGAAAACCAAAGAGAAAAAAACGCCATCTTGTTTCTATTTATTTAAATTTTTATCAGAATGTCGATGTTATTATTTAAAACTCGTTTTTTATGGAAACTATATAAAAAATTTTAAATCAAACTTTTCATTATGAAATAATACTACTAAAGTACATAATACATATATGCAAAGTGGAGTTATTAATCGTTTTAAATAATATCACTTATTTGTTTAATTGTTATATTCTCACACTACAAAAATTACTTGGTTTAAATAATACAGAGTTACCAACACAGATTAAGAAGATAGCAGTCAAAGTTTTTTTCCAATCCAATGTAAAAATTTATTTTATTAAAATAACAAAACCTTTTGCCATAAACATCACGATACATTAAAAGACAAATGAAACAGAAGTTAAATGTTCCATTGCTCCTGTTGTCCTTTATCGTCTTAACAACCAGTAGGATACTGCATAACAAGACCTTAATAAGAGAAAAACAACACATAATATGATTGCATTTATATACTTATTATATTTAAAAATTATTTTTCATTCTTTAAGTTTTATTGAATTGATCAAATATCAGTTTTTATGTTAATAAACAACTATTCTGCTGAATTTTTACTCAATTATAACTTCATTAATTGTTCCAAGCAAATTACTGACGATTGACCAAGAATTTCAAACAAAAAATTTTAAAACTTCCACATTCTATTTATTTTGAATCAATAAAATTAGATTGTCAATTTACAATATTTATTCAATTTATATTTTTATTTCCAATGCTTGTGTACATTTTTAGTAGATAAATTTTACTTGAATGTTCGAAAAATTCTAGTAATTCTTAAGAATTTCCCAGAATTACTAGAATTTTTAATAATTTCTGCAATTTTTAAGAATTCGAAATTTTTTTAAACCAAGCGGTAGAAAAAAAATCTTAACCCAAAACAAACGGTAATATAAATGTATATATATTAACAAACGCAACCTCTGTTAATATTATACATATGTCAGTATATTTGTTTGCTTAATTTTTTTTAATAAATTAGTTATTTTACTTGTTTTCTCAAGAAATAAACCCCTAACATAAAATACCACTTTGTTTTTGTAGAGGTTGGTCAAAAATTACACTTTTTTCTAGGCTGAATATCGAAAAATGATCCGAGTAAAATGCTTTTCTTAAACTTATCTAAAAGCACGAAATTTTTCAGTTTTCTCTGTAGGAAATATTAGAAGCACAAGAACTTACCACCGGAATCCTCTAAAATTCCCTACTGACATGTTTAAAATTTCAAGAAAAACAGGTCTTCATTCGGTTAATAATTTCAAGAAACCCAAGAATATTGGAGATTGGTTTAACCAGAAGAAAATCTTCACAAATTATAAATAACACTCTACTAAGGAATACTTCTGTGTCTGGAGATGCTTTACCAAAGCTACGAATGCAACCCAGATGGCAAACTATTGTTCAACAGCTGCTCTGATCATTGGGACCATAAGCATTAGATTTATAACTGTAGAAAAAGCTTAATAATATACCAAATCTGACAAAAAGTATAATTCTATAACGGAAAGAACACCCTTTTTTAAGGTAAAATGTTTCACACTGAGCAATTGCAGAAGTGCATTTTGCACACAGCTGGATTCAAGTGCAACATGCATGTGTATTTACCACCCTTCATGCATGCATTCTGAAATTCATTACCTGATATGCAAGGACACCAGTGATTCTTTTTTCTATTTTTTTCTCACTAAAATCTTTGTTTTAGTAGCAAAATTCAAAAAACTTTTTGGACTGTCCTCACATACTTTTCATCCATTTAAGTGCAGTTACAAGACGTAAAAATGCATTTCCCCTCCAAAATATCCTTCTCTGTATCAAAATCAGAATAGGAACTCGACAATACGATTTGTATTGAAACTTATAGTGAAACTAATTGCTCACATGTGAGCTTGAATTAAAGGTTTTTGGCAAATTTTTAACCTTTATATTCGACAAGACTCGAATGGCTGAAAATTTATCTTTTTCTCTCTAATAGGAATCGATTAGTCTATCCTCAAATCTTAAAACTCCTGATATAGATATAGTTCCTATTAGGATTGACTTAGAAAATAAATGTTGTCAATTTTTTTCATTGATGAAAACTCTGAAAAAAATCAATAACATATATTTAAAATAAAACTGCACGGCACAACATTAAACTCTTTTCTCTTTCACCATATTTTCAAAAATCTCTCTTACTTCTGTTGCCACTTTCTAAGAGAGAAACTTAAATCTCATGAAATTTGATAGTAATGTGAAGAATCTTTGCTTATTGTGGAGTTCCTATGCATCCTACAATTGTTTGCACATTCATTGCAAAATTTAAATATGCCGGAAAACCGAAGTAATCTATAAAGTTATTAAATTGAATACTATCAATTTCTTTCTATTCATTCCAAAATGTATGTTTTCCTTCTATATTTGTGATTCCAATTATTTTTGTTATAAACAACCTAAAATCTAGCAGTTCGTTCTGAATTCTTGAAGAGGCGTATCTATTCAGCTGATGTAACTTCCTGCTGGTTCCAAATATTTGTATCTAGACTTTTTTTAAACCATTATTCATTTTCCAGCAATAAAATGTAGTCATAGAATGAATATTATAAATATGTATTTAATAATATTTTTAATATACATTAATAATAACTATATTTTTTATTTATAAGTCTATATTTTTTTCTATTTTTAAAAGAGAGAATTGGGGTTTTTCTTTTTAAATTTTTGCATTTTAACATAAAAATCCAAAAGGATCAAACACAGTATATGTAAATTTTCTCATACATTAATAGGCTTATGTAATAAACCAAAACTAAAATCGAATATATTTCACAGAATAGCAAAACCGCCACAACATAATGTACATGTTAGCTTCAATTTTATTACAAAATTAGATAGCTTTTTTTAGATAGGTCGAAATGTACCTGAGAATAGCCGCAGGGTTAAATAAAAGCTTCGTATAGATTATTAATTATATCTTAAGTTTGATATTATTGAGATAGATCATGCATTATTAGCAAAACATTAGATTATTAAAATGTCATTCCTTTAACGTTTATCATAGTTTAATGCTTGAAATAAGTTCACCGAGTATAAATTTAAGTTATGCATTTAATTGAAATAAATCTTAACATCATCTTTTCGAATTTCAATTTATTGAATTTTTGAAAAACATATTTTTAGTGAGCTAGATGTTTGACAAATGTTAATGCTAATAATTACTTTCTTTAATTTTTTATTTCATCAATAATTATATATTGAATAAAAATGCTAATTATAAGTATATTAATCGACTCAAAGTTAACAGTTTTAATTGAAAGGAAATGATTCAACTTTATGTAAAAAAAAGTTAAAATGCAAGCTGAAACATAAAAATATACATACGATCTTCAGTAATTCTAAGCTTATTTAGAGCTTAACACGTCTTCAAGAGCTAAGCTATCCTTCATACATTTTATGATATCCAAATGCACAAATATGAACCATAAAAGGAAAATTAGAAACATAAGTTCTCCAAAATTATCTCGGTTTTCTTCATTGCTTATTGTTTCCATTTTGCTGTCTATTTCAGACTCTTTAAATTAATGCTTTTCAATGCTGTAGCATGGATTTAAGATACTAGTTTTATGGAAATAATAATTTTATTTGCTGTTATTGATGTTGTATTTCCAACAGGTGTTTTTTGTTTCCCTACCTGGGTTCTGTAGTGGTTACAATTTTTTTTCTTTTGCTCTCTAAGTTCTTATTCTTAAAAGATTATGTTATTAAATTCTAGGCATTAAAACATTTATAAAATGAGCAGTTCGAATTTATGATAATTTCATTATATGGAGAGTAATGTTAGAAAACTACCAAATTTATTTTTTAAAAATATTCTCAAATTCGTGGGAAATTTTTTAAATTTCCCTTAAGTAAGTTGATAAAAGTTTTCAATTTTCACATCCATTTTTTTGCAAAATTAAAAAATTTAATATAGTTGAAAAGAGTAAATTAGTAAAAATAAACCTGTAAGTGCCTTCTTTTTGTTATAATTCATGTAATAAAAAGAAATTACTCTTTTAAAAAATATTATTTTACAATTTCGAATAATATCATATTATATTTTTGAGAAAAAAAGGAAGAAAATTAAATTTATTTTTGTAGATTTGTCTCAATTCTAAATTTGTATACATTTTCTGGTGATCATCTCCATTACAAACTCTATTATTTACTATCTTTAGAGAATCTGTCACAAAGGACATTTGTTTTTCAGTTTCACAAAAATAATAATTTTGATATCATTTGATATCGCTGAATAAAACATTTAAAATATGCTTTTTTTTTCTTTTAGTAAATATATAAGAAGCTATTTATTCTGAGTGATAAGAAATTTTTTATAAGCATTTTTGACAAATCCTTTTTTTTCACAAGTCGACATTTTACAAAAATAATGCAGATATCTACCAGAAATATTAACCAGTTATTCTTTTTATATTACAGATACATTAATAAAATTCTAAAAAGTTTGCTAAAATCAAAAAAATTAATTCTGAAAAATAACATTTTCGATTTTTTTTCTTTTGTAAAATGTATTTACTTTATGTAACTAATGTTTTTGATTATTTATTTTATAGGTATTTTTAATACTAAAGAGTTATACTGAAAATTTCGGCTCATATTAATTATTTCAATACTAAATGCCGGTGTTTCACCCAATCCAGCATCACTTATTTGATAGTCAATAGTTGTTCTTTTGTACTTTTTTCATTTTGATATTTTATCTATATCACATAAAGAGGAATTTGTACCACAAATGTCTCGTAGAACCACATACCAAATATTTTTCCTCCATAAAATTTATAGTATTTTATAACATTATTTATACTACTTTATATGTTTTATATCATGGAGTTTTGTACTTTATTACCATTTTATCATTGATTACTTTGAATGATTTTAGTTGAGATTGTTTTGTCTGAAGAACTTTCTAGAAATAAAGAATCTCATTTGGATTCGGTGTGCATATACATTGTTCCTTTCATCACTAAATTCCAATGAAATCGAACCTATTTATAATAATTCAAATAATTATTTTAATGCAGCTCTCGGTTAGTTAATATCTCAAATAATTATGCAGCGCTGACGTTGGGTCAGTCTTGCATAATTATTAGCCCTTCAACTGACTGAACTTAAATATATATTGAATAAACCAGGATGTGGCACATAAAACATTTAATCACAACTTAAACATATCTCAACGAGGCAGCCAAATGATTTTAGGTACTTTTACTAAAGTTAAAAAATTACAACCTGCGTTAGTTCTTTTTGACACTGTTGAATGACGAGAAGATACAATTCACAAGACTCTTCATAATAGAATTTTTCTTTTTAACATTTATGTACAATACTAATACAATCATTTAAAAGACACAATAAAAATAATAGGTCAATTATGCTCCATTAATGGTAAAAATTAACTCCTTGGCTAAATCATTATGTAATAACTTGGCATTTATATTGCTCATATATATATAAAATATAGGTCTGCCTTTTCATTGGTCGTCTTTTAAAGAATGTATTTGTTTGAAAAGAACGTTAACATCTCTCTTTTATCAGTTATCCAAATTTTACGAAAGACCTAATCCTATTATAATGAAAGTGTTAATATATTTATTACTTTAAATATTTATTACTTTACTCAATGTTATATACTCTTTATTAAACAGTTAATTAGTTTGGAAGTTAAATTGTGAAATTTTAGCACATCTTATTTCTTCCCAAGGAATTTATATATACAAATTAATGCTTTTGATGAAGGTTTCAAATAATTTAAAAAAAATTTTTGATGAATGTTAATTCTCAAACATGATTGAATTCTTCTTTCTTCGCCTGTTACTAGTAAATGTGCTTGGTCCGTCATCTTTCCATCAATTGAGAATCGTCAACGATGTTACAATGCCAGTTTCTGTAGGGCATAACAAGTTACAAATTTATTGAAAAACGGCCGGCTCTAGAATTATGTATTAGCGATATATCCAACACGTCATATCCAAATTAAATCCGCCCTTTGTTTACATACTGACCAACTTCTCCCCCCTTATTTTCCAGAGAGTTATAAGAGAACTATAAGTATATCATGGCTAGAGGTATTTTCCAAAGAATACGCAAAGGAAATTCAAGTATGAGCATGAATTTTACAGCAGACATCTACAACGAAGTGATAATATCGAATGAAGATTTTGTTTAGAAAACGCGGGTAAAGTTCTTAATCAAATCGGAACTCCGTTACCAAGTTGATCTATTACTGCTTCATTGTCAATTCATTTTACAGTTAGAGAAATCTTCTTTGATGAACCAGCCTTAATTGCTAAAACATTCCTAATTATATTGTTTCCGGCAACTTAGTTCTAGCAGGAAATGACATAAACTAAGCATTTGTGTATGGAATATCTACAATAATGCTTTTAGAGTGTTGAAAGGATTGCAAATTAGAAAAACTACTCGTTCGGCTTTGAAATTGCCATTGAACATGTAATTCATTGACATTTCCCCCTGAAAAATGTCCAAAGCATCCGGCATGGGGAAGGTATTTCAGAAATTAAAGCTTTTTTGGATTATTTCTCATGTCACATAAAAATTCACTAAAATAGTTGTGAATTCATAAAAATGGCACTTCATCTATCATTGTTTGTTCATTTAACGTTTCTACGTAGAAACATTAGACCATTTAAGGAAGCATTAATATGCCTTGCAGAAGATTTCAAGCAAATATTGCCTGTAATTCCTTTATTGATACCAGCGGATGAAATAATTGCTTGCCTGAAACACTCTAATTCATGACGACGCGTAAAGATTTTGTAATTAAATACAAATATGCACGTCCAGCTACAAAACGATTAATTAGCTGAACTATTCTTATATTAATTGTCAGAAATTGGATTAAGAGGAATTCGTCTGCAACAATCTTCGATATTTTTCATGCAAAGAGAAGATTTCATTTTTTCTTTTAACTTAATTAATTATTGTTCAACTGAATGTCATAGTATTAATCTTGGAAATTTTTCTGTGTACTCTAAAGGCAACCACACAAAGCATGTTAAAAATTAATGAACAATTTATCCCAACTTAAAAAGCCAATGATAAAGTTTAAATTCTCTTTAATAAATTAGACTGCCTATAAAATATTGATATAATAAATATTATATCATATGATTGAAACAAATATTTCTTCTCGGCAAGTTGAAAGACAAATGTAGATTTATTTTTTATCATCTAAATTACTGCTTTCAAATTTTCCAATTCTTTTCATTCCTGAAAGAAAAAAAGTAAAAATTTTCAAATTAAATCAACTCTAGATAAGGATATTATTACTGTATCATGATTCAAGATCAATTGCAAAATAAATAATATTGATTTAAAAAAATATTATAAACATAAAATGCCAAAAGATTAATTCCAAATTTTAACATTTAGATTTTATGAATATGCGGTAAATTTTATTATGCAGCAAGAATTAAAGATCCACCTTAAGATTAATGTCCACTTTCTTGCCAATAGTGACAAAATGCCCTTCTAAGTGGTTACAAGATACAAATAACGGTTCATAGATTGCAATAAATATGTCAAGATTATACAAGACTAAATTCTCCCCCAAAAATTCAAGTTTGATTAATGGATCTTAATCTTATGCCTTGTTCTAAAAATGTATTTCTGTATTTTAAGCAGATCTAAAATGTTAGTTATCATTTGAAATTATTATTCAATTAAATGCAAGGAACAGCTTTTTTGACTCAGGTGAAAGATATGTTGCCTTATTTTTCAATTGTGGTGGAAAAATACTGACAATATTTTTGTAATTAGCATTAGGATTAATATTTTGATACATTTTTGAATATTTTATCATAATTATTAATTATTAATAAAAAAAGGAGAATATCCCCAGTATTTTAAACATATTTACTCTTAATCTAAAACAATTGTCCATTTTTAATCTGATATACTATGGGTTTTAGCTACTTTTATAAATGATGTATATTCACTAATTTTTTAATAGAATTTTATTCATTAATACATTTATAAGATAATTAAAATATTTGCGTTTTTTCCCAACAGGATTAATATTTTAACTGTTAAATTTTTTATTGTTTTTCAGAATTATTAATTTTAATAAAATAGGAACATATTCTTAGTTTTTTTAACATATTTATGCTAATGCTATAACGACTGTCATTTTTTAATCTGGTATACTATCAGTTTTAACTACTTTTACAGATAATGTATATTCCTTAATTTTTTATGGAATTTTGTTTATAAATACATTTATAAAGTAATTACAATATGTGCATCTTTTTTCCAACAGTTCAACTAAAAGGCATGAATATTGACAACTTATAAAAGAAGTTCAAATAGGTTTTACATATATATGTATCGAATTTACTGAAGTAATCTGCGGAATATGAAATTTAAAAAATTGTATTCAAAATTATTAAATTTTTGAATTATTGTGATGTTATTTAATATTTTACAAAGCACATAAACCTAAATAATCCTAAACAAATGTCAATTGCTGAAACAAATTTTAAATTGGTAAAGCTGTTATGTATGAAATTTGTTTTCCATTTTTCTACCTCAAAAATAAAAATCAAAGGGTGTAACTAAACAATTTTTTAAATAATTGTATTTAAGAAAATAATAGAGCAGCTTATAGATTACAAGAGCAACTCAAAGTTAAGTATTTGTGTGATTTTCTTAATATTCTTCTCTAGTAGTGCAAATACGAACACATTTGTTTTCATAAATATTTTTTTTATTTTTTTCCTATCATAAGAAGTAATAATAATTTCTATTTATGATATGCATAAGAAAAAATAATCTATTATATCTTCCACGCTTCTAGGGACAAAATAAAAGCTCTGCTTTATTGAATTTTATTGCTGTGAATATTTAAGTTCCCTGAATTGTGAATATGGCTTATGATGATTAAAATGGAACAAAATTGCAAATATAGATTCATATTAGACTAGCTGTATTCTGGAGAAATTTTCAGCCAGAACAAATAAATTATTCTCAAGAAATCTTGCAAATTTTGAATTAAAATTTTTTGTATGCATTGAAAAAGGTATTGTTAAATTAAATTACAGAAAAATCTTCATTTTCATAGAAGAAAAAATATGAGATGGCGATTAATTCGTTTCCAAATAGAGAGGAAACTTCTCTCATAAGACATTCCGTCCGGGGGGGGGCACCTTGTAATTGAGAAGGAGATGCTTCCGTTATGGTGGTTGGATCTCACCACCCTTGGTGAGTACACTAATAAAGGGGGTTGGACTTCTCCCATAAATGATGGGGTGTACTTCCTATTGGGAGGCTTGTATCTGGCCGATGATGGCCATTAGGACTCAATCATATTTATTGTTAGTGTTGTTGTTGTGGTGGTTTTTTTATACTGTTTTATGGTTAATCCGCGTACCTTCGAGGCGAGTCGGAGAGTCTGTCTATGACTTCTTCCGTGCGACATGTGAGTTGACTCTCATGTGTAAATATGCGAAAATAAATGTCAGAGTTGCAATGTTGTCCAGTTTTTAACATCGCACGTCATCCTTGTAGGCATACAAATAATCATTTTTAATATATATCTCGCAAGAAAATAAAACATAAAATCTTGAGGTATAGCAAATAATATTCCTATTTTTACAATTATTACTAGCAACTAAATAAATATTTCATTTCCTACAAAAATTGATTTTATTATTTCATTCACTTTATAAACCAATTTAAAAGGTTTTAAAACCAGTGTGTCTATTATCTTACTTTCGCCTATATGAGAAAACAACTTTTATTGCTTTAAGAAATTTAGACTCAAATACAGGTGGGTATTTGAGACGAGAAGAAAAAGGATTATCAGCATACAGTCTTTTATAGGTAAGAATGTAAAATTAGTGTTGTTAATTCATATAAATACGTTGAAATATATGTTTATACTTCGTATAATTTATAGTTCAAGTAAATAAAATATTAGAATAATTGAAATTCGGAACAATTGGATCGGGTTTTGTGTTGAGAGAAAAACAAGAAAAGAAATTAATTAATTCACTTATCAATTAATTTTGAACGACTTTTTTAATTCTCTGTAGAAAAATGCCATTTAATTTTACAGATAAATATTTAGATGTCGCGTTACCATAATGCCATTATTAATTTAAATTATCGAAAATTTGCTTAATTAAGATACTTTATACAAAAATAATCAACATTTAAATCTATTAGACAGTCAAAATCATGGATATTGTTTTGTATTTTTCATATTCATTCATTAAAATTATGTTTTATTAAGTGTATGTATTATTAGTGTATGTTGTGTATTATAAGTTATATTGTATTAAGTGTGCTGTTATATAACTATAAAATTAAAGCATACATTAAAACTTTCTTTATATTGTACCAAGATGAAACAAAATATTAAAGCAAAATTATTGAAAGCATAAAAAAAGGGAAGAAAATACAAATCTTTATTCTGAAATATTGCTGTACAATAATGCTTTAATTTTATCTTTCACCTCATTATCCTATTTAGGAAAATCATTTATTTTTAAGTACCACTCATGCAATGTTGTATATATAATGTTTCCTTAAAATTCCTTTTGAAAAATACAATAATATTAAAATAATTTGTCTGAAATAAATCTAGGTACTACTAAAATACTAATTATTTGAAATTTGAATGTTAACCCTGAACAATGATTAACTGGCGTTTTCGCTGTCTGTATTGAAGCTTGGAGTTCACAGTGTTGCTTTGATATTAAGGAACATTTTAAATTTTTAATTAACTAAATTTTTACTTTATAAAATCAGGTTTCATTCAATTGATTATTTAAAGTCACTTTTGACATTTTCGAATAATTCTAGAGAGCACCTGCTATACAAAAAAATAAAAATATATAAATTTCTTGATTATCATATGTAAACAAACAAAGTAAAAATTATTGTTTTTCAAATTTTTCATAGGGAGAAGGGTTGTCAAAATTTCTGCCTTTTAGTCCGTGGGAGGTATTTTATTTCTCTCCTACAACCTAATGGAAAAACAATGAAGGCACTCTCTTATCGGCCAACTAGGGCCACGCCATGTAGGGGTTACAGACCTCCCCCCCTTTAGTTTGTTACCTCAAAAATCAAAGTTAAATATCAAATCATTCACTATAACACAGACAGAAAAACAGTTACCACTCTCATAAGACTTGAAATAAAACACCACAAAAACATGAAAATTATCGCTGATAGGTCCAATACCAAAAATACCGAAATTGTAGCAACTGTCCTGCTGAGAAACTTATATAGCACCATGTCTTCAACTACCCTGCAGTTGTGGCATGCCTTCACCTACTGGGCAACCCTGTGGTCTCAAGTTGTTTAAAATCCGTCACTGGTTCGACTTAGGTATGAGTAAATACCTCCAATAATTAGACTTTTCCATACAGTTCCTCTATTAAAATAATCAACGTAGGATTGTTTCTTCAAGATAAACGCTTTCACTAGATAGACAGCTTCCTCCATTTTCATTTTCATTTGTTGTAGGAATTCCACTGCAGATTGACTTATGATTAGACATCAGGCGTTGAGATTCTTTTATTCTAGACATCTATATATTCTGTTTTATAATCATTCTTATAACAGATGCAGCGGCAATCTAAAGAGAAAGTGATGAGACGTTGTCAGCCTTCCTCGACGCGTCTTTAATTCTAATTAGTAATCTCGTGTAGTTGTTGTTGCTCTGTAGTGGCTAAAGCTAGCCTTTCTCGTGACATTACAACTTGTTTGGAATTGATTCCACAACCTACCTTTTCTGAGGCCACCTGTCACCAATGAGCTACCTCAGCTTGAGAATAGCCAACTTCCAGCCTGCCAACAGCTCTCTATCTCAAGGAATCATGTAAAAAATAATCATTCATTCCCAGTGCTTCTTTTAATGCAATGTTCAAGAAATCGTAGGTAAAAATTCCAGTTGCTTAAGCGGTCTAATTTTAGTAGTTCTGCAAAGACTAATTCTGAAAACTTCTTTTTCTAAGCCGAAGTTTGAAATCGCTCTACACTTGCTTGTAAATATATAAAATATAAATACTATCAATTTTACTGGTAGCAATTGAGAATTATTTTGAAAAAAAAGTTTCTGATCTTCATTTTGGATATGAGAGTAATTTTAATTCTAACGAATTTACAATGTTATTAAATATACAACCTTCCAATATTTAGATGGGAAAAAATTCTTTGTAAACGTTACTAAAAATCTTAAGATCTTGAATTAACTCATTATTATTGCATTTATTTTCAGGCAAAAATCAGTAAAAGAAAAAAAGGCATGTCTAAATTTTTTCGCCCGGTTCTCATTGCATCAGTTTTGAAGAACTATTATGCGGATTCTTTTCATAAGGTTTGTTTAAAAGTTATTTTAATTTCCTTGGTATTTATTTTTTGGTGAATTTTCTCATAGCAATTTTACAGCTGGCTCTTATAGTTTTAAAAATCACTTTTATATTACATAATAAATAAAAATCCTTTAATACCTTCGTTAAGTTTTGAATTCTTTTCTAAAATATAAGGGTAAAATTTGTACTTGATAAATATTTTGAAGTTTGAAAAATCCGTGTATTTTGTTTTCAAATAAAAACAAATATCCAAATATATTAAAAATTCAATTCAGATGCATTAAAAGTCCAGTTCTACTACTATCTTAAATTTTTTTAAAAAGGAAATAAACTGTGCATTTCATAATTTTTTTCAAAGTATCATTTGCAATCAATAACATATATTTGTATTGAATCCTATAATGTAAGATTGAAATTCGCTTATCTTTCTGGTGTGTTATTGGAGTTTCTTTGTTAAATTTAGCTGAGATTTGCAAGAATTTTTTTCTAAACAGAAGAATGGACTAAATTTCACCAATATTTCATTTTCAGACGCATAACACAGTATCTGTTCCAAGTATTTACATTTGTATAAATTCTGTTTTCACTACCATTAAGTTTAACCAGGCTAACTTATACAATAAATTATTTTTTATTCAATTACTACTATTATCTCACACTCTCCCTATATATATATTGCACAAATTTTCAATCATTAGTAAAATAATTTTTATTTATCCACTCGAGTTCAAACAAATTTTTTAAAACTTGTAGTGGATGATATTTGATGTTCATACAATTTTTTTCAAATATTAATTCCTTAATTTCATATTAATTTATTAAAAACTAACTTTCTTGCCAGATAAGTAATGAATTCAGTTTGTTTGTTTTTCCAACACCAATGAGGTTAGGCTAATGCTTGATGCATTTAAAATCAAACATTGTTAATTAATCGATTTTTCAGATTCATTTTGAAGTGCTTTTGAATTAAAATAATACAGAATAAAGGAAATTAGAAGTTTCTAATCTGTATTGCGTACCCCAACTTATAAAGGAAAATCATGCATTTTGTGTTACCACAATTGGCTTTGAAAATTCAATGATAGCATGATTTTATGATCAATTATTTATAGTATTTACAATCGTTAGGCCGGGATAGTCTGGTTAATCCGTTGGATTCACATCCCTAGGGCTTGAGTTCTTACATCCTGTATAGAAGGGAGAATGGAAAATTTCTAGGAAATTAGCTTTCTATTTCGCCGCTTAATATTGTGACTCTGCCATATTTCTATATGTATTTATATTAATTGTAATTATTTAATAAAGAGTAACTAAAGTAATTTTTTCTTTGTTAACCTAAATAGGAATCGCTTTTATAAAATTGTTTTTTATATTACTTGTTTTTAGATTCTGGTCATGCATCTAGCTGTACGTGAAATGCATACTGAAAGTATTAAGAAAAATCTGCAATTGAAGTCGATTAACGATATTCAGATTGCTTCGAAACGACAGAAAGCTCTTGCTGTCATTGTGCCATGGACGCTTGCCAAGGAAAATCATATTGAGAAATTTCACAAAATGTACCTGTCCAGAGGCTTTGATGTACTGACGATCAAGTTGGAGATAAAGGATGTAGCCGTTCCTGCATATGGATCTCAAAGAATTGCTAAAGATGTATTAGAGTTTTTTACTTCTCATGAGAATTATGAAGATATTATTATTCACACATTTTCCATTGGCAGTTATTTATTAGGTGAAATGTTTTTACAAATGCGAAAAAAGGAAAAAATATGCAAAGATATTACCTCACGTATTCGGGGTATAATACTTGATAGTGTTGTTGATTATGAAGATATAGGAGCAGGTTTCTCACATTCTGTTGCTAAAAATCGCAACATCAGAAAAATTCTTCATTGCTTTGCCTCAGTCTGTTATGGTATCATGTATCACGTTACAACAAAGCATCATGTAAAATCTTCAATGAATTTTCTTTGCACGCCACTTAATTGTTCAGCTTTGGTGTTTGTATCTGAGGCAGATGAAGTCGCCAAACTTGCTACTAATCAAATGATTGCGGAAAATTGGCGGTCTAGAGGCATTGATGTAAAAATGAAATGCTTTAGAGATTCAAAGCACGTGAGTCATTTTTATAAGTACCCAGATGAATATGTAGCAGAAATAGATAAGTTCATATCACAAATAATTTAATTTCTTAGTAAAAAATTTAAAATTGATTCCTTCAATTTTTTTTCCATTCTCAAAAATAAATTCAAAATAAAAGATAAGATAATTACTTCTAATATTTCTCTGGAATATTTATAAGAATTAAAAAGTTTAAAATGACAGTATTCTTGTCCTTCTTCAGATTTAGCTGAACAAGAGCGAAACTTTTTGTTTAAAATTTACAATTGCTCATGATTATTATTATTATTATTATTATTATTATTATTTCTGAATACAATTAATAAGACCGAATAACAAAGTAAATTTTCATCAACATATTTATTGCCTAAAATAACATAAAATACATTTCCTTTTGTGTTTTATAGTATTTTTTTCTATTCAAATCATGATTTCTAATAATGGATCAAATGTCAGTGGTTTTTATTATTCTACAACCGCATTTTATGAAGCAGTTAAATATACATCTCAAATTCCAAACATCAACATGCCAACAACAGAGCAAGTATTATTACATCCTCCATTTCAAAGAGTATAAATCAAATATCAAGAAAAATGCTTACCATCCCCTTTTCAAATTCTGCAGTGAAAGTCTCATGAGCAAAACACATGCAGGCAACAAAGGGTGGCCAACTGGCTAAGGACTGAAAGCGAAATGGGCAATTTTATGCCCAAACAAAGCTTAACCTCATATATAAAACCTTCTCTGAAAAAATTGCTAAAGGAATGATAAAAGTGTTGGAGCAATGGTGATAAAGGCATATATAT
>JAOUZG010019123.1:783384-806730 GCA_026289955.1 Argiope argentata
CTCAGTTATCCTTCATCCCACTAACTGGATGAGAGAGGATAGTAATTCCTTCTCAGAACACTGCTCATTTCTTGTCTTTCTCAAAAGGTTCAATCCATCGAACAGTGAACAGTCTAGTTGTGGTGAGATTGGCATTGAACTTCATTATATTAAGGGAACGCATCATAGCAATCTTGGCATAAGAAAAGACCATTACCAAGCCATGTACAAGAATAGTTGAAGAAAGTCGCCAGCAACTCCCTCTCCAGGCTAAAAGTCCGTAGGATAATTAAATTTATCAGTGAAAACAAAGATGTGTTTTTGTTTTCATATTTTCTACATCGTGTCATACTCAAAAGGATTAGGGGGGACGCACCACAGTTTCTACGCATACATTTGCATTCATAAATATATTTTCAAACAGATAATATTTCTTTGTTACCATTAACCAAATCATTTTTATTTAATTTTTATAACTGCTTGCTCATCTACCATGTCGTAATAACAAATGAATATAGAATGCAAGTGTTTATTTCTTAAATAATACCTTTCTGCATATTATTATTACAGATAATTGTTCTAGAGTATTTCAAAGTAGAAAATCTTTGTAAAGAAATTTACTTTATTATTATATTTTATATGTTTTTGTAAACACGTACTTATCGGCACGTAGTTATTTTTGTATTTTCCACTTTAAATATTTTAATATTTGATAAAATTTCCGTAACATACCTATTAAAATTCGCAATGATCAGAATGATTACTGAAACGGGAATATGAGACGGAATTCTTCTCATATTCCGGTTCTGTCTCATTTCAAACGCTCGAAGCGCTGAAAACTTGCATTTTTAAAATGTCTGAATGCATCAATTATTAAGATTTAATATTTAAGATTTTTGGTAAGAAAAAGGGCGTTTACCTCAACGTTTGTTTTCTTGTCTTCATACGCCGTAAAGATATAATCGTCTAGTATTATTATCGGATAATAATCGTCTACAAGATCGATCAAAAAAGATATTTGAGTCCAACAAAAGAGCCACAGTACATAGCTCTTATTTTGTACAGTAAGTTTCACGGAATATTAATAAAAATAAAAAGATTAAAATGAAATCGGCTATGCATATTTCAATGTATCATGACAGAACATCCTTTCTTGAACGGCCAAGCACCACGTGCTCGTGCGAGTTAAATTATATTTTTATTCATTTCAATTGTTTCATTGAATGAGTCACTTTAACATCGCAAACGATCCAAGACTTTGTCCCGCATTTACTGTTTAAAAAAATATCCCTTTTCCTATTTATTTCATTTCGTATAATCGCGTGCTCAAAATTACCTTTTCCTGGGTTTTATTTGCTGTAGTCATTAACTTATTTTTTAAAAAATCAGAGGTTTTGTATATGCAATAGCAGCGCGTTATTAAAAGCTAATTTTTTTAGGTGTTCGTGCAGATAATAAAATTTCAATTTTTCGCTACGGATTTTTGTTGAGCCAAAAACCTCATTCCCAAAATAACATCATGTCATGTCAAAAAACAAATGTAAAGGTCTAAACGAGGAGAAAAGATCTGTCTGTGTTAAATTAAAATGGATATTTTTATTTCAAAACATGAATATCTAACCCTTTGCACTCCGATGGTGCCTCTGACTCACCATTCAAGATTGTGAATCATTTTGACGTTTTATTTATTTATTTTTTTTAATTTAATTGTTAAAAACGCTCAGATAATGGCTAAAGGATGTAGATTAATTTTTCAAAGAAATTCGACTTAAAATAATTATGTCTATTTATTTTTCATAGCAATAAAGAAACCTTTGTATAAGGTGAATAACTGCATCTAATTATTTTTCGGAGTGCAAAGGGTTAAGATGCATGAGGATTGGCCAATGGATTACTGGAAAATACCCACCTACTCGCGTTTTCAACTACATTATGCAGCTGTTAATGTGTGAATATGAAAACAATAGCAGCAGAACCTTGACACTCAACTCCATTGTGAAGATACTCCAAGCCAGTTGAGGAATATTGTAGTTTCTAAGCCTATTTATACAACAAAAAAAATATCTGCAGAATACGATGGCTGATTTTTATGCAAATACTTTCATTAAAAATTTAATTTGAGTTTAAATAAAATACGGTCCCGTAGACCGCACTTCCCCAGTCTCTCGGTCAGAATTTCTTCACTTCTATCTTCTTCATTTATATCATACTTTTATAGAGTAAAGTGCAAAAAAGGAATGTTGTTCCGTCCATGATGGATATTAATTGTCTACATATCTATCCCAAAGCAGTGGATGAGAATTTTGCTAATCTTTACATGAACTAATGTTAACACGCCAAAGAAGCTTCAATTTAGCAGTAAAAATTAAAGAGTACATATTTAAAATTATTTTATAAGGAATGATGTAAGGATGTGTAACCCATTCTTATGTACTTAGGGATATCAATTGATCCACTGACGTCTTAAAACTACATAGCGATTCAAAGAGCGGATTTAGGCATAAAAATATCAGTCTTTATTTATTAAAAATATAAAATATCAGTCATTACCTATTAAAAATATAAAATATAACTCCTTACTTATTAAAAATATAAAATATCAGTTCTTACTTATTAAAAATATAAAATATCAGTCCTTACCTATTAAAAGATATAATACAATAATTTTTAAATCTAAAAAGAGATTTTTAAAAAAATTTTAATTAAAAAAAAGATTCATACCTATAAAGGTGGCAATTTTTAACGTTCTCAAGTAATAGTAAATTCTTTTATCTCTATTATTGAAATTTATAAACGCTACATCTGGCAGGCTCTATTTTTCCTTTTTCAATTTGCGCTACATATTTTTTAGAAAGTGTTTTTAAGCATGAAAAAGAAACTTTGTCAAAATATTTTAACTTTGTTCTAACTATTTTATGAACTAGAATCTAACATTTCAGTTCTCATTTAATTAATTTAGTTGTTCAATTTTATTTAATTGTTTAGTGAAAAGAATTACTAAATTTTAATTAAAATGACAAGTTTTTTTTGAAATTTTTTTAAATATTTCTGAAACTTTTGCATTTACTGGAAGCCTTTTAGTCCATTAGATAGCTAAATATATCAGTTATCCATGGTGTAAAAATTATTAAAATGTATTCATTCATGAGAATTCAATAGATGTTTATCGTAACTACAAACATTCATTAAAATTTGGCTAAAAATTTCTTATAATTTCAAAGTTAATAAAGTTTCCTCTAAAATTTCACAAGATTTTTAGCAGAAGTATTTTCAATTATTATTCCCATTATAATTGAAAATACTTCTGCTTATTGAAGACTTTTTAATTTCAAAAGAAATAATCCGAAGGTAGTCACGCACTTTAAAATACTCGACACCAGATCCTTGCTGAAAAGATGGAGAAATTGAGCATGGAATTATTATTCGGAGAAATGCACTGCTGTACGGAAGACATTTTACCTCTCTCAGTTTAGCAGGATCAAAAATAGCGCAGGCGGATCCAAATTTCGGATTGATTGCCGCTGTACAAACAATTCTAGGAAACTGCATATTTGTGTTGCGGTAAGAGTTCAGATCGACCTGCCACTTCTTATGAACAAGTGGAGAGAAATTCGTCAGCGCTTCAGCGTAGCATAAAAACATCGGCAAGCTGTTCCAACAGAAAACATAACATTCTTCAGCATCCCATTAAGAGAGAACATTCCCACAATTGTCTAGAAAAATTTAGTGAAGCGGTTAATTTTCAAATCTAATCTATTATAACTCTATGAATAATTAAAAGCTCTTCGTAAAAATAGAAATGTTTACAATTCTGCAATGGCATGTTTGAGGAGCTATAAGAAAGAGTATCATTAATGCTGTTAATTAGTAAAGCTGAGATGCCTTTCATTCTTAATTAGAAAGCATTTCATACCAGGCATATTACTAATTAAAATGTACGCATATGATTATCACCTCATGTATGATATTTATGAAAAATCAACGGAGTTTTTTTATGCATTTACTCTTACAAAGCTTTATGAACCATTTTATTCGGCAGAATGAATTCTGACTGGCCCATGTCTTAATTAGGGTGGATCAAACAGCGCAAAAGGAATTTGTACCATTATAAAGGGCTTATAAATTAAGGAAAAAATTAATTGTATTTTTTAAAAAATCTTCTAAATTTTTTTCTCTATAAATAAAATGATTTTTAATATCTTTCTACTTAAATCCCCTGTGCTACCTCCGTTTTTAAAATTAATCGAGGCATCCTTTGAAAATATATTTTCATTTATAAGAAAGAATATATTTATCACCTTACTATAAAGTAAACAAAGATTTAACGTGAAATAGGACTTAATATAATTAAGAATGAAATATTTCTATATACTGAACCCTTCTATTAATCAGCAAAATAAAGCTTCAAATTTTAAAATATCAAATGGGAATTTAAAAAATTCTATAAATTAAAATGAATCAAGAGAGCGGGAAAATGTCCATTAATAAATGAAGTGCCTAGTTGTAGAAATTATTAATTATAAAATTATCGCAACAACGAAAGATGGCATGGATGGAATAATAAAATATTTTTGCCTTTTTTGAGGCTGAATGAATATACAGGGTGATCAAGAAATAACAAGAGTTTTTTGGACCTCCGGTAGCTGTTATGTACTGGACGAAATTGGACAAAATATAGTCACGATGTACATTTAATTACGCGGTTTCGATTCCCCCCCCAAAAAAAATTAGTACCAAAAAAACGCTTGTAGAAATAATCCTTCAATCGAAAATTTAATTATATATTTTGCACATATGCGTGCTTCGTGACCCGATATTGAGGATGAAAAGAAGGATTGCGAAAATTCAAATCATTCTTCAAGAATTCCTTGATATACGGCTTTGTCACTACGTTAATGTGCCTTGTTTGTCAATCTGTTTTATTATCGAGATGAAAATACCAAAGCTTCCCTTCTTGAATGCAGGCGGTCAAAACAGAGGACTTATAACTAATTAACTTACGAAGAATAGTTAAAAGATTTGAAATAACAGGATTTTTTGGTATACAACCAGATCGAGGACGTAAAGATATCAAGCAGGAACAAGTTGAACAATTTACAGCAACCATTACGGATCAGACGATAGCTAATAAGCAGGGAACCAACAGTATTTTTCCAATATCACGACAAATATATATCCTGTTCTCAATAATACTGAAGATATTGCGCAAGAAACTGAAATTTCATCCTTATAAGATAACGCTTATTAACTGACAGCGTTTATCTGAATCTTGGAAATTTCTAATTTTGGTTCTACTAGAGAGGCGTTCTGTATCAAAGACATTCCTACTTTCGAAAATCCAAATAACTTTACATGCCAGACAAATAAATGCCGATACTCTGTTTGCCACCGTCGAAAACCTCGTGTACCGCATGCAATTATTGGAATTGGTGGTCACCTTGAGCCAAATTTGTGTCACTACAATAAACGTTTTTCATTGGTATTAGATGTGTTATTATTTACTGTTTCCAATAGCAATTATGTATTTTTTTTCAACACATTATGTGCTTCCAATGCCAGGACTTTCCTCATTGGCGTTTATTGGAACGACTTTTTTTCTTCATAAATTGAAACCACTTATTTTAATGTGAATGTTAGACGCATTTTGTTATATTTTGCTCGGTACATAACACGCTACAGGACACTAAACACTTCCTGTTATTTCTTGATCACCTTAAATTTTATTGTAAACTCATCTGTTAAGAGAACAAATTCATTGAGAGATATTTCTTTTTCACCTTGATTGATATTTCCCACTATTTAATGTACTGTTGAGTTTTTATTGAATTGGACAATACTACTAAGTCTCCTTTCAGCTCGAGCATTCATTAGCCTGATACAACCACAACTCTGACGTCGAGATCCAGTTTTCTGCTTGACTATCTCCTCTTGGTAACATTAATAATTGCTACCGATGAGCACTTCGTGCAAAAACTAATCCAACAAAACCTATAATAGCTATGGCTTCAAATGTCAAAAAATATCTTTTAAAATGTTAAAATGTTCACCTCCTCTTTAATTTGTCTTGCTTCACTCATCTAATAGGAAGAAATACACTTAAACCTTATACCGTACCATGCAATGATTTAGGCTGAGAAGTTATTTGAAGGCAGGGTGCTATTTTCTTTCACTAAGAGTATCTGCAATATCTGAGAAAGCAACGGTGATGAAAATATTTCTTTCGCTTCGAACTCTAGCTAGCAAGAAGTTAATCATAAGCTTTATGCCATTGCCAGGAGCTTTATAATAGTCAATTGCCTATGATCCGAAATATTGCTGTTCATAGATTTGTCATGGATTTTTCATTGCTCTGTACTTGAAATGATATTCTGAATAGGCGTTAGTTATTACCGAAGGTCTATGTCACTTTTGAAATATAAAATTCATAAGGTAAGATCATCAGATAAGATATTAAACTCCATGAGTTCCAAGTAGTCCCTTTGATTTTTCTACCGCAATAAATCCATGATAATTTCTCAATAAATAATTTCTTAGACGATAGACTCAAAACACTCAGTGAGCACTGGGAATTTTAATGTTGGCTAAAATTCACCGTGTTACAGATAGGAGTAGATAGAGAATACGAACAGACCTTTACATGTATTTTTAAGATTTTACAAAGCATATAGGATTACTTTTATGGAATTGATTTTAAAAACATAAAGATGTATAATAACTGTCAAATTAAAGTAAAGTTTCTAAATATAAGTTTGTATAAAATTAGTTACAGTTTATATGCAGGCTTTCTGGCACAGAGGTAATGCATCTCACTCTTGTTTTGTGTGTTCCGGGTTCGAATCCCGGTTCGGGCATGGTTGCTGTGTGCTATCTGTGAGATGTGTGACTGTCCCCCCCCCCTTGTAAAAAAGGGTTGTGCAAGCGAATGTGATGAGCGTGTTGCTAAAGTCGTACTCTTGACGCTAGTTGGCGCTACTTGAAATAAGAGACGTTTATACTTGGCTTAAATCTGCTGATATATCATTGCCCATGGCTATTTCCATAAATAAAAGCAACAACACAGTTTATATTACAATCAAAGCTATTCTACTTAAATATAAGGATATAATAATAAGGATACTTAATTGTAGGAATATAATAATAAGGATTTTAAGGATAATATATATAAGAATAAAGTTTTTTTTCTTCAAATTTTAATTAATAAAACGTTACTGTTACATTAATCTTCCCCTACTATAACTTTTTGGATCATAGTTTCATAAAAAAAAGAGCTTCCACAGTATTTTAAAATAAAAAAAATTACTAGGCTTATTTCACTGCCGCGTAATTTTCCCTAAATTTTGAGATTTTTTCTTACTTTATTTTCAATAATGTTTTTCTATTGTGACAATTAAGATTATTTTAATTTTTTTTTATTTATTCGCCTAATTTTTTTCCTCAGCTGAAAATGGAAAAAGAAATACATTTTTTCATATGTGTAATTTATGCCATGAATGGCAAAGTAATGTTATAGTATCGTAATAATTCGTAATCGTAATATCGTAGGCAAAGTTATAGTATCGTAATAACTAAACAATTAAAGACGAGTGCACTTAGGAAATAAATTACTTGTAGAGATTAGTAGTCAATGGAGTTACGCTATCCGAATATTCATTTGAAATTTTGTCCCCACAATAAATGGAACACGAATAAGGCTAATGAATTAGATTTGCTTTTAATATACGTCCCAGTTTGATGATTAAAAATAAGGAAATAACATGTATCAAATTATGAACAATTTATTCTGATAGAAACAAATATAGCTAAAATTCCCGGTGAAATATTTTGCGTCAAATGCAAGAGGCATTAATACTTTCATGAAATTCCATTAAAAAGTAAACTTCAAATTTTTTATATTTAAATAATAATTTAAAAAGTGAATCATTAGCTCTGCATTTATTGTTAGATTAAAATATATATATTTTTACATTCAAAAAAAATCTTTTATCAAGATTACAAAAAGTGCACATTTATTCTGCTCTCTAACCTGAGTTGGCTGTATTTAAATTTAATAAATGCTGCTAATCAAAAATAACTTTAATATTTATTATTTTAACGATAATCAATCAACTATTTAATATGTGAGAAGAGCCATGCCAAAGTCTAATTTATTAAAAGGACAACAAATTTGTTTATGTATAAACTATTGAGTATCAATGACTGAAAACACGTGATGTTAAGTCAGGTAACCTGTTTGCGGTCTACTGCATCGCAACAATAATCATTACAAAAAAGATATTACAGGTTTTTTATGTCAATTTCATTATTAAAAGAATATTATAGAAGACTGTGTAAATATTTGTGGTATAACGACTCTGAATCGGTGATGTGGATTAAAAAAATTTCGGATGTGTCGATGTATTACTGTTCTTAATCTTAATATGTTTTCAGTATTCATTTCCTAATTTTTATTAATATTTCCAACTATTTTATTAATATTTCCAACATTTTGAAATTCTTGAATTATGATTATGCGTTTAAAGAGCAATAGGGGTTGTAGCTCCTTTTTTGTCTATTTTGAAACAGAAGTGGCTCGTAGTTAAAATAAAAACGGGAATTTAATACTCAGATAATATTAAAAAAATCGATGTTAAAAACATATTCTAAGAAAAAGTGTTCCGTTATTTCTTATATTCCAGTTTTCAAAACACAGGACTTTGATTTTTCTTTTGACATACTTAATAATCCTTCAATTTTTTTCTGTCTTTTTCCAACTCTTCTTTAAAACATAATATTGGTTTCAAAGTTAGACAATAGAGATCGTCTTTCCCTGTTTAAATAGTTTTACAAACTATCTACAAAAGTTTTTTTTTCAAATGTTTAGTGTTTATTTCCAATCATCGCTGAGTAAAGAACTTCAAATTCTTGTACTTTCGAATAAAGTTTTTGTCATAAGTTTATACACTACATATTTGTGGGAATTTTATTTATTATTTTGTTTTCTTTCAAATATGCCCATTGAAATTTTCTTCATATTGTTATGAAAGTATTATTCTTGATTTTTATGTTTCATCAATCTTCTTTCTTTGTATCTCGTTATTTGATTTTTTTTATTTCCTTTCTTTATTATGATTGAATTTTTTTGTCTCTCCTAAATTTATCTTCTTTTCTTCAGGTCAGCTGTACACTTTTTAGGAAAACGTTTTATGCCAGAAATGGGAAATTAAATAAACTAGTGACATACAATTTTAATTTTTCAGGATTTCCTTGAAACAATTAATAGTTTCTTTTATTAATTTTTTCAAGGAAATGTTGGTAATAAAGCTTAATGTTTGAATCCAAGGTAAAGAAAACGCTAATTTTGAGTTAAATAATTTGAATACAAATTATGACATAAATTTTTTTTAAAAAATGACAGATTATCGTATATTTTCATGAGCGCAATGTTTATTCATAATTTCTATTTAAATTACGATAGTTTATTTTCCCGAAGAAGTTTTCATTAAGAGAAATGAGCACAGAAGACGCTAAAAATGTCATGGAATTCTGTCATCTTCAAAATATTTAAGCAAAATAAAAGATTTTTAAATTACAGATTTATTTTTAATGAATTAATGAATGAATATAATGAATGAATTTATTTTTATTTGAATTGTAAAATGTATTCATTTTTTATAGGAAATTCGTAAAAATATTATATCCAATGTTTATACCGAGTAGACAATGTTAAAAGATAAATTTATGGCTCTTAAAACTGTAAACATTGCCTTTGAAAGAGGCTCAAAGTTTTTTCATAGAAATTTTATTTCTCATTAATAGTAATAATAACTATTAACTTTAGATTTAAAATTGAAACTCAAATTTCAAAAACCGTACAACAAAGCATAAAAGGTTTAAAGTGGCAATCTGTAAAAGTATCCCTATACCTTTGTTAGTTGAATCTTTTGAGGAGGTATTCAAAATGCAAAATGCCCGAAACGAACTTCTCAATATGCAGTTACACAATCTATCTTCTGATACTTCCTATTTTACCCTATTTATGTAAAAAAAGGAATTTTAGGATTGTTGGAAAGAAAGTATGATTACTATCTATACTTATTTCATTTATTCATTCAGGAAAAAATTATTGTAACTTTTAAATTTCGTCTAGGTAAAATAAAAGCACATAAAATTATCTTATTCCGTTGTTCAAAAAAAGCCACTTAATTTTTAATTCATTACATTTTTAGTTGTGATTTTTTTTACATTTGATCTGAGATGCATATTTAATAATAAATATACTTGAACCAGATTTAATTATTATCGATCAAACGGTCTGGCTTGGTGAGAGCCAAAACGCCCAATCATGGTCACTCTCTTTAGGAAAAGATTACAATTTCATGTACAATTTTGGAAATAACAACTATATAAAAGTGGCAAAATGGAAAGCCGAAACTTTTCTGCATTCAAAATCCAGATTTGCAAAACTGACGTTTTCTCCAAAAAATGTATTTCATTTAAATCATACAGCAACATTTCACTTAAAGATAAATATGCATTTAATGTAATAAATTATTATTAATTCCCTATGATAGTTTAAAAAATTAGCAGAGATTCATACAAGTTATTGAAATAAATTCTTATTACTTTAAATAAGGTGCTTATTTAGCAAAATTCCCCCTCACATAAATACCTATAATTATATAACTAATCATGTTTCACCTTGACTTGGAAGTTACTTCACTTTTTATTGCTATTTTTTTAATCTTGCTAAGGCATCAGAGCTGCAATTGATACTTTTAATTTATTAGTTTTAAGATAATTTTCGCTTTGCTAAATCTTTCATATTTGCAATGATAGAATCAGGCAACTGATTTTCCATTCTCTTTTTATTATGTTTCTTCTCTGAAATACTTATTGATTCCTGATAGGAGAATTAAATTTTACGGAATAAATGCGACCAAGATAGGAGAAGCATGAAGCACACTGAAACTTAATAAATTCTCTGAAAGTGCAACATTCACAGGCAAAAGAAAGACATTAATGCACACGAATAATAGATTAATTAATTTTAATGTTGATTAATTGCTTGGTTATATAGTCAGCAAATAGAGTATTTCTATTGAATAAATAGGTAAGTAACAATTTTAAACTCAGTTCTTACTAATTAAGACCATTAAGAAATGAATAAAAATTCATAAAAACAATTATTATTAATTTGAAAGATTTTTTCTACATTAAAAGACGATCCTTTCATACAGTTTGTCAAATATGATTCTAATTCAAATTTTATTTAAAGACACGAATTTAAAAATTTAATAAATATTTAAAGCAGTATTTCTTACTAACCTGTCTGAAGACTTTGATGGACAGTAGGATTTCTAATGTGTCGCATTAAGAAAAGCCTAGACTTAGAAAAATAGCTTACCAATCATTTTTTTATCTGTTTGAAAATTGCATCTTTTTTTTTATGTGCTCCTTTGAGGAGACTGCTTTTATGTTAAGATTCAATACAGCTGTCGTTCTAAAATCATCCGCACTAAGTGAATTCGTAACGTCCTCTGCAATATAAGTTGTAGACATTTGAATTACAAATACGGGTAATTTTTCTCCAAATAAGTATTATCAACTATTTGAATTTATTATATAAAGAAATAATTTACTGCCTTCATCATAAAACTGTAAAAAATATGCTTACTACTATATTTTCATTTTGTTATATAATCTGAAACTTTTTATGATTCAATAACCGTTGGATTAATTACCAGAAATATGTGCGATTAGAAAAATTACATTTTTAATGCTTAACTGCAAAAATTGTGAATAAATTCACTGCAAACATAACTCAAAACTTCGGCATGTGCTTCATTTTTTAATGTAAATTTAAAATAAATGTTGTAAAATAATGTAAATTTAAAATAAATGATATACTATGAAAGGCATAGAAATAATATAAAATTCTATGCCTTTTCATAGTATATCACATATGAAAAGGCATAGAATTTTATATTACAAATAGTATCTTCAAAACATAATACTGTTCAGAAATAAATTAATTCAAGTTTAAGATTTCATTATAATTAAAAAAAGATAGGGTTATTTTTGTTATTCTCCTGTTCCGCTTTACAATGGAAGGAGGGAAGCAATAGCTTCTGGTGATAGATATGGTATAATTTTTAATTGGCAATAACTCTCTCAAAAATCTTTAATTATTAGAATTGAAGCTTTTAAAATTTCCTTTATGTAATAATCTTATGTTCATGTATATAAAATGGCTTTTGTATATTGCTAGCACAATTTCATTCGCATCTTAAATGTCGTGCGTAAACATAATGACTATACACAAAATATTAAACACCATTTCAAAAATTTCGTAGGTCAAATTATTGAACACAATATCAAACTTAATTAAAACTCACATTATTATTAAATAAAACCAAAGAAATATTGTCCCACAGGCATCCTGGCACAGAGGTAGCGCGTCTTCCTCTTGATCTGGGCGTAGCGTGTTGAAGTGCCGGTGAGGGTATGGTTGTTTTGTATTCTATCTGTAAGACGTGTGAATGTATCCCCCTGGAAAAAGCGCCTGTGCACGGGAATGAGATAAGTATGTGTCCTCTTTATAAGAGCCAGAACTCAGACTTCTGCCCTCGGGTTCTCAGGTGTCCATAGCCTCAGACGCTACTGCATCCCTTCTTCTGTTGTATAATGGACACGTCATCATCATCATCACTATTGTTCCCCTTGTTGAACAATTTAGTATACTTATCTAAATGACGTTGTAATTTTACCACAAATATTGTCATAATGTATTCTATTATTAAGGTACAATATTGATTTTTGAGCTTTAGGAAGCTTCTCTCGAAAAAAATATACAATATTCATAACTTTGATTGTACGCATCTGAAATACTAGAGTTGAGAATACTGTATTGAGAATCCCCTCTGCAAAGGCAGAATTCCAATCTGGTTCAACAACTCCAATGCCAACAAGAGGAGCATCATATTTTAGATATTCGTAGAACGGATTTATAAAGGGATTCAGAGTGTTTGCAGTGACAGGTGGTTTTGGAATATTTACCGCTTCATCCACATTTAAATTGGAATCAATATCCTCCGCATTACATTGCCACATAGCCTCATCCATCGAAGTAGATGCATCAATTTCATAACTTGTTGCTATTTGGCATCAATTGTGAGTTTTGTTCAGCTCCTTTATCAGAACGTTTTTTAAAATCATGACAAAAGGGAAAAAGTAAGCGCACGAAACCCAATCATACAACCAAAAGAGTAACACCAAAGGAAAGGCATGTTGTTGCAAATTCCAGTGCCTTTTCGAACAGTTTTCAATATCACTCAAAATAACACACATCACTTCAAGTTCAAGCCTAGAAATACGCAAGTTAACAGTGATATGATTATATTGATTTCATTGTTTAAGAGTAAAATATTTTTCTGGACAATATTAATCAATGTATTGAAGCTTTCATTGTTAGACGTTATCTGAAAAGAATGAAAATTATTCCATTTTCTGTGTTGTTTTGTTTGATAAATGTAAAATTATATTGTTTAAAACAGTATTTAATTAGCTGCAATGTTCTTTAATTTTTCTGAAATAGATTTTATATATGCACTTTGGGTTACAAATTGGTTAAAAGCTATAAAAAAGTATAGCAGGTCGTGTTTAAATAAAGAAGGTGTTCCACAAATCCTCTTTACGCTATGCGGTCGGCAATGCGTAAATAATACAACAGGTGTTTCATGAGGCAATTATGTCGGTTCTTGCTGTTATAATGACAGGTTATCAAGATATAAGTGATTTTTAACGGTGACTAATCAACGGCGTATTAGAGGGAGCACAGCATTTCCGAAGTAAAGATGAAATTTGGATTTTTGTGCCCGACCATTTCTAGGATGTACCGCGAATATCAGATTTTCGGTAAACTTCAATTCTCCGACAGCGGTAAGCTTGAAAAAGCTCTTGCTAGAACGGGATCATCGATACCTGAAAAGAATTGTTACTCGAGATAGACAATCAAAGCTTCATGACATTGCTGTGGATTTAAATGCAGTCAAATCAAAAATTGTCAGTGGTCTCATAATGCAACGTTGACTAATTGATATGGGTTTTCGCAGCTGCAAATCATCTCGTGTACCATTGGTGACTCTGAGACACAAAGCTTTGCATCTAACCCGAGCTCGCCAAAGCCCCCAATAAGCTCTTAATGATTGCAAAAGCGTTGTCTGGTCCAAGGAGTGAAGTTTCCAATTGTAGTGGGTGGATGGCTGTATACGTATGTGTAGAAAAGTCCATTAGGCATGAGAATTCCATGGAATTCTCAGGCCTGCAAAGAACTATTCAAGCGGGTTTAGGCTCTGTGAGGGTAAGTGGCTGTTGCAGGTGGTATGAAATGGGACCTTTGATGTGTGTGGTCTCAACCATGACAGATCAGTGGGGAGTTAACAGTTTTTCTGCATGCATTCTGACTGACGTGGATAATTACAACTGGATAATTCGCCTTCCCACATATCTACAATAGCTACCATGTGGCGTGAGGAGCATTCTTCTGAATTGCTTTCCTTCTCTAGGTCACCTAATTCTCCTGATATAATTATAGACCATATTTAGATTTTTTTTTTTTTGCTATGTGCTGTCGTTAGGAGATCTAACCATCTCTCAGTCCCTTGGCTTTGCGGACTTCCCAGCAGGAATCATGGTTTTTACTGTCTACAGAATATCTTCCCATGTCCCAGTCCATGGCTTCACAAATTAGGTGAATCCTTGCCACGCCCTATTGAGGTATTTTTGCTCCCTCGTGTAGGATCTACGCGATATTAAATTGGTGTACCATTTTTTGACACTTCAGTGTACTTTTGAATAATGTAAATAGATTTTATAAAACTTCCTTGGAATCATACTAATTAAAGGATTATAATTCACTAATTAGACAAGGAATATTTATGCACTATTGATTGGTTTTAAAAATGAGGAGTTGATGGCTCAATTGCCCTATTTAAAATTTTTACACAGTAAGTTCTAGAACTTCTGTTATTGCAAACATTATTACGAAAAAATATATAAATAATATATTGATCAAACTATATTAATTCACGAAATCATATAAAGTATTTTCGCATAACACTATCTTCTCCTGAATACATTAGCATCTATATTCATGATCTCCAGAAATAACAGCATTCAATCATTTTTTTTTTATATTGAGGTATGGCTATTTTGATCTCGCAATCTACCATTCCGTTATTATTTCAGACTGACCAAACTTGTACACCTTGGCTAAGGACATACCTGGAACTCATTTGAATAAAAAAATCGCCTAGATTAAATTTTTTGTAAGAGCTAAATCTGGGTGAACAAAATTTTAGTTCAGCTGTCATAATTTATTTACCTCATTGATGTATTCCTAGTCAACATGCCTATAAATTTGAGCGAAAATTATACATGGAAATCGTATAAACCAAACCCATGATAGAAAATTTACTTGACCACTTTTCCAACTAATCCTATGCTATTCATTCTGGTTATCTATATATTTCTATATTTCTGACTTTGTACCTCATCTGAGCAATCTGGATAGCCCTAACAATTTTTCAAATTACGATAATAGATAATTTTTTTTTAATTTGAGGGAGAGACAATCGTATATTTGTATATACATTCTATCTGTATGTAATTTTAGCATTTTTACTTTCTCACTAAATACTAGATTATCTGTTTATTCGTTTAGTAATATTTTTGTTACTATAATGTCTTAAGACAAATGTTTGAGCTTAAATTAAAATTTTTGTCTAATTATTTAAAATTTCCAATTACTGGAAGCCATAACTAGCGAATTATCAAGAATATATAAATCTTTGAATAAAACTCATTTTTATTTATTTTATATTACTTTAGACATATAAATACATAAAACCGTGACCAATATCTTTGAAACTCTAATGCACTATTTAAATAAAAGATAATTTTGGAAATGTTGTCATCCAATTGGTAAAAATTCAAAGATGAATAAACTCTACTTTTTTTCTATCTTTTTGAATTTGAATAAACATTCATGAAAACAAATTGTTTTAAGAAATCTTATAAATATCAGAATGATTCTGAATGTTTGTTTTGCTAGAAGAATATTTCACGTTGAAGATGTTTCCCTCTTTCTTTTGACGAAGCCAATCCAAGAACTTTAGAATAGGAATTTCAAACAGCAGACAGGCTATGAAGGATATAGAATATGTGCGAACACAGGTACATAAACACATGGATATCTGAAAAAAATGAAATATGATACAGATGATTTCAAATTTAAAGAAAAAAAGTTAATTGTAAATTTAAAGAAATCTTTATCTTGAATGCATAATAAATAAATATTAATTTGATTCATAATTTTTTTTGTGTAAAACTACATTATTACGGTTTTGTATAAGTTTAATTCCAATTGCTAAATCTATTTAATTGAATTAATTTTATATTTTTACAAACATGTGATTTTACTTTCTAACACCAATTGTGTCATCGTAAGAACGTGTTTTACAATCAAACCTATTGCGTACAGCGCGTGCCGTGTCAGTAAACTCATAGCTTAGCGACAAACTTGGTGACTATTTGGTGACTTGGCGACAAATATAACGGCTATATGGCTGGAAACTTGAATTTTAATGATCCGTCCAATAGAAACTGAGATGCACCCTGATTGGCTCAGAAGATTCTAGCCTCCCCCCTGGAAACTATAAAAAGCCGGCAGTCTCATTGTAGAATATTAAGTGGACTATATATATTACTTTTTCAATAAAGTTTCAACGAGTGCTGGTTTGTTTTCTGTATGATTAAACATATTTCTATTCCAAAATCTTTAATTACCAGTTCCATACTTTCTGATGAGCTATTCTGTTGGCGGTATACACCTTGATGAGGAATGTAGTAAGTAATATCAGGTTCTTCACATTCATCTACTTCTGACATGTGGCCCAAGCTTTGGTATTCATTTATGAAACTTTTATATAATTCCCACGTGATTGGTTCTTTTTTTAATCGTTTATATTGCCAATTTAATCTCCGAAGAGCGATGCTTTCCGATTCTCCTAATTGAGCATTACTTTCTTCTTTCATTGGCATTTTAACCACATAACGACCGCTATTCGTTCTAGTATGAGTTTTAACAAAATGCTCCTCACATGTTCTTTCTTCACTCCCCTGAACAACGTTTTCTTCTTTGACAGCCTCAATTTTCCAAAAAATTTCTAATGTTTCATTTAAATTTTCAGTTTCTTTTGATAGGCCACAATAAATACGATTTTTAGCAATTGGATTTTCAATTGCTGCACTAACCACATATCCAAATTCAGAATCCTGCAATATTATTTTCTGTTCCAAAAGCTGTATTCTATTAGGTTTCAAAATTTCGAAAAAGATCTCCGCACCCAATAAAACGTCTATTTTCCCAGGACTATTAAATGATGGATCAGTAAAATTAATATTCTCTGGCCAATCAATGTGAGAAACATCTATATATTTCGACGGAGTGAGATCTGTTATTTTTGGAACAACTAAAAATTCCTAAGATCTTGAAAAACTAAAATTATTTTTTGAAACATTAGCTTTTATCTTCGACTTAACTGACATCTCCATCCCATTAATGTCAGAAACTGCAATGTTTGTTTTCTCTTTCCTTAAATCCAATAAATTTGCTCAATGCGAGCTTACATAATTAGAAACCGATCCGATGTCTAAAATTGCTCTCAAACACAATCTTTCTCCACTAGCAGATTCGATATAAACATTTGCTGTAGTCAACAAGACGGTTTTGCCTTTCGTTAAAAAACAGCTGGTGTTGGAAAGCAATAATTATTTTCCTCCGGCGTTGTTTACACTTTCACTGCCACCGGGCCATGTGGCAGGAATACTTGAATCGAGGGATCTATTGACATTAGGGGTCGGCCCGTGACCTTTCTCGGAGGTCACAATTGGCCCCGGAATTGAGTCAGACAAAACATTCGGCATATAGAAGGCAACAGAACTATTTGATTCTTTAGAAATATGCAACAGACTGTTGTGCTTTTTTCCACATTGATTGCATAAATACTTAGATGAACAACTACTTAAAAGATGACTCGTCATTAAACAATTAATGCATAAATTATGTTTTTTAGCTACTTCGTATCTTTCTTTAGTGAAAGTTTTTTAAACATATCGCAAGAATATATTGGATGCGATAGATTGCACAAAATACATTTCTTATTTTTCCCATTATAATTCAACACAAAATTTTTGTTTCGAATAGAGGGTTGCATCGGTTTCAGTGAACTAACTATTCCTGTGAATGCTTTCCAAGACCTGACTTCTTTTTTCCATAAAAGTTAATAAATTATCCAATTCAGGTACCTCTGTATTTTTCAAGGAAAGTTCGAACTGTTTTTGACTTTCTCGATCTAATTTTCTCAAAACAACATTTAAAATAATGATATCGAACAAATTGTTTCTTTCAAACTTTAATTTTTTTAAAGCGCTTAAATTTCTATTTACGTTATCAACAATTTTTCTTAATTCTTTTGACGATTCATATAATAGTTTTTCAGTTTCTAGAATTGATTGAATATGGTTATCAACAATAATTCGTTTGTTTTCATATCTTTATTCCAATGCCTGGAATAAAGACATTAAGGTATCATCTTCTGTTTCCAAAAGTTTTGCTTCATTTTTAAGCGAAGCACGAAGATAATGTAATTTTTCAGTATCTGACAAATTATTATTGCATCCAATAACACTATTAAATTGACTTCTAAATGTTGCAAATTCTAAATAATTGCCTGAAAATGTAGGAATGGGCACTTCAGGTATTCGATAATTTATACAATTTAACATAGAAGCTTGTTTATCCTTAGTATTATTTATATCACTATGTATTTTACAGTTTTTAATGAGGTGTTTAATTCTTACCTCTAACGTTTCAATTCTGAAGTCGATATTCAATAGTTCGTCTTCGACTTTATCCATTTCAGCTTCATTGTTTTCAGCGTCATAGTATTTTTCGCGTAGTTCGTAAACGGATGATTTCAAATCTTCTATTTAATTTTGTTTGTAATTCGATTTCATCATTGAATTCTTCATCCATTTTGTCCATAGATAACCAATTTTCGAAGCGAGTTAACTGAGCTTTGACTCTCCCTTTTTTAATATTTAGTTTTTCCATATTCATAAATGAATATTATTCAGTCAAATATTCCACAAACTAATCCAAGCGAACGAAACGAAACCATTCAAAAACTCCGGCACAAAAGACTAAAATTTAGAATACTGAGTGGACTGTATATATTACTTTTTCAATAAAGTTTCGACGAGTGCTGGTTTGTTTTCTGAATGATTAAACAAATTTCTATTCCAAAATCTTTAATTACCAGTTCCATACTTTCCATTACAAGACGCTCACCATAGAACGCCCACAACCAAACGAGACACAAACAAGAAGGAATACAAAAACAAAAATAAGAATTTGCAAGAAGAATGGTTACCACATATGGCGAACTATCATCTGACATGGCGATAATAACAACGACTTTGACATTTAATACTCATATTTCCTATGAGGATAAAATAAGTTGTAATTACCATTCGTATTATGAGTAACAAATACGTTGTTCAATACTAGTAGCATGTAATATAGAACCTTTTATTCTTATCATTTTGTATAACCATAAATTTGAATGGAAACCCAAATTATACAAACCAGCGAGTTGAGACTGAAATTCTTGACATCTTCAGCTCGAAGAACTTTTTCTAGCAAAATGATTCCATGAATTAGGAAGGAGCAGTAGGACAATCGACTGAGAGGAAGAAAGACTTTCCATGATAGAAAGCTATTTAGGAGCTCTGTGAATAAATAATAAAACATTTAACAAATTCTTCTTTTGCTATAACATCAGAAATTGTGATTAATTCTGAAAAAAGCATGTATTCATGATTAATGAATACATATTTTTTGAATTTTTGAATGGAAAACAATATATTTAACCTTATTAAATATTTACTAAAGCAATTAATATCGTAACAAGTATGTATCCATCCGACATATTCACATTAAATTTCATCCTTACTGTATAAACACCCACTTTTTGCCTCATTATTCACTTTTAAAATTGATATGAATCCTCTCAATTTTGCTTAACAAAAACTCAAGTATCGCAGAACATTAATAAAAATACTTTTTATTTAAAAAAATGCTTAAATGATTGGAGACTGTTTCTTTGCTCTGAGAGCTCGTGAGATTCATTCTACGAACTCTCGCTTCAATTATACTGAACGCCGTTTAATGATATTGCAATTAATGCCATAATTTGTTTCATATTATCAAACTCTTCTGATATAAGTATTTTTATTCCCCTGTGTTGATGCGATAAAAAGAACGACTGGATTTAAAAGTTCAATTATTTTATCAAGTGGTCAACTTCTTCAAGTGATTAAAATACTTCAATTCCAAAATGATCACATTAACATTTTAATAGCTGCTCTCAAAATGTGTGGAAGAGCCGTAAAAACTGTTTGTGTCCGTTCAATATGTGTAAGAAAATCGCCGAAAATAAATTCTCTCACTCAATTATCAATTGGTACTATACTCTCTGTATGAGGACTGATGAACGTTTTTAATTAAATTCTCCAAAAATCTTTTACATGTTTGACAATATTTGTATAAAAGTGTCCCCATTAAAATTTTAAGTGGCAACTACTGTTCTACAGACTTTAATTTTCATTTTAAACACATTAAAATATATTCTGCAACACATTTTTTAACATTACGTAGGAATTTTCACGTACATTTAGTTTAAAATTGTCATTTAAAAATTATTAAAATATAACCTTCTAAATTTTATTAAAATAATAGCCATATTTCATATTTTTCGTCTTTCATAGACAACTTTTCATATCTTTCATTTAAAATTCAATTTATATTCCTCAAAAAATAATTTAAATCTAATGTTTTAGCTCTTAAATGAAAAAGATTTTGCAATCTTCTTCTGAATATTTAGGTTTTTTTTATACTTGTTATAATTAATAAATATACTTATACTTATTTTATACTTATTTTAATTAATAAATAATATCCCTCAAACTTTTTAAACTGAATATACTCATTTAAAAATTATAATGATAAGAAAAAAAGCCATTGAATTTTATATATTGAATCTATCTTTCTTCACTTTTAAACCTAAAAAAAATAAGCAAATTTTCTTTGATTTCTTGCTTTATTGATCTTTCAAATGGAAGATATTTAATTGAAATAAATTATTTATGCAAAAATTTAATAATTATTTAAAAGTAGAAGGCTTGAAATAGTCGGCCAATTTTATCTCTTTGATTTAATGCATTTAAAATTAAGGATTTTTATATATTTTGAAACAGTGAGCACTAATATTTTAATGCGTACCTAACCACATCTATATATATATCGAATTTAAGATACAGATTTATTTCTATTTTAATTGTAAGAAGCTTGCTTTAATCAATTGGTTTTATTTCAATATTTCAGATTTATTATTATCCTAAAAGAAGTGAAAATCTATCATTTTCTCAAGGAGAATAATTAAAAAATAACTGATGAAGGAAAATGGTTTCAATACCTCCTTGGCCAGTAAAGCAAACATAAATAATCCAAGCTAAGCAGCAAGAGAATAACAAAAACTTTATGCCATTAAAGAGAGCAGTTTCCAATAATATCTGCTCTCTATCATAAAGTGAAAAAAAGCAAATCCACATAAAACCAGCCGTCATTGCCCATCCACTATACAAAACTATCGAGAAATAAAAAGATATTGTACTAAATAATTTTTTTATTTAAGAATTCTTATATTAGTCATATCTTTAGAAGTTATATTATTCCATTCCTATAAAATTTATTAAATAACTAATAAATGATTAATAAATAAATTTCCAAAATACTTTTTCAGAAGTTTCTTGTTAAGAAGCCAATTTATTGCATTCTGAAAATCTGCAAAACTAGCTGTAATTTCTTCGGCAGTTAGATATACTTGTCTCTGTGATGTAGAGAGAATAGAAAAAGGAATCAATATTAATTTCGAGCGCCACTTTTAGGAGAGAGTGTGGTGGAAGCCTCATAAGCTAGTAACATCAACCAAACACGAGTGTCACTTTTGTCTAGTGGTTAAAGTTGCGATTTCGTTGTTATTTGTTTCACTACACAATTAAAAAGAAATTTCAAAACATTTCATCCTTTTCGAATATTTAGTTCCGCAACATGATAACGCTTTAATCTTAATTTATCTGCTTTTATAATATTTTTACATTTATTTTTACTTAGAACAACAATGAAGTGCATATAAAATATGCACTTAATATCGACACTTAAAAACATTTTTTTAAAAAAAAATTACTAAAATTAGTATAAAATTCTACAAAAATAAAATTAATATCAAGGAAAAGCTAGTTTTTAAATATTTAATAGGCAAAAAAAATGGTTTTTAACTGTAAAAAAACTTAGAAGTTATTGAGAAAAATTATTTATGTGTCGAATTTCAATACATATCTTTTTAAAAATCATTCTTTAATGCAGTTTTAATACCCTCAAAGTAACTATGTGCTGAATATGGGACGTGCAACAGTCAATCGTGTATAGCGTTTAGAACGATTTTTGAATTATGTGTTGTCGTGTCATGAACTTCAACTTTTGATATGTTATAAATTACAAATTATACCCATTAAAAAAGAAGAGAGATAACAAAAATAATAATTTTCACTAGCGAAACATATACTTGAAAGACCCCATGCTTACCATAATGCTCTGTCTAGTATATCTTTAAAATTTTATCAAATAATACTAGTGTTTGAACCATTCGATTAAGTTGGCAAACCCTGTTTTTGGATATGACTCTAGTTTAATTGCGTACATGATCTTACAGTTGTGAAAAAAGTAGAGAGATTGTGATGGCATGTAGTATGTATATTTATTTTCAACTGTTACATGCAAAACATTGGAGTGGGGGTAAAAATATTTTTCAGAAAATTAGAATAAATTCAATTGCACGTGTAAATGGTATGGCTAGCCTTCTCTACAATGCTTGAAAAATACAATTGAAGCCCATAAGAATACCAGGTATTTCAAAAGTAGCAATTTTTATTGAATTTTTATAATATGGAACGATGACGGTTTATATTTCTTCAGTTGTAAGTCAATCTCTTCTTTAAAGAAGTCTGAAAATCGACATGAGAAATCTTAACAGCATCGGTTTAAATTTTAAGAAACTGTAATTCTTTGATGGATAAAGATTTGACTTCAGAAATTCTAAGTTATACTTTTTAATCTGATAATCTCGTATTTTTTAAAGAGTGTAAAATTTCTAACCACTTATTTACTTTAAATAAAAATTTCATATCTTGTCTAATAATAGAAAATTA
>JAOUZG010019123.1:856730-878426 GCA_026289955.1 Argiope argentata
GGTGCCATCCAGATGTTTGAGAATTTTGGATTTCATAATATTTGTAACCAGAAATTGCGAAATATTATTTACCTAAAAGTGATTTTAAAGACCATTTCATTCCTGGAATAAATAAAAGGAATCTTACAGTCTTTGCATATGTCTAAATAAAGGATATTATAAAATAATAATTAGATATATTTTGAATTTAATTCGGGCAAATAAATTTAAATTAATGTTATTTAGAATTATTTAAAATCAAAAGCAATTTTATGGAGTCGTATAAATATTAAAATAATCTTAATTCGTATCCCCAACAGATGAAATCACTACTCAGATGGGATAGTCAGACAATAGATTTAATGACATGAATGAATAGTTAAAAGGGATTCAATAGTATGTATTAAGTCAGAGTCTCTAAATCCTGAATTCATATACAGAATGAAATCCAATCATAAAGTAACCTATAATCCAGTATAATCACTTAAAACAAACATCATTAGAAACTACAATAAAAATAATTAAGCATTTCATGTCCTAAAATTTAAAATTAGTTTTACTCAGAATATAAATTTGGCAGATTTTTGAAAAACATTAAAATAGTCATAATAATAACCATTTAAAAGCAATAATATACTAAAAATTCAACTATCATTTTAATTGTTTTATAATAATAATAAGAAGAAATATTTTTAACTACGAGAATTGAAAAAATTAATAATACTGAACAAAAAGCAGATAGTGTAATAATTTCTAAAACTTCTAATACGTTAAACGAAGAATATGAAAGGAAAAAATGTACTTACTTTACAATTATCCATTTTATATTTGAATCAGCACAAATAAACTCCAATAACACACGCAGCCATGAATAATAATAGGAAATATTCAGAAATCCTTTCAAGTTGAGAAATCACATAAGGCAACACAAATTCGTTAATATCATTTTTACTAAATCATCACCTTCTTTATCTTAAAATCTATCATCTATCTATTCGTCGTTCTTTATACACAAATCTCAGTTTGGCTAGTTTAATCGTCAAAAAGTTATATACTTCAAGAATATGGAGCCAAACTTACAAGAATATAAATATATTTCTGTAATCACTAATTTGACAATGAGGAAGCAGTAATATCTTTTTTATTTCTGGTGTTGAGTTTCGAATCTGCAAATGGGAAAAGATTCGAATGCACTCATTAGAAATATCATTATTAAGTTTTCTATTAATAACGTTACTCATGGGAATGTTTAAAAAGAAATGTTTAGCTAACGTTAATTCTAAATCAAAACTACTCATGAAATCATGTTAGCAAGTATTAGTTTAATACTGTCACCAAGATGGCAAAGCGGAGAGAGAAAAATGGTGATTGCATTAAATGGTTAAGTTCGAATCTATAATGCTCAAAAAAAAATTTAATTTACAATGAATCATTTGCTTCATGTACTATTTTTGAACACATCATAGAAGAATATGAAGATGTTTTAACTTCAAAAATCTCCTCAGTAGGGAGTCCTGCCACTGGTATGGTGTGGAAGTTTGGAGACAGGATTGCCAGCTCAGGTGCCATCTTCGTCACCTGACCTCGGCTCAAAATTACGAGGTCCGTTCCAAAATATCCCTAGTGTTCTTTTAAAATGGACCATTAATATAACTAAACCTAAACCTTAACTTCAATAGTGAAGAAAATAAAAGAAACAGAATAAGGAAATAAAAATGACATTCCTGTAAGTTATTTCATTTCTGTATTGCTTTTATTTTAAACCTAATGCAATATAAAGGAGAGAAAAAATTTAATGTTTAACTATTTTTGGAATCACTTTTTTTACTCTTCTATTTATTTCCTGTTGCTGTTGTTCTCGTGTTCCTCTTTAAAACGGAAGGCAGGGGGCAATAATTTCTGAGGGCATAAGTCCATGAGCACCCAGGGGCAGAAGTCTGACTTCTAGCTCACACACGTCACAAACCCTTTTTACAGTACGGACTTTATTCATGCATTTCATTCATTCATCTATAGATCGTAATTTAGATCTGGAACTGGGAACGATCACCTTTGACCCAGTAAACCCAGTGGTATTGCTCTCGATATAAATGACTTTGTGACCACAACAGATTTAACGTGCTCCAACTACCGCACACACACTGGGAATCTTCGGCTGGTGGGTTCGAATTCGCTGCCCAAAGCATGAGAATCCAATGCCCTAACAGCCAGGCTATGTAGGCCCTCTTTATTTCCTATTCAAGTGAAGTAAAAGTTCTGAATCAATCCAATTTGTTCAATTTTTTATAAAATGACTTTTATGCCACAAGCTGGTATATTATAGACAAATAAGCCTCCAAAAATTATTTTTATTTATAACTATTAAAAATAATTTTTAACGGTTAGTAGATTGTATTTGTCCCATCGGTAGTCAAAGGGTCATAGGGGTTCTTTTTTTATTATTATATTAAATACTTAATGAAACACAATCGATAATGTGTATTTTTTCTAACCTTATTTATTCTGCTATTTCATAAAACAATAAAATATTTTATGAAACAACAGATATAAATTACCTCCAATAAAATTTAAACTAATTCTAACCTTCCTAACGGTGTTGTTGAATGACATCGGAACACACAGTCATAATAGTGTAGATGAATGAAAAATGCATAATTCATAATGTTGATAATGGCAGAGCGGATTTAGGCATTTAATTGAAAAATAATATGAATCCATCAGTTCGAATCCCATTGTTTTTTATTCTTTTCTATTATTTCTCGCAAAAACACTTTCGGTTGCCGGCATCCTGGCACAGAGATAGCGTGTCTTCCTCGTGATCTGAGCGTCCTGGATTCGAATCCCGGTTACGGCATGGCTGTTCTGTGTTTTGTCTGTGACGTGAGTGAATGCGCACCCCTGTAAAAAGGGGTTGTGCAAGCGAATGAGATAAGTGTGTGTCTTCTTCATATGAACTAGAAGTCATACTTCTGCCCTCGGGTGCTCAGAAGCTATTGTACAACTCCTTCTGTTGTAAAGCGGACACATCATCATCATGACAATTTTGGTTATATTTTTGTAAAAACAAAATTCTTTTTTTTTTATAAATACAGTTAGCCCCAAAATTGAGCACACTTCTAAGCGTATGACTGATGTTTTTTCTTAACAGACTAAATATTTCTTAAAAGAAATTGTTTTTTTTTTTACTAATGATGCACGGACTCATCCCCTATCGACATGAGAAGCAAATATTATGCAACAAAATTTATTTTTATAGAAAAATATATAAATACAGCACTTAGAGTAAAAATAATAACACAAAAGTGAGTATACAACTTATTAATTTTGTTACGACAAACAAATTAATATTTAGTTGTTAAACCTTTCTCCTGGACTGGATAGAATAGAAACAGGTTTGGGTTGTTCAAACTGAAAATTTGGCCCTCTCTCTACTTAAAGCTTTCTTGAGATCCTCTTTACTTGTCACATTATGCTAATGGATGGATTTCTCCAACTGAGACCATAAATGTTCTCTGGCCATTCAATCTGGAGATTGGAATGACGCGTGTAGCTGTTGCTTGTAGCGGAACAACTAATATAACTTAATAATCCTCTCAGTATATATTGGATCATTGCCTCACTAAAAGATGAAGTTTGACCCTAATCCTAATTTATCGACACTTTTTTATAAGTTATTCTTTAAAATGTCGATATATACCAGTATATC
Source organism: Argiope argentata (assembly GCA_026289955.1). Lineage (NCBI taxonomy): Eukaryota > Metazoa > Arthropoda > Arachnida > Araneae > Araneidae > Argiope > Argiope argentata. The sequence goes on from JAOUZG010019123.1 coordinate 860,416, forward strand.
CAGTTCTGCCTCACAAACCTAAAAGAGTGAGGATTAATCCCAAAGCTAAACGACCTTTATTGTGTTCTGCAGACCCTGTTCTTTTCCAACTTCCATTTACACGTTAAATTTCCCATCACTGTAATACAGATAAACTTCTTTTCATCAGAGAAAATAACACAATTCCAGAATGATTTCGATTTTGAAATGCGTCCTTTTTCAAAAGAGAGCTTCCTTTTTTCTGTTGATGCAACTAACGGGTGATTTCTATATTGGAGAATGACCATGAAATCCTGTATTATGAAGAAAATGTCTTTGTGTGTGTGGTTTATAGGCACAATTGCCATATTTGGCTATACGGTGCAAGAAATTGTCCAAGAGTTACAGCTGAAAGCTTTTTTCCGATTGCTAAGGACATCGATTATTTAATTTTTGGGTTGGATTATTAATAAGTTTGAATTTCTCTTTATTGAAGTTGTAATCTTCCCTCCTAGATTTCCTTTCAAGGGTTTTTACCGGAAAAATAATTGTAGATAAAATGTTATTATTACTTTCATACGCTTAGAGTGCAACTGTCGAATGCTTTAAAGAAAACTTTCATCATATATATATATATATATATATACTTGATGACTAAATAAAGTACATTTCAGATATTTACACTTAGATTTCCTTTCAAGGGTTTTTACCGGGAAAAACAATTGTACATAAAAAATTAAAATGAAATCTGTTTGCCTATTTCAATGTATCATGTGAGAACATTATTTCTTGAACGGCCAATCACCACATGCTCGTGCCAGTTAAATTATATTTTTATTCATTTTAGTTGTTTCATTGAATGAGTCACTTTAGTATTACAAACGATCAAAAAAACTTTATCTCGTAATTTATTTTTTTAAAAAAATATAACATTTCTTATTTATTTCATATCACGTGCTCAAAATCACATTTATCTAGGTTTTATTTGCTGTAGTCAATAACTTTTTTTTTAATTACAGCTTTTGTAAATGCAATGGCAGCGCGTTATTAAAAGCAGATTTTTTGAGATGCTCTTGCAGATAATAAAATTTCAATTTTTGGTCTACGAATTTTTGTTGACGCCACAAAACCTCATTCTCAAAATAATATCCTGTTTTGACATGATAATAAAATTTATTGTTTTCATACGCTTGGATTGCAACTGTCGAATGGTTTAAAGAAAATTTTCATTATAAATAGTGGTGATTAAGTGACAAATTCTCTAAGTGTATATTCCATTTTGTGACTTCAAATTTTGCGTTTACTCCAAAAAAATTGTGTAATTAAAATATTCTGAAGACTTCATATTCGTTTTTTAGGCCCAATATATTTCTTGATGCTTTCTTTAACGTTTCTGCAAATATTAAGCTTCAATGGTAAGTTTGAATAAAATATTTCACCTTTAAAGAAAAAAGAAATGATGTATACCCAATTTTGAGATCCACTGCACATTCTCACAATTTACGAATAATAGTTTTTTTTTTTCATTTAAATTAAAGTTTTGCATCAAAAAACATTCAATAACCTGAAAATCTTTCTTCACATCCGAAAATCAAACTACACTCAATAGCGACTAATAGGTTTTGAGATCCTAAGATCAATGCGGATCCTTTGAGTCTTGTACAGACGATAATTTCATATTTCTTTATCTCTGTACATGAGATGGTAGTTAGTTCTACCGCTATGACTTCAGGTGCCCTAAACAATGTACATTACAGGAACTCACTTTTACTAAATTTATTAAATGTGAATAACAATTTTCAGGGGGAAATAATCAATAAAAGTGAATAACAAAATCAGGTTTCAGATAATTGATATTTGAAAATTCGTGTTAATAAAACATAGTTCTTGCAATTTATTGGAATTATTAATTATTCAGTCTGCAAAAGTAATAAAACTTTCAGTCGCTCTTCCGTTTTCTTTCAGAGATGTAGCATGCATGATTGCGTCGTATTATACATTTTATGTAGGCGTAGCATGCATGATTGCGACGTATTATAAATTTTAAAGTCTCGGTAGATTAATCTTAAAGAAATTTCTATATATTTATATTCAAAATGATTATTTGATTCACCAAAATCATTTCAAAATCAACTCTAAAGCTTAAATAGGGAGAAAATATTATTTATATGAATAACAAAATAAATATACGCTCGCGTGTTCAAACAAGATTTGAATCGACGCCTAAAAAATTCGATTCGAACATGCAACTTAAACCACTACAAGTCCAGTGGTTTGAGTCGTGTGCTGAAGAATGCTGCACACAGTGATTAACGCAAGTGAATGAGTCCTTCATAGTGTCCAAGCTATTCAATTTCGACTTTTCTTTCCAGTCGCTAAATATTTTTTCGCTGTCTCGTTCCTATCCAAAATGAATAAAGCACTCCAACTTTTTTTAACGTTTTGTCATTTTGCAATAAAAGTTGAAATCAAAATCTTAAATTAAAATTCGTAAGTATATATATATGAAAATATTATTACTATACATTAAAACATGCAGCTTAATGTCCTATTTAAATTATTTTTCGTGAGACAACTCATTTTATGTGCAACTTATACAGAACTTCCCCCTTTAAATCTAGAACTCACCATATTTCATATTCATCTCGCTTTTTTAAACGGAAAGAAACAGAAATTTGTGAATTCATGCTTCCAATTGTGTATTTCCATCAAAGAAAATAGACAAAAAAAGCTCGCAACTGAACTCAAATTTCAGCAAAAAGTACAGATGGTGAAAACCTGCATAAACTATCTAGCGAAAAAACATTACATAGATAGATAGTGATTAGCCTAAATAGTGGTTATGATTTTTATATTTTTAAAAAAGTTTGTTAAAATCTATTTTGCTTTGAATTTATTTATGGAGTCTTATAATAATACAATTCATTTTTTTGTTCTAGAAATGAAAATGAATTGTCACTTCAAACTAGAGCAATCGGTTCCCCAGGATGTTCTCGCATGCTCTCTAAAAAAAGGTGTTGTCGTCTCTCCCACTGCCCATAAAATTACGAACCTTCATCAAGACTCTGTACATAACGCGGTCTCTGATTTTTATTTTCCGAGTCCTAAACATGAGAGTTGTGTGATTTGTAGAAGAGTAAAATAAACCAGTATTTGTATGTTAATTGCATGGATTTGGTTTGGTTTAACGACGCAAAGACTAGCTTCGCGATACTGCGGCAAACACTGATTACTTTTTAATAAAAAAATTTAAATCATACTGTTAAAATTAAATAACTAAAAAGAATGAATTCCACTTAGAAAACAACAACAACATGACATTAGGATTAATACAATGCCAATTAATAACGATATCCAATTATATCAACGATATGGGTACCAAAATGAGCTCGTCTTTGAATAAAAAATGTTTGCATGAACATAAAATATGCTTACAGTTTAAAATACAATTGCATATATTAATATAGAAGCTGCATCAGAGCATACAAGATGACGATGAATTAAAAACATGAGTCCTACTCTTAGTCTTATCAAGTTGACTTCATGTTTCTTGCTAATGAGGTTACCAAAATGTTTGATTGAAGGCAGAATTTTATTATGATTAGTTTGCTTGTCTGTACAAGACTCTTTGCCATACTCGTTGTTGAAAAAATTTACAAGCCTGCAATGCATCAACTAAAAAAAAAAAATGTTTCCTAAAGTTGTATTTTAAGTTTTCGTTGCTTTATCCGAGTTCAGAGTTGCAAAGTATTTGCGAAGAATAGTTACGAAATATCGATCTCTAGCGTGAATCTAGAGGGCGATCTTTCTCAATTAATCACAAACATGCGGTAAATCATTAGACATCAAAAATTGAAAATAACTGTATTTGTAGTCACAAAATCAAACCAACAGTATGTAAATTCGCTTCATTTACACACTGCGGACATACAGACGGCAGATGGTCATTCCTCTAATGAAATTAAGTGCAAAATTTTACGAGATCTATTAAACAAAGTATCTCTGGTCAAAGTAATTATTTTTCTCAGAGAAGTACATTTTTTTATTCTACTTTTTACCTAAAGGATTTTTTTAATCTATAGAACTACTGACCATAATTTAATGAAATTAGGTAATCTATGTGGGTTGATATCCTTCTTTGAAAATGCTTTTTTCTTCCATGCCCTAGCTTTTCCATGTTTTTAAAATCTTACTTCTCAGAAATTCGTTGTTGTTTTTCCTAATGACCCTTTCCAAGGTCAAGCTCGCAGACGCAGTCAGCGATTTTAAGCCGAAGGTGCGTCTTTTGTTTTAAGTAGCGGCAACTAGGACCAAGAGTGTGTCTTAGCTACTCACACATCTCACAGATGGAACAGGAGAACCCTGCTCAAACCGGGACTCGAACTCAGGATGCCCAGATCACAGGGAAAATCAGCTAACCCTGTGCCAGGACGTCGATCTGAAATTCGTAGAATGAATGAGTTTTCTTTGAATTCATGCTGATATCCTCTTTAATATTTGCCTGGAAATATGATTGATGAATTCATATATCGACTGTTTTGCTTCTCTAAAATTCTTTCAATAAATAACCCCTGTGTGACCAGATAATAAAATCATTAGTAAAAGAAACTCCCAAAAACTAACCAAGCCTAATAAAAATTTGCAGTAAGCTAAAATATCATTTTTATCTCATAAATAATCGCAAAATCTCAACCAGATATTTGCGCTTATCCAATGTAATCAAAAATGAATAGTCGAATCGTGCACTGAGCATAGACTGAAATCTATATTTTTAACATGATAATAAAAGCAACGAAATGGTGAAAGCATGGATAAAAAACAAGTCATCTAGCAGACTTCTCATACCTGGAATTCTTGAAAAAGTTAACCTCGAAAGCTGTTAACTCCTTTTCATGCTTTTAATGGACAAATATTTGTTTTCATTGGTAGTTGAGGCTCTTGGATAATCTTGCATGCTTTTTCTAAATCGAAAATCCTCAAACTAGATGCTACATTCAAGTCTCGAACAATCTAATATTCAAACACCCCCCAATCAGTTTCCTACGCTGCATCTAAACACTGACAGTAATTGATTTTAATAGCATGTTTTAAAAGTTCCCCGAATTTGGCTAAATGCAATTCTCTCAAATATGGATTCGAACAAGTGGAAATTGAAAGGAATTCTAAATACAATACCCACATACTTGAATGAATCAAATACTGAAAACTTATATTTTTGTTTGAACCATTAGTTTTGCCTTCAAAATATTTGAAAAGCATGCTAAACTCTTCATTTATCATTCTTCATTTTAACTGTATTATCGCGTAAAAACATCACGATTTGGAAGTAATTTAAATTGTAACAACATCGAAAAAGTACATTTGCTGTAGTCTAAAATACATTATCATACTCTCTTTTTCCCAGTTGAATGATATTAAAATATAATCTATTACTAACTGATTAATTATGAGTTATTGTTATAAATCATGCATATTAGACTCATAAGGCAATATGTTGTGAATTTTTTTTAATAAATTAGGTTCACCAACTTCATAATTTTAAATTACAAATATGACTATTTTATGAGTATGGATTTTCAATCCAGGCAATAAATTATATTATTTGTACTTTTGTTCCCAAACTTCTTACATTATTAGTTCTTTAGTGATAACGTTTTTATTTTAATAAGCAGTTACATTACAAAAAAGTACATAAAAATATTTGCAAGTCTAATGAAATTATCTCCATGTGAGATTTATTTTAGTTCTATTAACGTCTCACGCTAAAACAAACATATAGCTATTTAGGGATGAACCTCATAATTTTCAAATGACAAGAACATCTGAGTTGGAATCTTCCAATAAACTACAGCACCATGGCAGTGAGACAGCAATAGAATTAACATTACAATATACATGTCTACATGGAATTGTTTGGTGGAATGAAGTTTCAGACCTGTCTTCCTCTACATCCAAAGCCAACGCTAAAAGCAAGCTTCACATAAAAACAAAACTTCATTGAAATGGAACTAAAACCAGCCACCTTTGATGCACAACTTGTTCGTCCAGTTCCATCCCCTTCCTCCGCTACCCGACTGTTAGATAATCAAAACGACATTTTTTTTTTTTTGAATACCTTGTTTTTATGCTCAATCAAACTTTTTGTTTTATTTGTTTCACATCTTATTTCTCTGATTTTCGGAATGTGGTGAACCCATGGTATGCGTAATAATACTTATTAACTCCATTAATTAGCAGAATACTTGAATGGCAGCTGTAAGGATTATAAATGAAAAATTCTGAAATATTCATATAATGATTTGTTTGCATTTGACAGTTGCCATTCATCAATAAGCAGTTTCTGTGCTGTGTATATTAGTTTTATATAGAGAGATGGTTTAAAAAATGACATTGCATAATTGATAACTAATATAATCTATTTAAATCGTAATTTAATAAGACATAGAAGTTTTTAAATTTTTAGTATAAATGTAGAAAAAAACTTGTATACCTCCAAAATTTGCTTTTTTATTTAATAATCATTAATTTCAATAAAAAAAATAATTAAAAAATACATTGATTAAAAAGATACTAATTAGTTCTCAAAATTTCCTTTGATTAATCAATGCTTCATTTGCTTATTTATTTCCCTTCTTCTGATGTCATAGGATATTTCAATCGAAAATGAAATTTAGTCCAAAAAGAAACGTACGAGAGAAAAAGTAACCAGACTAAAATAATCCAGAAATTCAATGGATATGCTACTTTTTCATTAATTTCATAATATTTTTAGTTTGATAAACTTATCACTTTTGGTGGTATAAATAGTCGCCTTGTAGAAATCCATTTCCTTCATAGATCCCTTATTTTTAACATTATTTTTAAATTCCAATTTCTTATATGTTTTATGGTTATTATGTTTCTTCTCCTATTCTTTAATATATTTTATATCATTTTTTATTCATTCCAATAAAATGCCTTTAAAGGTTAAGTCACATCATAATAGTTTGCCTTGTTCCTTATTTTACATTGTATGCAGGATGTAATTTTTTTTTATCATTTCATGTTAATTATGAAGATTTTTTTTATTTAATCCAACATTGACTTCAATAAAAATAAAAATGCATAAAAATAAATAAAAGCTTTAATCTTTTATATAAAAAAGAAACATGTACAGAATTTACAATACTACATGGTCAAGCAATAATAACGGTTCAGCAATAATTAAATAAATTATTACTTATTAACATTTGTTTATTGACTATTTCCACGTGCAATTTTTATCCTGAGTGTATCTCCTTTTCTCTCTTGTAGGTTGATAACAAAAGAAGTAAATTTTTAAGGGTTCGTAATTTTATAACAGTTCCTAACCTATTAAACAATAAATGAGAGATCCCCACAAGGAACTGGGTCATAGATCTTTGCAGCCGTCTGAAGAACGCTGCGCTTCGTGTTCTTCAAATTGTCAATGACCTTGAGAATAGGTTGCACGTCTCATTTAAACGTGTCGTCGTTAATGTTCCATATGATTCCTAAAACCTTTAAAGGACGCAGGCTGGACTCTTCAATATCTTCCATACCTTTTTCGCGCCACAATTTTCTCAATTCTTCGGAATTAGTTTTAAATTTTCTTTAATTCATGTTCGAATCTTTAAGAATTTCTATGGCAGTAATGGAGAGGTCTAAAGCTTCATTTACTGTATTAGCTCCGTAAAACAAATCATCTACGTAAAGTGATGAATTAAGCATTTAATTTCGAATATGGTATTAATAGTTGAAGCAAGCACAAATGGACTAAATGTTACATCGAATGGTACTCGTGTCATTCTGAGAGTTTTATGAGACTTCGAATCCTGGTCATCTGGAAACCAGAAAAATCTGAAATAATCTCTATCCTCCTTAGCTATTCCAATTGTTAAAAATGCTCCTTGTATATCACTACAAAATGCATGTTCAAATTCGCGAAATCTCAATAACACATCAAGGATTTTAGGATTCAATGACGGACCAGGAGTGAGGCAGTCATTTAAAGATTTACAACCTTCAAAATGGTCAAAAACCATTCTAACTTTCGTTTCCTTGTCGATTCTTACAACTGCAGAATGAGGCATATAATATGTGTTATCTTGATTTTTCAAACAGCATTCCTCAACAATATTCAGATTTAATTGATCTGCAATAATATTCTTGTATTCATTCAAAAGCCAGTTATTTTCCTTCATTCTCACACATAAATGTTCAAATCTGCGTTTAGCTATCTTCAAGTTATTATGTAATTTGTCAGGATTTTTATCCCAAAAGAGCTTAGTTTCATATCTCCCATTTTTGAATTTTATGTTGTTTTCAAAGCACGTAATTAAATCCGTATCGCAATCGGAGATATTTTCCCTTATCTATTATTCCCATCGAATCTAATTCCCAAAATAATTTCAAATTCATATTTAACGCTGAGCAACATTCTGTTTTAAAAACAGAAACGTTTTTGTCGCAGTTTAGATCTACTGGTGAGATTCGACCTTGGACAACTTTACCAAAAATTGTATCAATTACAAATTAAGTTTTAGTTAAATTTTCCCTTTTGCCTGTGTGTATTTCCTAAAAATATTGCGCTCCAATTAAGAGAGAAAATTCATTTCCGAAAGACTCGCAAGCATTTGAAAGCTTTATATATTTCTTACTAAGCATCTTTTCTAGTTTATTAGACGATACTTTAAAAGGAGAACTAGAAATGACATCGCAAAGCAGGGTTTCAATTTCAATACTTTTTTCAGGGTCGCGAGAATTGCAAAGTGTGAACTTCACTACTTCGTACGTTTTTTCTATCGGGTCCCTCGAACCAAATGTATAAACTAACAGTTTTTCTCTCCTCATTATAGGTAATTTTAACGCGTCGGCTATTTCCTTTTTCAAAAAGCATCGCTGAGAAGCGTTATCTAGCAGAATATTTACCATTTTTCTCTTTTCTCCCCACTTCATTAAGGCCGAACAGGTTTCTAAAAGTATTTCACCCTCACTGATATTTATGTTCGAACAAGTTACGATTTCGTCCATCTCTACATCAGGTCTTTCAGCATTCTCGGGTCCAAGGGGTGTTGACGCGTCGCAAATCAGCTCAGAATGCCCACGTCGACATTAACCACATGTCCGTTTCGAAGGGCAATTTTTGTAAATATGTCCTGCTTTCGTGAGGCACAGGAAACATATCCCGTTTCTTCTCACAACCTGCAAAGGGCGAAATGAAGAATCATGATCGGATTTAGGCTTTACATAAAATAAACATTTTTCACGTCGATAACAAAGGCGGATGCATGCGGAGTATTCTCGCTTGTTTGGTTAGATAACTCAAATGTATTATTGAATTTTCCGTATTTATGGTTAGGCCTTACATAAGTGCTAACTCTAGATTCTGTGCGTGCATCTGAGCCAAATTCTTTGATTAAATGCTCGTTTTACTCTCGACATTGAATTTCGAATTTTAATAAATCAGAAATAGTACTTTCTCTTTTAGAATACATTTTACTTGAAAATTCCAAGGATAATTCTCTAGGGATAGATTTTAACAATATGGGGTGTAGTAAAGAACTATTGTTTGGATTAACACCATTATTTTCTAAACCACGTATGTGCGTTTCACATACAGAATATAATCTGCGTAGCGACTTAACATCATTTGCTTTATGTACAGGATTTAAATTTAAAAGTTGTGACATATGTGCATCAATAATCATCTCAGTTCTACCGAATCTTTCTTTTAGAATGTTTATCGCGACATCATAATTTTCTGCTTTTAAAGCCAAGCCCCGCACAGCAATTTCAGCATCGTTAATTAAATAAGATTTTAAATAATTAAATTTTTCAACATCGCTAAGACTTATATTTTTATGTATGGCAGTATAGAATTGAGAATAAAAGTTATTGAATTTCAGCATATCTCCATCAAATTGAAGTATTTGTAATCTCGGAAGTTTGACTGAACATTGTAGAGAATTTCTGTTAATATTTCTATAATTAGCCGTTTCGCTTTCATTTTTTCGCAAAAGTTTCTCAGCTCGCACTTTCCAAGTTATCATTTGATCTCTGTATTCTTGTTGCTGTTCCACTTCGTTAGTCAGACTTTGCGATTTGCACAAATTTAAAATATCTGAGTCAAGTTTCTTTAGCTGATCATCTTTATCTAATAATTTCGCTAACAGTTCTTCGATCATGTCTAAAGATTTTTCATCCGTTTCGTATATTTCCTGCTCTAGCTGTTTAAAATATTCTGTTGCAGGCTTTCTGACAGGGGTTCTAACTTTTTTTAAAGATTCCAGATCCATTTTAGCTAATTCGCAAATGAATTCATTTTCGCATGTAAAGGTACCTCTGGCCGAATTGGGCGTTTCCCGGGTTTCGGCACCAAAAACGATTAGACTTCAAGTCGAAATTCTCGTTTCATTCAATTAGAAAAATGAATAAATCAAAGCTCTTACCTGTCAGAAAGGAATAGGAGGTAACTAGTGGATTTTCACATTTTATTTATACACAGCTAGCACGTTTACACAGGAAGCGGACAAGGGACGAAAAACACACAACCGGACATCACAACGTACAGAAACAGAGTCTCAATATCAACAAACCCAGAGGGGGACACAGTGCCCTCGGGCGGAATACCTTGGACCTCGAGGGGTGGAAATAAAGTTTCAATATATATATATATATATATATATATATATATAGCAGATGGATAAAAAGAAAGGTTTTAGATCATCTTATAACTGATTAAAGGAAATTTAATCATAAAATCAAAATCCATATGTTGCATATTTTACATTTTCCAAATATTTACAATATGTAATTCAGTCACACTAGTCTTGGTATCTGCTTCTTTTATAAGATCTATGCCTATCTGAATACTTGTCTCTTGAATAACTTCTATCATTGTAAGAATTTCTGTCTGAATCTTCTCTACATTCACCATGAGATTGTTTGAGTATCACAAGAGGTTTTTTAAAAGGACGCTCTTTACAGCCAAATCTCAACTGCCCCGATTCTTTTCTTCCATTGAATCCTCCTCCTGTTAAAGAAAAGTATTAAAAAGTTAATATTATAATAAGAATATATATAATTTAAAAAACAAAAATTTAATCCAAAAATTTTATGAGTAAATTTAGGTGATTTAATACATAATCCAATTATAATAAAATATTATTAAGATTTATATGAAATATATTAAGTGAGAATGAATATATTTTGATTAAATTCATTAACAGTTTTGAATTCAAATATTTAAGTTAAAATTAATAGTAAATTACAACTAGTTGAAAAAGGAATAATAATAAAAATAATTTTTAAAAGAGAATTGCAGCGCATAGAAACGCACACACATATTATATATATATATATATATATATATATATATATATATATATATTTGCAAGTTTTGAAAGCAAAAATTGGAATCAGACACTCTTAAATAAATCTAAGCAGATAAAAAAAAATCGAAAACACTAATTCTTGAACATTCTGGTGCCATTTTCAGATGAGTTAAGAATAAATAATAGCCATTTCAAAATTACAAATAAATATGAAAATAAAGCATTAATTTTAACAAAAATATTTTTTATTTTAAATTTTTATTTTTAAAAAGATATAATAGGTTCTAGCATATATTTTGAATCAAGAAACTTTTTGATTCTAAATATTAAAGACACATACATTTAAAAGTGATATAGAATCTCCTCTAACTAATATTTTTCTAAACATTTTTTTTAATATTGAAATTTCTGAATTTACATTTCAAGAAATATTGTCATTTATAATAAATATATAGTTTTATAACAAAGCAAGTATTTAAAATATGTAATCCTTAATGTAACCAGCCAAATGAATTTTTTCATTTTGAGATAAATGAAAAAGCATAACCATATATATGATTATGGAATTCCTGAAAAAAAGATTACTAAGGAAAATCAGTTAGCATTGTAATGTTGCATAGCAATAAATAACCAGATTTCCCCTTTTAAATTAAAAGTATGCCTAAACGTAATCTAATTTCTTACAATTCATTAAAAAAGTACAAATTACACTTTTCAGCATATGTAAGACAACAGAGATAAAAATAGCAATTATCCTTTAGAGCATTTTATTTTACCTAATCTTCTAGGTATCCATCCTTTTAGTACTCTTTCACATTCAAAATCAACAATAACTTCTTTGTTATCAATTATAGTATGGTCAACATCTCTTTTCGCCTTCACAGCATCATATTCATCATAAAATTCAATAAATGCGTATCCTTTAGAAAAGCCAGTCACAATATCTCGGATAAGACGTAATCTTTTGATTTCACCATAGTGAGAAAATGTCTGAGAAGAAATAAAATTAATAAGAAGCTTTTAACAGAAAATTAAAAAGTAAAAAAGAAATTTCTTTCAACCATTTCAATAGATAAAATTATATAATCAATAAAAATTGGAGACGTCATCAATTTTTTTATAATTGATTTCATAAAAAAATATCAGGAATTTGTCTAATTTTAGAATTTGTCTAACTTTCTATTCAATATTCATAAGAAATATATAAATATTAGTGCATCTATAAAATGTTCATTATAGTTTTTTTAAAAAAAATTACTAAAATAAAATTAGCTAATAAACTTAAAATTTTCATATATTATTGTTAGTATTATTTAGTATGGAAGTCGGCAAACACGTTACTGTTCAAGCTGTTTTGTACATTGAAACAAATACTTCTTTTCTTAACTTTTAAATACTTGCTAATTAATGTGTTTTTAATGTTAAAGGCAACAATAATATTATTTAGCCTTCCTTTCATTTACATTTATTTAAAAATTCAAAAGTCTGTAGGTACTCAAATAATTCGATTTTACAAATTATTAAGTGTTGATTATATGAATTCAAACACAATAATCATATTATCATATTTTGTTTTATTTTGAACATAAGAATAAATATAATAAAACAAAGTAAAACTGTTCACTAAGCATAGAACAATGGATTTAATGGTTTTAACTCAACAGATATAATAAAGAATTTTTGTACAAGTTACTGATTAATCAGCTAACTAGGTATGACGTAATATTTCATCATACTCAAAGCATTATCACAATGGGCATGATGAAATTTTTCTTCATGGAAATTTTGCAGTAAAATTTTAAACAATAAAAAGTCCTCCTTGTGAAACGAGCTTAGCAAAATTCTATTCTGTGGTTAAGTGGTTAAAAACTGTTCTGATGTATCAAGTAAATAATGACTTTTTAAAATTTATTTAAACATCACAATAGAGTTTGGTAAATATAATTAAGATTTCACTTCCTAAATATCCTCATTTCAAATAACAACTTTTTATTTTCTTATTTTCTAGCTATAAAAGCACATTAAAATTCATGATCAGATTTTTATCTTTTCTGTATCAAGATATTTAATCATCTACTTCAGAATATATATTTTATAGAGAAAAAAGCTAGATATATATTTATATTTATACTGACATTTAAGCTATATATATTTTACTACTTATAATAATTTTTAATAGTGTAAGAAAATCACAAATGCAATACAAACATGCAGCTAAAAAAATTGGAAAAGAGTGACATTGTAATTTAATATTTTAAATATTCTTTAATTATTGACATATATTTATTCTGGCAATCAATCTGAAATGCATTCATTCATATGACTATTTTTATTAAAACTGAATTACTATTTGAAAGAATTAAGATTTTTCTGTCTTTACTTTTCTACTATATTCTCACATAATAAAGCATTATAAATATAGAAAAAATCACCTGACTTTATGCGTTATGAAAAAACAAAATTTAAAATATTAAAAAAAAGAAACATAGGTTCCATCAAAAATACTCTTTTCATTGAAACAGAAAGCACAACAGCATTGATTTCATAATTCTAATGATTGCCAGACAGTATTTTGTAACATATTAGCTATACAAAATAAAACCTCCTATATCATCTTAAAATTTAAAAACTCTGATTCAAAACCAAGCTATTAGCAATTTTTAGATTTCTTCTGAATTCATGCAAAAGGCTTTCAGGCCAATATTAAAATCTAAATTCTTTTTTGTTATTTTTTCATTTAGTAATTTGTAAATTTATAATGTTCATTGCATCTATTCATTTAACTAAAAATATATATAACTTCTATCACTTTACTGATAAAATGTAAAAATATTTTTTTTAATGATAAACTATTTATAACTTATTCAAACCTATGTACATGAGAAAATATAAAATTTAACAGTTTGAACCCTTAATACCCCAAGCATTTTCCCTAGCATTATAACACAATGATAACTTCTAAAGTAAACATTTATCTGAAAGCTAACTAATGGTTTTATACCAGAATTTTCATATATTATAATATAAAAAAATTTTGAATAACAATTCAAACTTTAAATTTTACCTTTCTCAAAGTACTTTCATCAGTCAATGGATTTAAACGTCCAATAAACACTGTAGCTTTAGGATCTCCAACAACTAATTTGTTAGGTTTATATTCAGCCTTTAAAAAAAAAAGAACCGCTATTAATATTTTTACTTTTGTTACATAATGAATCCTTTTTAATCAAGCAATTCATATAAAAACATAAATCATATTATACTTGAAAGCAGCTTACAAAGAAATAGAGCCAAATAGATTTTTTTTAATGCAATTCACATTTTTATTTTTTATTACATACCTAACGTTTAAAATATATAGCAGTAAATCCATGAAAATTTATAATTTGTATTCAATATTTATTTTTAACATTCAAAAAATTTATCTTCATTACATAAACAAGGCTAACATTAATTTGACAGTCCACTTTGTAAGTGGAACTAAAGTCGTCCAACAATATTATACTGTAAGCTTTCATTTTTCACTGATTTATTTATATGAGATTATTAAGATAGCCAGATTGAAGTATTCTTTTTTATATGCTGAATTCAATTTAAAAGATCACCACTCTACTAATGTTTTTCTTCTTTAAACTCACAATAATTATCTTGTTTCAAAACAATTAATTAAAGCATTAAAAATTAAAAGATGTCATTTCAATTAATTACAAATATGTCTGCAACAATAACAAAAAATTTTTATATATAAACAATTTTTAACAATTAGCTGTCTGCCCAATATATCAATAACATTAATTTGACATTGCAAAATAACTATTTTAGACTATATCTTCACAAAATAATAATAATTAATTAATTAATAATAACAAGGGAACATTCTGATTAGTTATGAATACCAAGGGCCATTGATATAAGCCATTAATACTCAGAATAAGCCATATTTGGTGATCAATTGGTTTGCCAAGGATAATGATTAAATTTAATTTCAATTAGATCTCATGTATAACTTTCATGACCATGATTCCAACAATAAACTATTTTTAAACATCATATTATTTTTCAAATGTTATGTTCATTAGGTACATGAATTTTTTTAACGGAAATCAATCCCAAGAAATCAAAGGAATATTAATAATGAAATTGTCTGGTTCATCTATTAACTTTTGCAGCATTGTAACCACTTTTTTTATTAATCATTTAAGTTATACAGATAATAAACAGATCTTTCCTCTTTGGCTTTTAAACAATTACAACTAAAAAATAATTACATAATTAAATATTTGATGGAACTAAAAAAATGGTCTGAATCTCACAGCAACAATGTAAAATTAACCTTCAAGAATGTAGACAAGGTATTGCATATCCAGACAGTGAAATGACAGTAATGAATTCTAAAATATTCACAAAACTAATATATGCATCTAATTATCTTTTTTCCAAAGTCCATTCAGTTCCAAACCTATATTTAAATTTGAAGGTGATATTTTATGCAATTATGTTTCATCACTGTTTTTTTTTAATTATTATTTTAACTGGAGTACAATATTTGCCACGAGTCTTGTATAAGCTTAATTTTGTAAAATTTCGTATTTTGTTCCTTAAATAAGTTAATGCTTTATTTTGAATTTTATTAAAATGTAAAAATTTAAAACTAAGTTAAAAAATTATTTTATGGCTAACATTTTGGTTCTTTTTCCATATGACATTATCATTATTATTCAATGACCAATATTAAAATACGATTTTATTCATTTCTTTTCAATAAAAAATTTATTTCTTCTACATTAAAAATTTATAATATAATTTTTTAAAACTCTGTTTTCTCTTAAATGAATTTAGAAATTAATGGCATGGACTTTTAATTTAAAAGTATGCAGAACACAATTTTTTCAAAAAAATACACTTATGGATTCCTTTTCCAGATGGCAAAATTGAATAAACATATTAGATAGCTATTTCATAAATTTATTTCAACACATTTATTTTTTAGTATAATTCATTATATGCTGAAAAATAAAGGTTTTCATAAGATAGCTTATAAACAATATTTTTATTGCCTTATTTTAAAGCCAAGAAAAAAAACATAGTTTATCTGGATAATTATGCTAGATTTTTACCAGAATTCTAAAAAAAAGGAAAGAATTGTGAATGATGGTAATGATATTGATGAGAACCATGAAGATATTATTAATAAAAATAATCATTATTCTGATTCAAAAATGGAAGAAGGATCTAATAATCAAAATATGAAAAAATAGCCCTGAAAGTAACTTCTTAGATACTTGTGCAAATTTCTGGACAATAATAATAATAGCATGAAAAGATAATAAGACAAACATATTAATGACATTTATAAATAGAAGGAAGTTTCCAATAGAAGTAAATTTTCATGAATACCAATACAAAATATTCTCCAAAAAGTTCGCCCTTTTCCTAAAATAATAACTAGGAGTTGAACTTTTGGTGATTTTGAAATTTTTAAACGGTTAAATGGTACAAAAAATTGTTATTTTGAATTTAAAAAATAAAAAAAAAAACAAATTTACTCAACACAAATTCAAAATACACTTAAGAACAAAATTGAAAATGTAATCTAAAAGATACAATAAACAAATGAAATCATGACAATCGTAGGATTATTGTATCTAATAGCGTGAAAAAAAATTAGTAAAATAAATCTTAATAAATTATGGATGAATGATGGCAAATGTGAATGATAATGTTGAAATAGTTAATATGCTATGTTAATAAAAATATTTTTATCTTTATTCAGCTCAATTCAAGTTGATGATAAAAATACCAAATGTGACAGAAGAAAATAGGTAATTTCATGGAATTTGTCAATGATTTTATGAGAGCAGGTATCAATTGATGAGAAAAATGAGCCTTTCTGAAATAGGTGCTCATTCATTCAATACATGATCAAAAAAAAATCAAAATATGGCATTCAAGAATTTGTATCAGTTGATTCTACAATATTTTTTAGAAATAATATCAAAACACAATGCAGTTAAACCAGAAGGTCCATGTTGTGTTTCTAATTCATTAATTGATATTGTGAAAAACTTACCAATCATTTAAAGATCATTTAAAAAGATCAATTTCCTAATAAATAAGTGATATGTCAAATATCCTTTGACAAAATTTTTGCTGAATGATTAAATCATTTTGTTTGAAATATATCATTCAAATACAGAAAAATTTCCTTAATAACTATTCCACTGAAATTAAGAAAAACAAGTACAACACTTTTTAAATCCAAAAATTATGTGTCTTAGTCTGAAAAAAAATTTATCAATCATTAAGGATGATGATCTAATATTGACATTGATATAGACAAATCTTCTATCATTTGGGATTAATAAAGCAAAAGGTGAAGTAGATATAATGGATAAACTAAGAAAAACATACAATATTGTCAAAAAAAAAAAAGATGGCATATGGCAATTTTTTTTGTTTGTTTTTTAAGACAAATTATATTTCAAATGTTATCAGCTAATTTCACACCCAAATAGTTCTTTTAAAAATTTAACATTATCTCTAACAAAACTTTATTTACAGCTAAGACATTCAATTCTACCAAAGACAAGCTCTAAAAATATAACCAAGTATTGTTTCTATTAATTAGACTCTACACCTCCAAAAAGGAAAGGAAAATATAATTTGTGCAGACAAAAGCAAAAATTCAGTCTTGTATGCAAAAAATCCTGTAATAATAAT
>JAOUZG010019123.1:878436-900275 GCA_026289955.1 Argiope argentata
AATTAATAAAATCCTAAACATAGCATTAAACACAAATATTACTAAAAAAATTAATATTTAAATCTACAAAATGGATGACTCACAGAGTATGTCATCAATGTTTTTATATTATTACAACTAAACTGTGTTTTAAAGATTAAGAAACTTAAAATACTTTTGAAATTTGCCAAAATTAAGAATAAAATTTATAAAAATACTATATTAAGATAACTGTAAAAATAATTCTTTTAATTTTATTATGATGTTAAAATCATTTTTATGCAATTGCAACATATCAAAACTAACTAATTTTGAATGTGGGCAAATTATTAGAGTGCATATAGTGGTTGCTTACGTAGGCAAGAATAGTTGAAATGTTCATAATTTCAAGAGGTACTGTAACAAAGACTACGTATATTATTTCACATATTTGAAATGCTGAAAAACATCATCTCCTAAAACAAATTATTGATTAAAATGAATGTTGAATTATCATGACAAATGATCATTAAAGAGGATTGTAACCAAAAAGAAGTAGACCACAGCTGCCAAAGTTACTGCTAAAATGAATGTTATGTTCACAAACCCTGTCAGGATCCAAACAAACCAAAGGGAGATCCATAAGAAGGATATTTCTGAACGAGCTGCAGTTCAAAAACCATTAATCAGTAATGCTAATGCTTGTGTCAAGAAAAAGATGATTCTTATAAAATTTAAGCTATGGAGCAATAGAAGACAATAATATATTCAGATGATTCTAGTTTCATACTATTTAACACTTCTGGCAGGAAATGAAATCCAGAGCCTATAATGCTTGTTACTAAAGAGTAAAACATGGCAGAGGTTATGTGATTGTTTTGGCAGCCATATCATTGTTTTTTGCGGACTCCAAGATAATTCTGCTAAAGAGTATTACTGCCAAGGAATATGTAAACTTTTTGTCTGGTTAAGGCCATTGCATGGTACAAACTCTGTTCTCCAAAGATGATGGCATTTTCCTATACAACAAGGCACCTGTTAACACAGTTCACATTGCCCAGGACTGGTTTTACAAAGTTGAGGATGATTTATTATACCCCTGGCCGGTCAAAGTCAATTGCATTTACGATATCAAACCATTAAGGTCGATATCAGAGGAAAGTGTATGGTTTCCATCTACCACCATCATCATGATCTGAACTTGCCACTGTTTTGCAGGAAGAATGGTACAATATTCCCTCAATAATAAAACAGAAATTGTATTTATCCATTTTGAAAAGACTGCAAGCTGTTTTGAATGCCAACGATTGTCCTACATCATATTAGGCAAAGTAACCTGTTCTTTATTAAGTGTTTCTATATTTTTTTTCCAATCCCTGTAGATATATAAATATATATACTTCAAAGTTCTCAAATTTAGAAGCTCTAGATTCAAAGATCTGGCCTCTATCATACCAAAGATATTCATTTTTATTTTTAAAAGATAATAAAACTATATGGAAATAAAAGTCAGGGAGCTTAAAGGAAAATTAGGACTGCCTTTGACTTCTACGTCTTTGTGGCAATACATTCATTACACAGAGTTTTTAAAAAATTTTAATCAAAAACTTAACTGAACTCAATTTTTTTGTAATGGATCTAATAATGCCCAACAAAGTAAATGCTCAGCCGAAATAGTCACTGAGAAACTTTGAATATGTATTCTGTTTTAGTAAATAATAAAAGAAATTATACAGTAAATTTTTATTTAAAATAAGAATTTATACTTCTAAAAATGTTTTTAATCACTTTTTTTAAGTATTAACGTTGAAAAAATAGCTTTAATTTTTTTACAAATATTTTGGAAATAAAAAATAATATCTGAAGAAAACTATGCTCATATAAATATGCTTGTAATGTTTCTTGATTTATGCTTGATTCTTGTAATTAGACTTACTGCTTTAAATATTAATATATATCCTCTAAAAGTCAGATCTAAACCATGTTTTCATATCTGGAATAATCTTATAGAAGTTATTAAATTTTAAAAAGAAATCCTAACCTCATGCACTTGAAAAAGGAAAAACAACAACAAAAATATATGACAACTTCACTAATAAGAAATGGAAAAAGAAGAAAGAATTGGGGGGAGGGGAGGTTTAAAGTAAAAAAGTTGAAGATTTTGATTAATATATATACTCTGAAAGAAGAATTATTTTGCTCTAGCTTGTGGAAACAGCAAATCTGATAATATAATATAATATGACATATTACAATATACTATATATTAAACTATGAATATTCTATGGTACATTACATCAACACCTTATTGTGAAGCAGCATTAAGATTATTTTGAGACAAACTGCATAATTTTTAACAACAGATGATGCAAATAATGAAAAGAACATAACCCTTGTTTTTTTCCCAAGCCACACCGAAGTGTAGATATTCAGTCAAGACAGATTTAACATATCTGTTAACAGTTATTTCACAGAAATCAGGTTTCAAGCCTAGAAAGTCAGAGTCTGAAATCAAGGTATTACAAAGAGGCATCACAGTATACAATTCTGATGACAGAGAATATATTAAATGCTCAGTTTAAAAATTTTGGTATAGAATATCAAATCAATTACAGACTATCAATTACTTGCATTAAAAGATGAAGCATTATCTTTTAATGAGATATTTAAGAATCTATCATAGATAAATTTCAATTTTGCATTTTTTTAAGGTTATTAACAATGAAAATTAACTACAATGCACTTCTTCAATTATAAGGAAATAACAGCTTTTTAAAAGAATTTTTTAATGGTCACAAAAAGTATTTTCACAAAATTAAAAATATTTTCTAGGAGCGTTCCCCTCTACTAATTCTAAAGTGTGTATTGAAATTTTAACATAAGTGTAAGCCTGTGTGTGTGGTCAGGCTCTGTTGACAAAATTATTTAACTTAGAAGCACATATACACTTTGGTAAATAGGAGCATGCATTTTTTTTTTGAAATTTCAATTAGAATTTTAATTAATTGAAAGTTAGTCAATATATTTCCTGTAATAATATCGAAAATATTACAAATAAAAAAACTATATTTTCTTAAAATTGAATAATAATAATGTCAAACTTTTTTTCATATAATTTTTATTGTTCATTCATTTTAATAAAATATTTTAAACTTATTTTAGAATTTATTTCATTGATGAAAATAAATTGAATGTTGCTATTAATATTAGCAGCAACTTTGAGCTATTGATACTAAAATTTCATCCTCTTTCCACCTCCTTCCCATTGTAATCAAATATATAGATTGTTTGTTTTTTTTAATATTTGAGTAAATTTCAATATAAGCTTTTAATAATTTTTTTAAATTCTATTATATTTAAAATTAAAATTTAAGTTCAGAATCAAGCAAAAAGTGACATATTTTAAAATATGCCTATTTTCAAACTTTGCTGCTCTTTCCTGTGATATTATTGTTAATATATAGATGCATTCATATTAGGGAAATAGAAGGCACAATGAGCAGAATGGTATAAGGCAACAAAATTTGAAGTTCAAAAATGTTTTGAGGAAATAATTGAAAATTTTAATAACCATATATTTCAAATAGTTGACAAAAGAGCTAGTTTAGAATATATTCAGATAAAAAAAAATCTAATATTTATAAATAATTACTTGTAAATGGAATTATTGTAAAATATATTCTTGTTTAATAAATATAAGTAATCTTATTCATGAATAGGAGACCATTTCAGTATTTTAGCCATCACTTAATTTTATAGAAAATCCTTTCATTCACATTCATTTTGATAACATCACAGTTATACAAAAGCGATATTTGTCAAAATTTATCACTTTGAATATGAAAAAATACATGTGCAGTTTCCTTAATACAATATAAAGTTTAAACTATTAATAAAATCGTAAGGCCATACTTGCATTGCTCGAACAATTCCATGATCATGAGGAATAGTATCTGTACCATCGATACTTCCAGCTTTAAGAGGATCATAGATGCGAGGAATAGCTTCCCATAAATGAGTAGACATGTTCATATTTCTAAAATTAATTATAAAATAAATCATCAAAAGCAACAAGATAAGCACAAAGTTCAAATTAATGATTATTCATTTTTTTAATATGATTATTGTTACAAAATTACACATAATATATTCCTAAAATGGTTTCTTAACTTCTTTATACATAAGGTGTCTGATATGCATATTAAATTTTTTGCTTTTTAACAAATCATATAATAATTAGGATAAATTTATAGGTCAGTAAGTAAACAGTCCTTTCTTTGATTCAATACAGAATTTCTAAAACTTTAGGGACTCTTTATTACATGTTAACTTCCAAAGAATTAAAAATGGTTATCACATTCATGACTAAATTACCTTTCCTTGTAATCCCAAGCTAATGTATAACAAGATATATATAATTTTATGAAATATTATACATTAACATGTTTTTTTCTAAATAAATGCAGTTTTCTAATGCTGTAAATTCTAAAATATATATATAAACAAATGATTTTTTATTGGATTTATAATATCTTCTTTAGATGAAAATTCAATTTTTATCAAAGTTTACTTGAAGTTCTTATGTCTGTTATAACAAATTGTGCTATGAATAGACTTGAATAACTAGCCTAACATTACTCTATAAAAGAATAATCAATCCTCCAACTGATTATTTACTCTCCAAGCATCAACCCCGCAAATAGACGAAATCTCTTCTCCCTTCAAAGCGCCAGCCCGGTAAAAAGACAGAAATTGAAATCCTCTTAAAACTGTCACTGCCCTTACTTTTACAGGTCCAGTTTTTCGCTTCCCCCAAACTCAAGCTGCGAGATAATGAGAAGGAAATGTGAAATAAAGAGAAACCAATTGTTATCAGTGGACGATAGGAATGCTGTCTTCCTGGTCGTGTTCTTTTAAGCATTTTAATATTTTGTTTACATTCTCAACCTTACTTTTGAGATTTTGAGAATAAATGCGAATCCACATTGAGTTTTAAAAAAGAGGAATAAAACTGAACGCATGAAAATATATTCCCGGAATGAACATATATGAGTAGTATTATTAATAAATTCGTTCATAAGATTTTTAAATTTTTTAACGTGAAATAATAGTTAATCTAAAAAATACATATAAAATGAAAATTTGACAATTTTCTCTTTTATAACGTACTTTCATTTAAGGATTTTTGAATTGAGATTGCTTATGCAACTTTCTCTTTTTTTTAAAAATAAGACACTGAACTTATATGCAGAATTTTATTGAACGAACCAGACTTTGCATCTTTGAATAAAATATATTTTTCATTTTATTGATAAGTGTAGTTAAAAAAGGGGAAATATTTTATTTGTATAAAATCCATAATATAAAGTGAGTTTTTTTAGAAAGATAAGATTTACTTTCCTTATATACATATATTTTTATAATGTAATAATTTATATATGAAAATTGAATATTTGTTTAATTTGCAATTTTTTTGTTTATGGAATTTCACATTCCTTGATGATTACAAACAGAAATGTAAGCATAGAAGATATATTGTTTTTATATTTTCTCTAGTTTATAATATTATTTTCAAAGTTAAAATAAGCACAGTTTTTATAGGTTCTATTTTTTTAATCGAAATA
The DNA here is from genome assembly GCA_026289955.1 of Argiope argentata. NCBI lineage: Eukaryota > Metazoa > Arthropoda > Arachnida > Araneae > Araneidae > Argiope > Argiope argentata. The sequence goes on from JAOUZG010019123.1 coordinate 884,019, forward strand.
TTAATCTTATTTCACTGTTCAGTCTCATATATACAACACGGGCTTCGGTGAATGTTAAACATAATGTTATGTGACATTTTTATATATGTTTAATATTGAGTAATTTAATATGCACATTTTAATGCTCGTGAAAGTAAATGAATGAATAAGTTAAAAGATATATTTCTAAGTTAATTTAATTAAAGTTAAATAATTATATTTTGTGTTTTAAAATCTAATTTTTTTAACTCTTTGGTCTAATTTTATCTCATATCTTAGCATTAAAAAAAATTAATGCGTGCAACTGGCAATTAGATTATCTTCTTCTCTTGTTTGTAAAATTTGAGTTCACTAGAGGTGATTTTATAGTTTATTTATCCAGTTCATTCACAGGAGTAAGAAAAATTCAGAAATACCCACATTTCAATTAATTTGAGATTATTCTTAATAAACTTTAGCCTCACATTTTCATTTTTTTTAATCAGAACAAGACACGCACATCTCTTACCACCATTTCTACTAAAATAGTGAACATCCTTAATGATAGAGAAGATGAATATTCGTATTGGCGATCTCCAGATCAAACTGTTTGACCTAGGGCAAACACATTTTATCCGTATATAATTTGGAGCTGGAAATAAACATCTTGGGATAAAATTATCAATAATTTTAATTAGAATTTTTATTAATTAAAATTACATAAAATTTTAATATTTATTTGCAATAAAAGTTGGAATTATCACAACACTATTTATACAGTGTATAATTTTATTTATATACTTGAATATATCACCAAGAAAATTTATTCTTTGAGAAAATTAAGATCTTGAACTTTTTGTATCTTATTTAGTGACATGCTAGTTATAGAACTTTCGCTTCAGCTATATGGTTTATTTGTAATTCAATAAATAAAATTTTGAAAATGATATGGCAAAAAAATTGGTATCATCGATAAAGAAAATTTTGAATTCACATTTAATGTACCTAATATATTTCTACTGTGTTATTTTCGAATGAACTGTAAAATTTTAACATTAATGCTTAAAAAAGAGCTTTTTCAGTCATGATGGATTAAAATGTTTTTAAATTGAGATTGACATAGGAAAAGTAATTTTTTATTGGATAAATTTGGTCTCATTTATTAATTAAGTTTGTCATTTAATAATCAAAAAAAATTAAGACCAATCCTTTTATTTGAGATAAACAAAGGAAGCCTCTAAGTTTGTTATTCGTAAGAATGTATGCATTTTTAAAAAAAAATCGTAAGAATTTATGCCAATTTGTATAATTTTATTCAAAGATTGATGAATTTAGAGATGAGCGTAATACTCATGCCTTTAAAATTAATATTTTGAAAGCGCATTTTAGAATACTGAAGTACATTGGAAATACGCTGAAAGAAACTCTTTTTTTTTTTTTTTTTCAAGAATTAAATCATTTGTAATTTCACATTACAAGGGGACTAAATATTTTGCGAAACATATTACAATATAAAAAAAATAGGCAAACACTTTCAATTCATAAAAATTTGATTCGTATCATATTAAATACAACATAATTTATTTCTAATTTAAATTATATGTAGTGTTTCATAAAATAATCAGAAATCCTCTAAAACGCAATCATATTTCCTGTGTTTTCAATCTATGTTATTTTGATCGGCTGAAAGAAACATGGTCTTAGAAATCAAAAGACTGTGATAGGCAACAGCTGTCACTCACAACATGACACCTGCTAATCAGCCTATCCTTGCTGTGCTGTAATAACCGCAAAAGGGGAAAGCAATCCTTTTGCCCAAACCCTAACACTTTTAAGAACAAACCTGTTATTCAGACGTGCTGCTTTTGGTAAGTATTGCATTCTGAATGTTGCCGACAAGAGGGTTAAGTGATTTCAACATGTTGAATGTCTGTCCATTTTTTTCAACATCGAGCTATTCCCTTGGGCAGATGTAATTATTTTTTAACTATCACAGATTTGAGTTATGTGATGCTGATATTAAATGGCTTTAATAGAAATTATCTTCATATTAAATGCATTGGAACTTGATAAAAAAACATTGAACCTAAATAAAGATTTTAAATTAATTAGCAGTCAGAGAGTTAATAAATGCATAACTAAATAACTAATTTTACAATGCTTAAAGTATTTTATTATAATAATTTTCATAGAAGAATTTTTTTTTTCATTTAATGACCATAACAGAATTGGATTAAATTTTAAACAGAATTGGATTAAATTCTCAAAGGGCTACAGCAATTTTAGTTGTAATGGTCCCTTTTCAAAATCAGATATGTTTATCAGTTTTATTTCAACAGCTTTTAAATAATAAATATAATTGGGATCATATAGCATTTTTAAAAAAACTCCATAAATAACAGCACAAAATTTGGTCACTTTAGTGAATAAAAAAACCTATATTAGGCAACACTGACCTAAAAGTTCAAAATGAATAATGGCTCAGCTCCTGTATATGGCCTCCCCCAAATTAGCGAGAAATTTGGCGATAAATGGAAATGTCTGGTTTCTGTTAATGGAATCCAGAATCTTCTTTATGGCAAACTTCTTATCTCTTAGAATACTGAAGTACATTGGAAATACGCTGAAAGAATCTTTTTTTTTTTTTCAAGAATCAAATCACTTATAATTTCACATTAAAGGGACTAAATCTTATCTCTTAACCTTTCACCTTAACCACTAATTTTAAAATTTCGCTCATTTAATACTGTTCAATCCACAACTTCAGTCGACTTGCTGTTAGCTCTCGCCATTTCCCACGTGGTCAGGTTGTATTTTTCCATTTTATTTGTTTTTGATTATTTAATTTTCTTTTTTCAATCATAGACATGACATACGTCAATGTACCGATTAAGAGTGTTATTGAAAAATTTCAAAATGAGTTGCAAAATAAAGGGCTTGGTTTTAAAGTTTCAAAGATTGCAGATAATAAACCAAGGCCTATTTCTGAAAATCCTGGTGTTGCTACCAGGTATTTTGCAACAGAGTTAATGCGTGATAGAGATCAATTTTTTTGCTTTTTTGAAGAAATCGGGTTTGATTAAAACTCCAAATTGCACTGTTTGCAATGTTTTAATGCAGGTGCAAACGATAAATGATATTTTGGATGGTGGTAGCTTTGTTTGTCGGAATAGTATAGTTAGGGGTGAATCATGGAAAATGTGGGAACAGGTAAGTTTCAGGTATGGCTCGTGTTTCAACAGCAGCAGGTTGACTTTAAAAGAGATATTTTTGCTCACTTTTGAGATTTTTCTAAGAACAAGGACTGGGGAAATTAAAGAACAATACTTTTTGATAATAGCGCTTTATCAAATTGGAGGCAGCTCATTAATGAACAGAATTTAGAATATGTTGAGGAGAATTCTGAAAATATTGGAGGTGTGAGTAAAATTGTGGAAGAGGACGAATCAAAATTCGGTACGAGAAAATATAACAGAGGTCATAGAGTTGATTGGCATTGGGTTTTTGGTGGTGTAGAAAGAGGGTATGGTCGTACGTTTCTTGTTGCTGCCCACAAAAGGACAGCTAAAATGTTAGTTGCTCGTATAAAAGAGTGGATAGAACCAGGTACAGTCATTTATAGCAATTACTGGAAGGCGTATGACAGTTTAGGCAAAGAAGGTAATGAACATTTCAAGGTCAACCACAGTCTGCATTTTGTTCAGTCAGCAGATTTAGTTAATGCCATTCCGGCTATCCATACAAACACTGTGGAAAGCCTATGGAATATTGTTAAAAATACATTACCAGTGTACAATCGTCAAGGCAACTTCCAGTTTTACTTGGCATTGTTTCTCTTTGAAGGATTGTGTAGAGATAAAAAAAATTAATGTGTTTAACAAATTCTTGGAAATTATCAGAGACATTCCTTGGGAGGTGTACTCCAATCAAGTCTCTGATAAATAATGGCTATTCAGTACGGAAAATCATTGTGCAAAGCCGAATTTAAAAAAATAATAAAATGACAAAAGTACTAATGAATCTGCATTTATGTTTTTTTATAAGGAGCAGCTCACATATACAGCTATTAACTTTTATAAAACGATTTTAAAATAAAAATATATTACTGTATCTTACATTGCTCAATTTAACTGTTAATTACTTGGCCTCATCTTAATATAGAAACAAATCATTTTATTTGGATGTTTATCCTAAATAAAATTTAAAAAACATGAAGGGGAAGGGTCATGTGGGAGATCCTCCGAGTCTCGTGTATTTTATCAGTCCTAGGATTAAGCATAACATGGCCCCAAAAGCCCAGTAAAATTCATTACACCTAACAGATTAATAAATAATTTCATTTCCTAAAATTAAAATTTTAGGAAATGAAACTAATTTTCATCATTCCTAAATTTAAAAAAAAAACTGGTGGAGGGAAGAGCGCCATTCCCTCAGTCTCGTGTATTTTGTCACTTCTATAACTAGCATGGCCCCAAAAGTCCCGGTTAAGAACCACAACATCATAAACAAACACCCATCATTGGCAACTTCTTGGCAAAAAAAATTGTGCCAATAGGCCGTATACAGGATCTGCTCCTGAATAATAATAATGTTCTTAAATTTAACTGATAAAATTTAAATCTGAATATATTTGAGTTTAAGCCTTCTGTAAATGAGAATAAATATGCAAAATTAAATATTCTGAAAATGCTACCAAAAATAGTTTCCAGGTTTTCCATGTTCACAAAAAATGTTGAAATCACTATGCACTTATATATTTGGCCAGTTTGATATTATAACCTATATATTTATTTTAATAATAAAATTCTCTTTATATTTCTTGGACAAGATGAAATAAACCTCTTATGTTTAATTTTATTCTTTACCGAAGGAAAATCAACAGGCTTTTTGAAATTGCAATTCATTCTTTTAACTAAATTTTTCCAAAGTCTAATATAAATTAACAATTTTAAATATAAATCTCTTCCAGTAATCTTTTCCTTTTCAAGTTATCATGTTCATATATATCTTGACAAATAGATAGCAATAAGTCTAAAAATTGCTCTTTCAGATTCAGGGTGATTAAAACATGGAGATTAGGATAAGCAAATATTTTTTATTGATTTATATACTCTGGAATTCAGTTTAGTTCATGCAATTCTGTATTAACAGTTTCGGGAATCCCCCCCCCGCCTTCCTATTTTCTTTCTTATTTTCTGCTTCTCATTTTAATCGTAAAATATGATGTGTCACAGCAGATTTGAAATTGAGAAGGATAAAACAACAACAAAAAAATAAATAATAAACTTTTAAAAAACTTAAATAAATTAATAATTGTCAAAAATTTATATATAGATAGATTATATAAAACAGACAATGTGCACTGAAATGAAAATTTACATGACAACTTAGTAAAAAGATTTTATCACAAAAAAAAAGATTAAAAGATTTATATTACATACCTAATAATGGTTGTAAGTAATTACAATAGAACAATAGCTAGCTATAATCATGAATTTCTGAGTCACTAAATTCAGATTTGTTTTTCAAAAATGTATACTTCTTTTAAGTCAAACCAACATAATTCAGAACTCCCCAGAAGAAGGTAAAGGCAATCAAAACCTAACAAAAAACAAGAATATAAATTCAGATCTCAATATGACAGAAAATATTCATTCATGTAAAATTTGTACTTTAATATTAAGATTTATTCAGTAGCTATGATTGTAATAATTATGTTCCTTCAAAAGATTTTAATTATTAAATTGATGGTAAACGAATAATCCACCAGCTAATACTTGTAGCAACTTTACAAGCATGTCGTTGTATTGAAATTGAACACAAATTAATTTAAATTAATTTTTAATGAAATAAAAAATTAATCAAAAACACAATTATTAATGATGTACTCAGTATGCATTATAATAATTTTAACAGTTAAAAATTTACAATTGGGTATCGCTTGATTTTTATAAATCAAATTTTTGGTAACCCAATAGTAACATCAATGAAAACAAAACATTATTGAAAGCAGAAATAGTGCTTCATCGCTGAAATTTGGAACCAATTTTAACAATAAATAGTATTTAATTCACATACTTAGAAAGATTAAACTGAGACATTTTCGTAAATATATTTAAAACGGAAAAAATGCATGGATCAAAATTTCGGAAATATTTAAAATATTTTTTAAAATGTAATAAATGCTGTGTTTATCAATATAAGAAATGAGTACGTGCTTCTACTTAAACTTGAAAAGAAATGATATTGGGATTTGTAGCATCAATGACTGTTAACGCGCTCCTCATTTCATATAATTAAAAAAAAAAACTTTAAGATTTGAATCCACTACAATAATTTTACAACACATTTGCACTAATGCGAAATTATTTTAAAAACACTTTTAGATTTGACAATTTCAATAAAAGAAAGAAAAAGCATACGTAGGAAAATAGAGACTTAGATTCCATGCACAAAAGATTTTAAAAATAGGGAAACAAGAATATAATATGAAACTGATCTGAAATCTCAAATTATCAGCAGGTTTTGCCTCTAATGTTATTTAAAAGTATATAAATAAATATATTGTTCCTTTAGGAGTTCCAGAGAAATATTGAATTAAAATTATTTGCAGCACGTTTTTAATGTTTTGGAAACATCTCTCAATAAAATTATTTACATGCTATTTAATTATTTTTTTTTATGTTTCATGTATTTTCAGAAATAAAGGTGAAACTGCAAGCTTAACTACGATTTCATTTCAAATTTGGCAACAACAGCACTTTATTTGTTTACAATTTTTTTGTGGCTCTGTGGTAATATAAAATGAGTGGTATTTTATCCCCTCTTTTGTTTCCAGTCAAACGATTAACGCCTTTAAATGAATTTAGATCTTTCAGTTGTTCAGCTACTTTAAACCATATCATGAAACTAACAAGATTGCGAGTAGTTGATAATAGTAACCTTGGAAAGCAAGCTATGCTGGACGGAAAACCACCTCGTTGTATACATGTTTATAAAAAGACTGGCATTGGTACAATAGGAGATAAAATATTGGTTGCTATTAAAGGATTGAAAAAGAAAGCATTGATTGTTGGTGTGAAAGGGAAAAAACAAGAAGCCTTTGTTCCACGATTTGACTCTAATAATATTGTATTGCTTGATGATCATGGTAACCCAGCCGGTACCAGAGTTCTAGTACCTATTCCTTCTTCATTAAGAGGTCGTGGTGAATTTTCAAAAGTCATAGCCATCAGTTCAAAATTTGTGTAAAAACTTACTATGCATTCACTAGTTTAAAAGATATGCTTTTTGCTCACAGTTACAATACTGGAAGAATTGTCTTTTAAATAAAGTTTTGTTTAAATAGTTTTAGTATGTATGGTTGATTTTTCCATCACTACTTAATAAATTGGTTGTTCTTAGTTAACAGTTTTAGAAAACAGTTTATACACATTGCACACTACATATTAAATTTCTAAATTATAGTGAACTTGTGTGTGTGTTTTGTATAAATACCTGAGATTTAATGTTGGAAGTAGAATTTGTTTTTAAAAAATTTCTTTAAACAAATGTCATTGAATTGAAGTTATTGAAAATTTCTTTAGAGATATTTCTGATACCATGAAAATGGCAAGTTGTAAGCAAAGCAAACAATAGCTTGTCGACTTTGCTTATTTTCGTGTTTCTTCTTTGTGAGTACAGTTAGGTGTGAAGCAATTCTTGTTCATTTGCTTTAACATATTGTTTTTAATCTTTTTTATTTGATTTAATTCAGTTTTGTGGGGTTTTTTTAATTTAAAAATCTATATACTATTGATATTATGTAGGAATATTAATAAACTTGAATAACAAAAGTTAAGAAATACAGAAAATACTTGGGGGAAAGATTAACAGAAAATTTCTAATTTCAAGTACCTTGTAGTCCTAAATAATTAGAAAATTAGTTACAGATGTAACGGAAATATATTTTTTTAAAAAAATGAATTACTCTTAGTAACTATTACTTTGCTAATGTATTTTGTTTTTGATAACACCAATAATTTTAAATATATTTTATGCAATCAATATTAGTTACTTTAGTCACAAATTACTCCTTAAATAGTGTTGATTCTTTCTTTTTTTTTTCATATCTTGTTTTCAAATTTATTTTTCTTATTATTGATTATATATTTTCATTCCTTTTGTATTCAAACTTCTGTATAAATCAATCTTCAATGTTTGCATAAAAAATTAAGATATGTGAATTAAAGTGGTAAAAAATGACAAAAAGAAAATGCTATATTAATCTACTAATGTATACCTGTTTTAATGATACCTTCAGGCCATTTGTTTTTTCTTTTCATAAATTAGATTGGAGTGTTCTGAAAAATAATGGAGAATGGGAAAAATGTGCATAAAATCAGAAAACATATTGTTACATTTTAACCTTATTCTTTGATTTTTATGAATACTGTAAATAAAAGTACTATATAAAAAGTTTATAAAAATCATCATCAGTTATTTTATGTTCTATGTAGTGTGAGAGATTCATAATCATCAAAAAAAAAGTACTATATATGTACTTTTTATGGAATTGTCTAAAAATAGTATTTTGATTAATTCTGATGACGTTTTGAGGGAAGTTCTGAAATGGGAGCTAGTAACTTATACTAACTATAGTTTTGTTGTTGCTTGTTTGTTTGTTTATTATTAAAATTTAGGATTGGAAAATTTTGTAAATATTAATAATAAGCTTTTTTTTAATGATCTTCCATGATGGTATAAAAGTTATGTGTATCCCTAAAATAAATTTTGTACAGTTTTAAAAAAGATAAGGATATTAATTCCATTTAAAATATGTTTCTTTTTCATTCTTCAGGAGCTCATTAGCCACTAAAATATGTTTACAATTGTTTAATTAATGAATCGAAAATTATTCATGAAAAAAAGAAATAGGTTGGATCTGCTGCAAAGCGATACTGCACTTTTCCAGGTAAATTTGTATAAAGCAGATCTAAAAGGGAGTTGGAATAAGCAGGAACAAACCTATTTGTTTTAAATTAATAAAATGAAAAAAATATTATATTTTGAAATTAAATAAACTTTGTTGCAATTTTTAAAATATCTCAAGAGGTAAATGGATAAGGATTTCTGATTGAAATCTGAAATTAACAATCTAAGAAGCTATTGTACATTCTTTTAAAAAGCTCCAAGGAATTTATTTATTATAAATTATAAATTGGGGACTGTAGAAAAATGAGATAAGTAATAAGGCTTATTACTTTTCTTTAAAATTTTCAATATTTAATAAAACAAAAAATCAAAATGCTATCTTTAAATTATTTTTCTAAAAATTCTATTTTTTTAAAAATATTAATAAATTACAGTAATAAAGATTTATAATTTTTCCCCATTATTTTCAAGAAAAGGTGTGAAATAATGTTCATGGTGTGCAGCATTATTCAACTGGTTTTAAAAAACAATAGAAGTACAAACTATATATATAAGTAAACTATTAATCGTAAATAAGCAAAAGTTAACTTTTCCCCTCATTTTAGAAATAAGTTATCCACAACCATGAGGTGTTACTTAGCCCTTTTCCTTGATCTGATAAAAACACAGATGGTTTTACTCACATCAGCTACTGTAATCAACTGATTAATATTATAAATTAATAATTAATTATATATATATATATATTATTAATATTATATATATTAATTAATAATATAATTATTGATTAATATTATATTTTCTTGCATACACTCTGATAAAGATGTTAGGTAAATATTTAACAAGCTTTTCTCTCTCTCTCTGCTTTATCGTTAGCATGCGCTTAATAGTATCCAAATATCGAATGTTTTAGTTGTGTTGGATTAAAAATTTGAAATAAAACTTGTCATCATGAGATGAGCTTAATTTATTCCACTTTTGAATTGTTTCATTTACCTCCTTCTGAAAGAAGACTGACAGCTATTTAATTCTTTGTTAGATTTTGTACAAAATTTGATTTGTCTGTAATATAGATGTTCAATTGGAGTATGGAGTTTTATCTATATGGCTCTCTTCATTTTGTAATTAATGTGTTAACTTATATACAAACAGCCAGACAGAGAACACCTCTAAAACAGATTTAGCTCAAAATTTGATACAAATCGACTAAGTGTGGAGTATATACTAAATATCATCAGTTAAGCTCAATTTTTTTTAAAATTATCTTTGTAAAAAAAAATTTTTAAAGATGTTTTTTTTTGTGTGTGTGTGTGTGATTTCAAGATCTTTGTTGGCATGAATAATGCCCTAAAATTATATGTAATGCTTATTTACCTTATTTGCTATTTGATTATTAACGAATAAGTAAAGGTGCTCTGTAAATATAATTTAAATCTGTTACAAGATAATTAATAGGAAATTCCTTTTCAAGTGTTTTATATCTGTGACTATTTTTATTTCAGTTAATTTACTTTAAAAGGTAAAAGCAAACAATTTTTTCTTTAATAAACATATTTTTATTAACATTATTTATTTATTTATTGTATATAGTAGCTCATGATCAATTGTAAATCAGTTGGCATCTGATAATGGTTTGTAATATGTGCTGTTAAGTTGAAAGAATAAACAGGCCAATGGAATTCTAAAATACTTGGAGCATTATTTTAGTTTTTAAGAATTCAAGATGCTCTGCAAGCTCTCATTTGAAGCTTAAGAAAACAGATAGTTTTTGTAGAAAGCATGCAAAAACATTATCACCAACAATTTCAAATTTGTTAATACATGCAAACATTTTCTTTTCACAAATGGAAGTAATAAGTAACTTATTTAATTAAGTTGTATAATTAAAACCAATATGTTTTTTTGATTATTATTATAATTATAGCGAGAGGTTGAAACATGTTACATTTTTCATAATGATATAGTTATGAATTTTTAAATACAGTGACTTGGGATTAAAGTTAACTCAACTAAGAATTATATTAAAATATCAAAATTAAAGTTTATATTATTTTATAATTTCAATGAAATAATATTTTGATTCATTGCAATATTTCTTATCATTTGAAAGTAGAAGGCTAATGCATGAAGAGAAATGATTTTGAATCTAAAAAAGCAATCGGCCATGAAACTTTTTTTTATCAACCTTTAGATCAATGTTGTCAAAACAATGAAAAAGATTTGAAGAAGAAAAGTAATTTTTGCTATCTATATTAAGAATAAAAGGATGAACAGAATTTCATACTCCTTATGATACTATTAATACATTATTAAATGTTGGTTACAAAGGATGTATTCAAGAAAATTAGATTTTTCTGAATTCTAAATGGCAAATTCAAATCCATGATATCCAACTTTATAATCTTGAACTATCCCTTGCAAAAAAAAAAAAAAAAAAAAAAAACCCTTTATTAATAGCATTTCTAAATTCATGAAATAAGATGTTAATTTTATAAATATCAAATCAAAAGATAATCTAAAATCATATCAATGGAGCTTTTCTTTTATTATTTATATGAAAACATATTCTGATAGTATAATATGCTATACAACACAATGCACCAGTACTTTTGTTTAATTAGATTTTAAAAATTCTATTCATTATATTAATATACAAGTATTATAAAATTTTCTTTTAATAAGAGTGTATTTTTTTCCAACAGAAATGTATTCTTTTATACTATATAATTTGTATATCTTAATACTTACACATAGAATTAAAAGAAATTATGAATATTAATAAAATCCTATATTGTTTTGATTAAAATTGTTTTTTTTTTTTGGTAAACGTTTACTTTTAAAAGTCAAGCAAATCTGGTACATTGTTTTATGACATTTGCATCAGAAAAGGTAGTTTGCAATTAATTTTTTACTTCAGATGTATGTTCCAAATTAATTAAGTCAACAACAGATGAATTCATGCTCTGCTGAACATTTAATTGTTAAAGTACGAAAACAATTTACATGATAAAACATTTCACATTTACAACACTGATATAAAATCTTCCTCAGATCAAACAGCTTTGTATTCAATACAACTAAGGAACACTATCTAAATATATAGATGACAAAGATCACAGTGAAAAAATATACATTAAGCAGATTTATACTTGAATATGACAGCTAAATACCCTGCATTATATTATCCAATATAAAATTTATGAATTCAGAAATTAAATGCAAATTTAATCAAAGGAAATAGAAGCCATATTTTAGTTTTGTTACAACTTGTAAAATATATATTATTGTTTTTGACAAAACTTGTTGGCAAGATTTACTAAAATGACAATATTTTCAATGAAAATTTAATGAAGAAAAACATTTATTTTTTTTACCAGGAACAATAAACAATCAAAAAATTACCCCCCCCCCTTTGAATAAATTAATATGATCTGCAATGACAAAACAATTATAATCTGAATAAATTAGTCAAACAATTAATAACAGTTTTGAGATAAGATGATTCGCAGTGCATTATTTTGGACACAGGAGGAAGAAAAATTATATATGGCTAGATCATTCTCCACATTCATAAAAATTCCAACAGCTAGATAGCTATGAAATCAAAAATTACTGAAGAATTACAAACAGCCACTGAAAGAAAATATGCCTGAAACAAAAAATAAATTATTCATGTTGCTTGTGCTGCAATGTTTTACAATATCAATGTTTCGATCAAAAAAAGTCATCAATTCAAAAACAGGTGCAACGTACATTTATAAATTTTATTATGAAAGCTAAAAACATTCATTGTTATAAGACAATAACCATTAAAATATTGACTACTTTTCTCTCTTTTGCAACATTCAATACCAGCTAGAAGGTTTCTAAAAGAGTTATAATGATAATTTTTGAAACATCCATGATTATCAATGAAAAAATTATAAAATGTTTCTATGTCATGCACATAAAAATAAGTAAAATTTCTTTTTTTTAATGGCTATTTATCTTTTTTTATAATTTCTGTCAATATTCAGTAAAAGTACAAAAGATTCATATGTGATATAAAGATTAGAAATCATTCAACTAAGAAACAATCTCTAACAAAATATCATACAGATCAAACTAAAATTTCAGTACACTTTTAACAAGCAAATTCGGACATGAATTTGAATATCAATATGCAAATTAAGTTCAAAAATGGAAAAAAAATTATTTGTTTCATGCACTTATTTTTTTTAATCTACTGAAACTCACAAAGAATATCTGTGAGAAATCAAGCTAAATGTAGTGGAAAAAGTAAACACCTATTTCTATATTTATACATTCAAACAATTACACAATGAACATGCATTAAATAATTTCTAATTCAAATTGATTTTTAAAATAATAAACCTACCAATTTCAAATTTTTAACAGCTCTCATTCAATTAATAATTTAAATTAGCAACAGTACTATAGTTTTATCTTGATCCAAATTTAATAATTCTTATCTTTAATTTCAGAGATAGGCAAAATTATTTGTATAGTTTTTTACAGATGGTTAAGCTCTGAAAACCATTTTTTTTCCAAGTTTCTCATAACTGAACGCAAACATCTACATAATATTCATCACAACACAACAAACAAATAACCAACATTTATGATAATTCATTCATAGAGTACATCAAAGACCATAGACATAGCACCAACATCGATTTTGATATATCAGAAAAAAGACAATTAAGTCTGACACATCAAATCACGACACAATAACATTATTATGAATACTTGTTTAAATATTACATTGAGTATTTCTTCAAATGAAACTTCCAAAATAAATTAAAGAAAATAAATAAGACGTAATCCTGTATTATAAAATTGTGCTTGAAAATATTAAAAAGTCTATCTAGACCAAGTAAATTTCGTAAGACAAAAGATTATTCTTTTAAAAAAATCGTTCCAACTGTAAAACATTTAAAATGTGACAGGTATTCAAACAAATCGGTGGTAAAAGCAACATATTTTAAAACTAAACAGTAATAAATATTCTTCAAAATATAGAAAAATGAAATTTATTAACAAAATATAACATCTTTAATTAGTATTTACAAATATATTAAGACAGATTTAACATTTCTTTTACCAACTTAAAAAAATGAATCAAAATGTGTTCTTTGGTAAATGTATGATAAAATGTTCCCATTCTTTAGGATCTGAAAGCGCGAACCACTCGCACTATTATTTGACGACAAATAGGACAATCATGTAACAATTTCCCACACTGATGACAGGTAACCATATGTCCACAGTCTAGGAAAAGGGAATCAATGGTGGCTTCCATGCAGATTTTACACAGGTTCTCATCTGGTATGGTATCTAATAGAAAAATTATAGGCAGGTAATTAATGTGAATGCAGTTTTGTTATTTTCAAATATAGTTATTTCAAAAATTATACAAATGAAACATTTATTCATGAATAGAAAATAAATTTTTAAAATTTAAAAATAATGTTTAAAATTTTTTAATACATTTAAAATATGAAAAACTGTTTTTAAAATAACATATAATGGTACTTTCTTTAAATGGATTAGTTCTTCAATTTGAAACCATCTGGTAAAATATCTAATTTCATATATATTCTATATTGACATATAACAAAGTTTATAATTTTCTTAACCTTTTGTCTACATTTTAACTATTATTTTGCTTGTAAACAAAAATTTCAAAAGTAAAAATCTATTTTCAATGCAAAAAATAATATTAATAAGAATAAAAAATAAAAAAGTAATAAAATACTCAAGAATTAAAAGAGATTTCTGAAGGAGATATTTATTCTAAACATTAATAAATAAAGCTATATGAAGCTTATGAAGCTTTATATATTTATATAAAGCTTCATAATTTCTTTATCTTTTTTTGGATAATAAAAAAATATGTCATATTAGAATGTCATTTATTCTAAAATCCAGTTTCAAATATCATTAACCAAATAGAACTAAATGAGAGCATTTAAATTATTGTTATTATTTTTTAACAATAATTATTAAAAGTCATCATTTAAAAATATTAAAAGTCATCATTTAAAAATGCATAATTCAAAATATATAGAAAAGAGAAATTACTTTTGTTTTTGGCTGCTTCCTTTAAATCCCACAACCAACACACCTTCTCTTGCAACTCCGATTTCTCACAGCAGCCACGAAAAGATATAAAATTTCTTGTCAACAGTACTTTCAATTGCATGGTAGTAAGTGAAAAGATATGATTTCTGTCATTAACTGAGTCTAAATTGATAATTTGGTGCTTCTGAAATAAATTTAAAAACAAAATTAAAATCTTTATTAAATAATATAATTACTTCAAAACAGGTTTTAAATTTAAAATTAATATTAAAGTAAATGGCAACCTATTTTCATTCTGTTGTGATGCAGAATAATTTTAAATTAACAATTAGGAAAAATAATTTGTGATTCAGTAAGTTTTATATAAGAAAAGACAATCAACTTAATGTAAGTTTCTTATAAACAATGCACAGTTTTTAAAGAACACATGTTGATTAATATTTATTATCAGCCAATGCCAATAGGAACCTGTTAGTAATGATTTTAAAAAAATTAGAATTCTTTATGTTTTTAGACATATCTTTAATATGTATATATAATATGCATTTCTTTGGGTCCATGAACTATCTATATTAAAAAAATTAACAAAGACAGCTATTTAATATTAGAAAAAAAAGAATGAGATGAGATATGATAGAGTTCAAAATAAATTTTAAAAAAAGAGTTTCTGTTGAAGTTACACCTGTCTCTTGATATTTCATTCTTACTCTGCATATGTATATACACAAAATAAATAAAAAAAATATTCATAATGTTTTGTTGTTGTTAAGAACTTTTAGGGGGTCATATTAGAATGTCATTTATTCTAAAATCCAGTTTCAAATATCATTAACCAAATAGAACTAAATGAGAGCATTTAAATTATTGTTATTATTTTTTTTTAAGAATGCTTACCAAAGCTGAAAAAAGTCATTTATCTCACAGATTAATATATAAAGCCCATTGACATTCCCTAACAGCTAACTATCAATTCAAGCTATTATTTACATTTTTAAAAAAAAATTTAATCTTAAAGGGCTATAAGAAATTTCTCACGAAATCATGACTATATTAAATGATATAAAGCTTCATAATTTCTTTATCTTTTTTTGGATAATAAAAAAATAATAAGTCATTATATATCATTGTCACAGTAGATATGACAAAATTATTTAATCAAAACTTGAAATGTTTTCAAACATGTGCAAAACTTACAGCTCCATTCTTGATACTGGGTTTATCTTCTTTTTTATCATGGCTTGTACTTTCATTTTGTTCCTGAATACCCTCAGCGGATGGAATTGTCTACAAAAATAGAAATTA
>JAOUZG010019123.1:910275-977901 GCA_026289955.1 Argiope argentata
TGTTGCTTCCTTTTTCTCAATGAAATTGGTTATTGAACTCTCAGAGTAATATATATATATATATATATATATATATGAGGAGAATAGAATTCTTAGACTATAAAACAAAGGAACACATTAAAAAAGGAAAATGTAGTTTTTAAAAATAACCGCAGGAGATGCTAAAGCTTTATACTCCTAATAAACCACTGCACAAGTAGTCACTAGTTCATAGAGTTTACTTTGTAAGCGGAAGAGAAAGCATAGAGTTTACTTTCAAGGTGAATGAATGCCTATAACTATAGATTTGACTAGAGGAGCTAATTTCCTTCCCTCAATAGAAAAACTACTCGCATTAATAAGCACTTCCAAATATGGAAAAAATATCATATATTTATGAATACATTTTTTTCAAACCCAGTTGCTATTATTTATAAAATTCAGGATTCAATCTTAACTTCACTAAATCCTGCCTTCATATCTGAATAGTGTTGTATCTCGATTACGTAATAGCATGAATTGGTTATGTATGTATTGCACATCGACGGAGAAAATCGTGGAAAGGAAAAGCTTTTCTAGATAGTCGTGTGTAGTAATGAATTTTAATAGAATTAGGAATATGATATTAAATGATCAAATAAAAGTATAATGAAAAAAATGTTGCATGTTGTTTTGTGTGCTATATTAGACAATGTAAGGCACAGTGAGCACACACTCTGATCTCCATCAATTGCACAACTTTATTGATAAATATGTTTACTTACTTGAATGTACATTTCTAGAGAATGGTTCACTTGCAGTTCCAGTTTCAGATGCCATCCGAATTATTGCAGATGCTTCTTCTGCACATCCAGAATTAGTAGCAAGTTCACATAATTCGATTGATGCATGTTCATTATGTCGATCAATCATATTAATCTAAATAATAAAAATACTTCACACTTATTTTAAGTGAAAAATTGTTGTTGTTGTTGCTGCTGATAATGATGCAAAATTATTAAAATGAAAAAAAAATTATTAAAAGAAAATACTATGTGAAAAACGGTATTCATTTTATGCGACAAAAGCAACAGAAATAACGAAAAGCAATTTTAATGGATGTAAAAGTTCCACTTCGAAATTAACAGAAGGCAACTTCGGGACCAAATTCTTAATTTTAAAAAGTAATTGTATGAATAGAATATTACTCATACTTTTTTTTTTTCGTATTTTGGCAGCATAGTTTGAAATTGAAAAATTATGTTTAATAGTGGCACATTTCTAAATTTCTAAACTGTAAGCTTTTTTTTTCCTGTAAAAGTAATTTAAGATTTTATTTTCTCTAAAAGTAATTAATGGTAGTAATTGAACATGAATAAAAAATGATTGACATTTCAAGAATGGTTTTCATAAATATTTTTGCATTTCAACTCTTAAATTATCGAAATTATTAAGGTACAATTGAAGTTTTAAGCTTTTTAGTAAAAATGCATTTATCTTATGGGGAAAAAGCATGAGAATCAAGAACCTCTGTCTCAGCAATTTCAATATTAACTTATGGACAATCGCTTATGAAGAATTCAACCTCGAATTGCTATTTTTTGAGATAAATATAAAACATGTCTGTTCTAATCACAACTATGTATTTAAAACCAAAGTTTTAAAAAAGTAAATAACAGTATTAATATTTAATTCTATGATTTTTTTATCTTGCATTGTGTGCTAGTTCTATATAAAATATAAATATCCTAGAATTCTTGTCTACAATTAAAGCCTTTGAATTTTTTTCCAATATTTCCTTCTAATGTTCTTTTTAAACTTTTTTTTTGTATACTAGCCGCCTTTGGTGGCCAGCCAGTTAGCCAGTATTAATGCTCTCTAAAGAGTTCAATTGACATTTAATGTAATTTGATTTCCCAAATAGGTTTTTCAGGAAAATATTTTTAAGCTTCAAATTTTGATAGTCATATAATTTACTTATACAATTATATAGGCCTTAAGTTATTCTTTTCATTGTACTACGCTTCTGTCCATTTTTCTGTCAGAGCCCCTAATTTCAATCTTAAATTAAAAGGGAAATGATGAACTTGCAATTAATATAAAGTCATTTCTTACTGAAACGAAGCATGTGAATTAAAAATATATATATGGGAACTGAAAGAAGAATAGTTAGACATTGAAGTCTTATGTGCGCTACAGAATAATTTTCATAATATCTCAAGAAATTATTCAACAAAAATTCCTCGGATTCATCGTAAAATTAAGTTTTTAGTTTTAATTTTAAAAGAATTTAAATGATGTCATCAATAATATTTCTTTGATTTAAAAATTTATTTCAAATATTATTAATTTTAAATTTAAGACAACCCTTTGCTTCTGAGGAATCATATCCTGCAAAAAAATTTTGACTCTCCAACTTTTAAATAAATTGTAGCGTCAGCCTTATAAGCTAGATACTATCCTTCGAGCTGAAGGGTCCCTTTTGCTCGAACGGTATATCGCTCGGCTACTGGCTCAAACGTCGCAGGTTCGTACCGCGACCTTCACTTGCTTCAAAATAAATAAACGTTTCTATCTTCAGCGATCAAATCAGATCGATTAATTAAGTTTTGAATATTACAATCTTAGACAAAAACATTTTTATAATCTAGGCCAATCACTCTTGAGAAACCCTGGGAGATTATTGGCTTCTTTGAAAAGGTCGGTGAAGTTATCTAAAATCGCCTGTTTATATAAAACCATGATATTCAAATTTCCATAAATCGGTTAGCTTTAGCGATCGATTTTGTTGATTGGCGGGCAATTCTTTTTTTTTAAGATACCAGTGTCTCAAGAATATTTTATAATAATATGATTCACAGGAAAAAGGATATATGCAAAAAATTTAAAACTCGTAATTCATTAGCATTTATTGACTTAATCTACGCAAAATATAATTATTTATTTCATTTAGGCCATTTTGTTAGCACATGTATGTCTATTTCTAAAGGTTTACAAATTAGATGTTGGACACCGATTAGAGTAGATAGCTTGTACATTTTAAATCATATTTGACTTTAAAAACTGTTACATTAAATAAGTAATATAAATATTACAAAAGATCATAGAAAATGTTTCCCTGCATTTATTTTGCAGAAGATATCACATTTAATATCATATAAAAACATCATATTTACTTCATTTCATATAGACTGCTGAAAATTCTACTTTTATATCTTGAAAGAAGTAACGTATTGGGATTTATAGCAACAATGGATGTTATCCCCTGTTTCATATACATAGATCAAAATATAAAGATTAAAATGAAATCTGCTATGTATATTTCAATGTATCATATGTCAAAACATCATTTCTTGAACGGCCAAGCACCACGTGTTCGTGGAAGTTAAATTATATTTTTATTCATTTTAATTGCTTCATTGAATGAGTGACTTCAGTATTGCAAACGATTAAAAAAAACCTTTGCTTGTTGCAGATCATGAAATTTTTATTTTTCGCCTACGGATTTTTGTTGACGCGAAAAAAGTCATCCCAAAAACAATATAATGTTCTGACATGATAAAAAAATATTAAACACAAGAAAATGCGCACATACAAAATACTTTTATATGTTTAATTTAATATGATTTTTTCTAATTTGAGCTTTTGTCAATGGCAACACTTTACTAAAAATCAATGTTTATTCATGAACGCGAAACATGTTCGTGGAGTTCAAATTTAATTTTTATTTTGAGTGCAATAAATTGTTGATAAATATTATTAAATTATTTTTTAAAAATTCATTAATAATATAAATTTAATTTATTGATCAAAACATTAATATCATTGAAAAAAAAACATTTTTTGAACTTCTATATCATTTAAAAATATATTTTGTGCTATAATATTATCGGAAGTTATAGCAGGAAAATTTCAAAATTTCGCTTAATTTTCAATTAATGAAAATTCTAATTACAAATTCAAAAACGATTCGCTCCGAGATGCACATTCTTGAACTTCAAGCTATAAATGTTAGCTATCTGATAGCCACTGGTCAAACGATCTGATCTACAGAACGCCAATACACCACACACACATTCTGTTTTGTTACAGGTATTGATGAAATATACCTACAATTCATTAAAAAAAAGTTGTGACCTCAGTGTTTCAATGCAATGTCAGTTGTTACTTTTAAAATGAATTTATGTAATCCTTTTGACAGATGAACTTCTTTTGAGGATACAATAAGAATTCTACATTGATGATTTAAATGTAAAAAAACTGAATTTCATTATTACTGATTGAAATTGAAATTAAAGGTATCATTCTAATTCTTTCAAAGATTTTATAAAGAAATCGCATAAGAAATGTGAATAATGCAATGATTATGGACTACAAGTATTAAAAATATGATCACAATTAAATAACTACTATAATTCAAGTCTAAAAAATGCATAGCGATATTACAATGCAATAATTTTCTAAATTTCAATTTCTTAAAATTAAAATTAGTCCTCCGCTTATGATTATTTGAAAATTAGATGAATAGAAACGCAAACTAGATCTTAAGTTTGAGTCCGTAATTTATTTAGTGGAATATAAAAAGAATAAATTATAAAACCACCATATTTTGCTTAAAAATGCGTATTTTAAGATACATCTTCAACCATAACTTATAGAATATCAAATTTGGAGGCTGAAAAAATAAAGAATTAAATGAATTACCTTTTTTAACCGTACGAATTACCAAAAATTACTTAATGAAATTTCCATGCGTTAACAACTATTCCTTTTATAAAGTGATGCCACCCAGAAAATTTCAATGTTTAGAAGCCAAGAAAAATATCCAAAAGCAAAGTCAAACAATAAAAAAATTAATGGAGATAGCAGCAAGAACAAAATCGCAAACCATTTTAAACGAATTTCTTTTTGAAAAAGAACAGGAATAAAAAAAAAGGGAAATTAGGATTCCAATAAGAAATCTTCAAGAATGTAAAGGAATTAAACGTTAAATATACTATCCATAGTTAATGTTTTTAATTAAAAATAAATTGTTACTAAATGAGTTTTTTTTTATAAATTTTATTGCAGAATTTTATTTTTTAGAACTTTTATTCAATTCCGCTGTTTAAATATAGTTTTGATTTGGCAACTGTTTTGTGTTCTCATCATTTTTTGATAAATATATTCATGTGATCAGATTTTATGGAATATATTCGTCTGTAAATAAAAATTGTGATTATTCGAGTAAAGATATATGATACATTTTGAATCTCAAAATTTTAAAGAAAAACTGAGTAATGTATAAAAAAATATATTGCTACAAAAAAATTCTTTGTGATTTCTGAAAAAATAATGATTTCAATAAAATTTTTTAAAAGAAATAATAATAATAAAACAGCAGAAAAATGCAAGCCTACTAAAATAGCATAATCTTAATGTCCATCACAGTTTAATGCTGAAAAATATATTATTGAGGGAATCGTGAACATTATTCAGAGAGATTTCGTAATAAAACTTAATAAGTACTCCTGGAAAACCAACTACCACCAAAAAAAAAGTCAGAAGAACAATAACAGCAAAAATGCAGCTTTTAAAGAACGTTAATGTGATACGAATAGTTTCACAATGATGTATCTAAACATGGCCCACAACGAATACATTTGGAGTAAATCTTTTAATATCAATTTTTCACCTATCTATATGAATACAAATTATATTTTTATTTTGTTTTTCTATTATTATTCGGATATTTTAACAAGATAATAATTTTTAGAATATTTCAAGTGAAATTGTAGCACGAGTGATTGCATTTATAACATAAATAATTTAAGCAAAATATTCAAAGCAACAATTATTTAAAAAAGCCCGTAAATGTGAAAACCAAACAAATTAAGAAATCAAAAGGCAGAATAACTGTCGTATTCAGTTATTCAACTCATTCGTATTCGGATTTTTTTTTTTTTTCAAAGAATAGCTCATTTCCGTTTTCGGAAACACTTTTTTTTTTTGTCGCGTGATGCGAGTTTAATGTTTCACTCAAAGACAAATAATAAATTCAAATGAATATGCTTTCATCAGCTGATTTTTTCTAATAATAAGAAGATTGAAAGAGTTTTAAAAATAATTTGCTTTAATTGAAAACCAATAAAATTACAAAAAAGCGCAATCAAAAAATTATTGTGATTAAGAGAAGATAGGTTACATTATTTTAGCTTTAGACAAAGAATTCTTCCCTTGGTAAACGGATATGATTGGCTTAACACAAAGTTGCTCGAAAGTCTGAATCAAATTCTCAGTTTTAAAAATATAGATATAGAACTATCAATTTCAACTACTGACCAGATTAAATAAATTTGATTGAAGAATTTTAGCAGGTTTTAAATAAAACTACTGAAGTTCATCGTACAAATTATTAAATTTCACCTTTTATTATAAATAAGAGGATTACTTATTGATAATAAAAATTATTGGAAGAAGTTAATAATCGAAAAATAAAAAGAAATATTCAGTATCACAGTAATTCATTAAAAACATTCAGTTAGAAAATTGAAATAAGCTAATATAGGTTTGCATATTTAATAAACTAGTATAACAATCAATATTGTTTAAACTAGTATAACAATCAATATTGTTGTTTTATCAAGTTGGTATTAATATTAGTATGAGGTATTAGTAGTCAATATTAGTATGCCATCTGCCCACTCGAGGTAGTCTTCAACTGAAGAGAAATTTTTAGCTACTTTCATTTTATGTATTTCTACGGTGTATTTTTTTTTAAAAAAAATTGGATTTCGAACGGTTAATTAGAATTTATTACAGAAACTCTAATCATGCAATTTCATAGGGAGCATGACAGGATTTAAAATTATTCAATTCACTAAAGTCTGTCTGTAAATTCACTGTTCATCCGTCAATTTCTATACTAAATGATACATGTAAAAAATATGTGATGAAAACTATCATTATTAATTTCAATCGCTTATATTATAAAAATAGAAAATACCTACATTCTAAAGGCATATTAGTATG
The DNA here is from genome assembly GCA_026289955.1 of Argiope argentata. NCBI lineage: Eukaryota > Metazoa > Arthropoda > Arachnida > Araneae > Araneidae > Argiope > Argiope argentata. The sequence continues at coordinate 917,245 of JAOUZG010019123.1, forward strand.
AATATCATTAAATGCAGAATACAAGACTGAGAAACATCATATAACTTCAAAATAGGCAGAGTTTTTTCTTCCCTCTGCTTTCTTGTATATTCTTATAAAAAAGTCGTTAATTATAACGTGTTATCAAAAATTGTTTCCATGCATTATTATCTAAGGGAAATCTAATATATGTTTAGATGAAGGGTCGAAAATTCTAGTGCAAAAATAAATAAATAAATTTTGAATTTTTAGTGCAAAGTACTATTTGCTAAATTTCATCCAACTAATCTTTGCGGTTTTGAGTTCTGTAAAACTCACATAAACCAATAAATATTTTTAAAAATCATAGAGTTATTTTAATTTTTATCTTTTGGTTCGTTGAAGCTGTAATGACTTGATTCTGATCGATCAAATAAACTGGTAGCGTTCAAACACAAAGGTTTTATTTACAGCTTTACACAATAAAAAAAAACTCCCACGTCCTCTAGAATAATATGCTGGGAATATTTAGATCTGGATTAAAAGTTCCACAATTAATACTAGAACCAACGGGCTCTTTAGCGTATCAAGAGATCTACGGATATAACCAGTAGATCTTTAATCAAACTCGAGATCACGTGGTACATCTTCAACTCTCCAGCTCAGCTCGTATCAGCTCCCTTGTCTTCGAATCAGCTCTCGTCCAGTCACTCGGCAGATCAGCTTGTCTCGTCCCTTTCCAAAACCTTCAATTTTAACCTCGGTCAAAACTCCGCCTCTCAGGTTCGCATTGGCGCGCTGGAGATGCCGATCATCAAATAATTCTTCAGAAATACTCTCAATGGTCAGCCGTTAGCCGTGGGAATATTTTCGAAATATCCGCCCTCTTATCTGACCCGCCACAATAGGAAAGGTATTCACATATTGGGGGGGGGGTCTCAGTACTTCTTTCTTCAAAGGGCCGTAAATGCATGTGCTGCTCATTATCGGAACTTTATCCCAGTTTGGGTGGTCCATAGAAGAAATAGCTACATCTGGTGGTTTGACATAGTTCCATTCTTCAAAGGGCCGCAATCGCATGTGTTCTCCATTATCTGATTCCCTTCAAGTCCAAAGGGTAACATCACAGCGGGCAAAACACAATGCGCAACAAAGAAAGAATCGTCTCATCGCTGGCCAGAAGTAACAATGTTCGAACATGTGTCTCTTCAAAAGAAGACGTTTAACGACTTCTTTACAAAGCATTGATATTGCATTCATTTCCTGTGTGTCTAAAATGTCTCTTTTCATCAAATTCTTCAAAAGCAATTTTTTTGGTAATGATAATGCAGAAATAAAAAAAATAGCAAATAATTGCAAAAAAATTGAAAACCCCATTTAATCGAAATATTAATTAGAATACAAGTCTATTTAATAAAAACATATAATAAATTCAAAAAATCATTGATACATATCAAAACAATTAGAAAAAGGGGGGAAATGCTCATTTACATGTTGCCATATCAGTATTGTCGTTTTCACATTCATAATACTCATGATCGTTTCCAACACAAACGAAACGGTATTTTGGTTCAACTGCCTTCCGGCCATAGTTCTCAACTGTCTTTGCAGGACATAGGGCTGCAGGCAAGCCGTCAAAATCTTCTTGATAAGTTGTAACCAGAAACCTGACATCACTTTTCATTGGTCCGCATCTGTCTTCGGCTATTGGCTTTCCAAGAGGCTGAAAATACAAACAGTCAACATATTACTATGAATGACTGAATTCTGGAAAATGCTGATGTATTAAATGTCGAGTCATGAAAAAATTCATCGATAATAGGCGGAATATTTGGTTACATATTTGCCATATTGAAAGCGTCGAGATTCAACATATAATGAATATAAACGTAAAGTAACAATCTTTTTAAAACGTAAAGACAAAAATTGAATTTTGTAAAACTTAAATTGCTAACAAAATATATTTTGATACAAGTCAAAATAGAAAAAAAAAATCTGAGAAACAGCACTGCTGAATGCAAAACGAACAGTTTATGTTAAAAACAACAAAGGGGCTATTTTGAGATTATAGTCGAACCATATTCAATAAATGCAGGAGATAATAAAGAATGAGAAAAAAGGTTTTTTTTATTTACTCTGATTACGAAAGGGCCAGAGTTTGATTAAGGCAGGGTTATATGGGGCAGCTGCCCAGGCCCTGACATCAGGGGGGGGGCCCAAAATCGAATAGAAAGTTTAATTTATGTTTTCCTCTTTAATGAACTTTTTTAAAAATCAAAACATCAACACAGTGCAAAATCCGTCAGTTTTATGTTAACTTCTTCATTCATCTTCTTCACTTTTTGAGCTCATCTAAAAATCTATATTCAGTAAACCCATGGCTTTTTAGAGCGGAATTCAGCAAACGTTTCTCAAAGAGAGCCCACCCCAAAGAAATTTTTGCCCCGGGCCCCAATCAGGCTAAATTGGGCCCTGGCAAAGGCTATAACCTTTCCGAAATCAAATGTAAAGTTAAAGGATCTAGAATTTTTCTTCTTTCTTTTCTTACGTAAAATCTTTTCGTAGTAAAAGGGGGAAAATATCATGTGATCTACTCTTCAAACCATGTTCAAATATGCACAACGCACCTTTGTAGTCAGCAATAAAAATTCAAAATCTAAATAGCTGCTACTGCAGGATAGATCCAAACTCATAGAAGCCCTTCTAGTATCAAATTATCCCTCAAAATTTCACAATCGGAGACTTTTATAAATAATACCAAATAGTTTTTTTTTCCTGATGTGTATGTTGATAAGGCAACAATTCTCAAGGCTCGAAGAAACGTAACGAAGAAAGCATTAAGGTAGGTAGGGTAAGGTAGATGAAGTAGAAATACGAAACTTGCAATCCACAATTGTAACATGCACAGTTACAGAGGAGAATTAATTACTTTAAAGGATATACAAAATAAACAGGCTCTTTCTAAAATCATTTTTTTATTATAAAAAAAAATTCGAACTTTTTAAAAAGTATTTAAAAAGAGAAATTTTATTTAATTTCACGTTTAATTTCATTTTGTCATGTAGGCTAAACAATTGAGAACAATGATTCAAGTAATTTATGTGACCGATTTTAATTTCCACCTTTTAGGACAACATTAAACGGTCATATTTTTTTCTCTCTCTAAAATGAATTTGAAACTTCATGATAGCCTCAAATAGTTCTTAATTTTATCTTTAACGCGCGGTTGCCAACACTCCTATGCATGTATTCGGAAGCTTTGGTAACAAAAAGGATATTTAGAACAGGAATGTTTTACTGGCAAGATCAAGCATATTTTAAGATTAAAGAATGTATGCTGTAATGATATCCAGATTTTACCTGAATAGGCAACTCTTTCCATCTAGGATATGAAGCTTTAGAAGTCGTTTCTGCTTCCATTCTACAAGTAGGTGGGCGGAAAATGTCTCGAGGCGGTCTCACTGGCATTCTCTCTTTTACATTGAGGTCTTTATAATCTAACATATTGCTCGATTGATCAGTCATTGGTCCATCCCCCACTTTAAGAGTCGGCTTTCTTCCTTTGCCTTTACCTTTCTGCGGTTGCTGGTAGCCCTCTGGAGGCCAGACAAAATCCTTTTTATGAGTCGTATCAGAGGAAAATGGAGCAGAAGGTTGTCCAAGGTCACTTTCCCTCAGTTTAATTTGAGAAATTGGGCTGAAATACAAAAAACAGAATGTCTGAAGAATGTACATAGATTTCGAATAATGGCTCATGAAGAAATAATGTTGTAAAATAAAGTTTGATAACTTTTACATTCAGTCATGCAAATTTTGATTTATTGGAATTGTAAAGACGATGAGCATGCCATATGGCATAAAATAAATTTTTCTCTCTGTTGTTGCATTCAAATCTTTGTTTGTAAATGTACTGCATTTGTAAATATTATATTTTAGGAATAAAAAAGAAAATTATCGTAAATGAATCTAATGGATGAGAGCCATATTCACTTTTTCTTGTATTTAACCGTATTTTTACAAAACTTTCAAGAAAAACAAGAGACGCTCATTCGGCTTAAAATCGTGGACGGTAGTCAGCGCGCTTGTCCATGGCAAGTGCCATTAGTAACAACAGTAACATGTATTACAATATCATGAATTCAATCGATCGTTTTAAAAATATAACTAACCAATCAGAATACCCTTGTTTATTGAGCAAGTGTAATTTAAATTAAAACCTGCTTTCATCGGGATAATTTAGTTTATTTAAAATTAGTTGCTTATTAACTATTAGTTGTAAATTATTCACATGGTAGGTTAACAGTAGGTTGATGAAGGAGGATTATTTAACTAAAACTGACTGAAAAAGTTATAACAAACACTAAACGCCCTTGACAAAAGTTTAGAGAAATGAATGCAAACAAATGTAAAGATAAAAATAATAATAATAGCTTATGCCCCTTGGCACTTCAAACAAGATAATAGGCGTATTACCTCTGTAAAATGCACAAAACTTTTATTTTCTAAATATTTCTTCATTTAAATGAAACAAACCAGATAATTTGCAAATAAAATAGTATTGTTCACATTCATGACTCTTGCATTTTAATGGTAAACATATACATTTAAAACATAGCATAATCGAAGAATTTACATCGGTGCTTAAAATTTTGTTTAAAATTTTTAAAGATGAATCCGAAGAAAAATAAATGTAATTTTCACATCTGGAAACTAAATACTATCGAAAGTAGAATGTATATCATGTAAGCAATATTGTTCAACCTACCTAGCTTGAATTTCATAAGGTGAGTAGTCCAACATGTAATTTGTATGCTTAGTGAAAGGTTGATGGGGTGCGTGTAGATCTCCAGATTCTTTTTGCTCTGGTGGACCAAGATTAAACTTATTTTTATATGGAATTAAACAGTTTGTAGTTGGCCGTTGTTTTCTAGTGCCTGCGCAATGTGGAGGGCAGTAGTAGTTCTTCAAAGAATGGAGAGCTAAAATAAAGAAATTTTTGCAAATGAAATTTGATAACTTTTGACATTTAAACCCATTTCTCGAGATTTTGCATGTTTGAAACCTCCCTAAGTTCGAAAATACAGTTTTGGTATTATGTATGCCTCTATCAGTCAGTGAGTTTATCTGTTTGTGAACAAGTTAACTCTAAAAAGCTTTGATCTGGACAGATGAAATTTGGCACATGGATTTACGATCGTGTTTATAGTTTTCTATTTCTGAGTACGAAAACATAATTTATTATTATGTCTATCTCTTTGTCAGTCAATCTATTGCATGTGAACAGATAAAACCAAAACGCTTTTAGACGGATAACATTTGATATAAGGACGAACGACAAAGTTTGAAGATTTCTATCAAATTTGTGAACGAAATCAATTCAGAAGAAAACTGGTTGACAGCTCGAGTGCAAAATAATTCAGTTATTACAAAACACAAAGAACAACGTAGATAAAATTTGGCGCACTGGTTTTAGTATCTAAAATGTAGATTCTTATCAAGTTTTGAATCAAATTTTAGAAATAGTTGACCATCTGTTGGTCAAACATGCATGCAGGAAAACAGAATGACTTAAATAGATGAAAGTGCGTTTATTATTTTTTGACTACGACTGTAATTCCATGTCAAACTTTGGTGGTAAAGCTGTTGTTAAAAAGGCATCCAAAATGAATATACTCTCACGATAGAGTCAATAAAAATGCTAGATAGACACCAAAGATTTATATTTCGTAAATATATTCGCTTAATATTTATATTTAGTTTCATCAAAACCATGCGAAGCCTTTCGGTCTTATAAAGGTTCACAATTTTGTACGTCGGAAGGACATAAAAATTTATTGAAGACTATGTGAGGAAACTTCGAGGCGACTATTCCTGCGGACCTAGTTTTAAGACAAGTATTTTTTTCAAGTAGCGGAAACTTCATTAGTTTAATCTCAAATATTTTAGTAAATTATACAGTTAATTTGATGTTGTGTTTTTCCTGTGTTTTCAATATGATATAGCGTTGTCTTTGAGTTCTTTATTTTTTTTAGTCATTTTTTTCTATGCAATTTTATTATTTCGCCGGAAAGACTCTGTAATCTCTCTCAATAAATTCAGCATAGTCACTAAATACTATTTTTCTGGTTATACGAGACGCTGTTTTGAATGTAAATTCATTTTGAATCAAAGATCGTACTAATCACTCTGTAAATATAGAAATTTTTCAGTTAAAAGAGTTAATTTTTAATATATCGATTGCCAACAACGAAGTAATTCATAGTTGGATAAAGTATATCTTATTCTGGACAGTATTGTGAATTTTATGGTAGAAACATAACTAGATATTTTCTTTGGTATTATAGCTATGATCCCTGCTTTTTATACTTTAAGGTTAAGAATAATATAATAAAATTGAGTAAAATTGGCTGCTAGGTCAAGAAAACTGTGGTATACTTTGGAAAGCAAAATATTAATATATTATGAATCATTTTTATTGAGGGTAGTCGAAGCAACCTTCCCTGGGAGAGTTAATACCATTGGAGAATAGATATGGGATCGAACTCCCAACGTTAGGGTTCGTAGCGAAGTAACTAGACCACTAGATAAAAGTGATACTGCGAGGTTGTTATCTGGCTTATGAAGCTATCACAGCATACTCTCTCACCAGTGAGGAAACGAAGGATATTAGAGCGTGTGTGAGTTATTGGTACTTTCTGATGGTGATGTTGACTGTTGTGTCTAATGCGTCCTGACTACTTTTAATGCCAGCAGAAAGTAGCACAACAGCTGTAGAAGTTGCTTATTCAACGTCACGGCTCACCATTGTGAAGGAATAGGGGTTGAAGACCCGAACTCGCAAGGTTAATATTCGTAACTGAGTTACTAGACCACTAGAAAAAAGTGATCTCTCGAGTCCGGAGATTGTTATCTGGCTTATGAAGCTATCTCCATAACCATTAATTTCAGTCACTATTGAAAGCGACGTCCTATGTGAAACGATATGAAAAATTTGTGTGTGAAAGATTCCTTTCGAGTTTTTATGCGAAGTTTTACTTGTATTAATAATTTTCGAAAGCTCTATTTATGCTGTTCCGGTCATCCTTGGTAACTAGCTGGCTTCCGGGGTTATTGGCTTCATTTAATTTCAGTTAAATCGTTTTGATATAACCTCATGATGCCATGATATTATAGCGCTATTAAGAATATAAATGTCCGTTTCATTTATATTTTTAGCTTCTCGCTACTGTAGTTTCTCTTAGTTATTCATCTTATGATTTACATATATATTAAAGAGGAATTCTCTTCTATAGCTTTCAACAATAGATGAAAATCACGTGATTAAGCATTTGCTGAAACAATGAAAGCGAGTTGCATTTCAGAAAAACAATGTAAGCTGTTGAAAATGAACAAAAAAGGCATTTATAAAAACTTTACCAAATGCAGAATAAAAAAATTTTTGAACGATTATTATTTTAGTATCTTTATAAAGATAATTTATAAAATTTTGGAAAGATATGAAATTAATTGTTATGTATTAACAATTTTTGATAGCTTTCACGGAAAAAGGCCAAAATTTAGCCCAATTTTCAAATGATTGAAATTCGAACTAAATATTTAAAAACAATTCTTCAAACATCATTCATTTTATAATAATTAGATTCACCTTGAGGATTCAGTTGTTGAATGTTAGTGCGCTTCTCTGTATTTTCTGGATCTCGTAAATCCCCGTCAGGTCTGTTCAACTTCGATCGACAGAGTTGCATAGTCTCCTCAGACCAAGGAATAAAGTCTCTGGAATACGTAGACCCTCGCTCCATGGGAACTTTCTCACATTTCAAGGTTGATGCAAGACAAGCTGTTTCTGAAGGTCCTGCCACGTCAGGGTGAATCTTGTAATCTTCTTTATAGGTACTGCTACTGTATACAGTGCTTTCGGGTAACTGATCATATCCCTAAAATGATTGATTTATTTGAATTGTTAAATTTTTAATCAATAGCAACAATTTTTTCTTATAAAATCATTCATTAAACTAAAAATGTAGAATGATAAGAATAAAATTTGGCTATAGTAATCAATATGGGTAGTAGGAAAAGAATTTGACTTTTTGCATCATTGAATATCAGCTGATGACAATTCAGCTGATGAGTTTACAACTGAAAGTATTTTTTTAAAAAGTGGTGAAACTTCGCTTTAAAGATAGATCTACTGAACATCCCATTTAATATCCAGCTACATGCTCTATAATACTGCGCTAATGTCACGTATATGATATCATGTTCATGTCATCCTGAAAAATCAGCAAATGAATTAAAATTAGCATAGCATATGCATTAAAAATAGTAAAGCATTTGTTGGGTATCAAGTAAGTATAATTTGATTCTATTGCATATATTTGACAAATTATACGTAAATTTGGACAATCTATTAGTTTACTTTAAATGCTTAAAGCGTGATTTATTTATTTTATTTTATTAAGCTTCAAGATGCTCATATTATCTTGACAATTAATCTGAAAAACTTTTTGGTTTTTTGAATACAGGATTGCCTTGATTGATGATTGACTTCGAAAAAATCTAAACCCTTTTCCTGATTGTTTCAAGGAAGAAAATATATGGAGCATGAGAAAAAAGGCAAAGGATTAAAATGAAATCTTCTATGCATATTTCAGTGTATCATGTCAGAACATCATTTCTTGAACGGCCACGCCACGAGCTCGAGCAAGTTAATTTATATTATTATTCATTTTAATGGTTTCATTGAATGAGTCACTTTAGTATTGCAAACGATCCAAAAAACTTTGTCTCGCATTAATTGTTTAAAAAAAGTATCAAATTCCCTACTTATTTCATTTCATATAATCAAGAGCTCAAAATGACATTTTTCTAGGTTTTATTGGCTGTAGTCATTTTTTTTAAATCAGAGCTTTTCTAAATGCAATGGCAACACGGTATTAAAAGCTGATTTTTTTTAAAGATGCTCTTGCAAGTAATAAAATTTTTATTTTTTTGCCCACGGATTTTTGTTGCGGCCGAAAACCTCACCCACAATCAACATCATGTTCTGATATGATTTAAAAAAATGAAACCAATAATAATCTCTTTTAAGGAACTGCAAGTTATATGATTAAAATCTCGCAGTTTTTCATAAACTTACAGATTTTCTCAAATAATTTCTTAATTTCGCAGAAAGTTTATTTTCCTCTTAAGTTATTTACCCACCTTTGGCTATCAGTTGATTCATAGAGAATAAAACTTATGTTTAATATCAATTAAATCTTTTTACTTAATTTGATAATCATTATTTCTGGAACAAAATATTTTTCACAGCAAATTGTGACTCACCTTAATGCGAATTTATTTAATAGCTTAACACTTATTATGTTTATTGCATATAAGAACTTTCCTATTGGATTTGAGTCCATTATATCCTAGTGTTATTTAAAGCGTAATTATTCGCGTCTCAATCTTCGAACTGCATATTGTCTTTCATGGACATATAACTTAACTTTCTCATTTTTCATCTAACTTGCGCAGATGATGAACAGACTCTCTCTTTCTGATTTTACGATGCAATTATTTCTTATTTTTCGACGATGGTGTTTTGGGGACGAGGTTCATGACGTCAACAAAGATCCGTAAGCGAAAAGTTGAAATTTTACTATCCGCGCGAGCATCTCAAAAAATCATCTTTTAATATCGCGTTGCCATTGTATTTACAAAAGCTCTGATTTAAAGAAAATAAGTTACTGACTACAGCCAATACAACCTAGAAAAATGTCATTTTGAGCACGTGATTATATGAAATGAAATAAATAGGAAATGGGATATTTTTTTATACAATAAATGCGAAACAAATTTTTTTTGGATAGTTTGCAATGCTAAAGTGACTCATTCAATGAAACAACTAAAATGAATAAAAATATAATTTAACTTGAACGAGCACGTGCTGCTTGGCCGTTCAAGAAATTATGTTCTGGAATGACAAATTGAAATATGCCTAACAGATTTCATTTTAATCTTTTTTTCCTTTCTTATTTAGGACGAAAATCGCAGTATTAAAAGTCACTCGAAATAATCAGAATGCTTTAAATTTTGTTGCAACTATGGGTAAGGCTATTGAAAATGACACAAAAATATATGAATTTTTTTCCTAAAATTCTGGAAAAATTGAATGACTACTAAAAAGGCAAAAATAGCAAAAACAAAATGTTGTATTTTAAAACGATGCAAAATTATTTTTAGGTAATATCATTTTCTAAAATTATATCGAAAAGACATCCAAATCCCTTTAAATTTTTTATAAAATTATTTATTTAGTGCCTTTCTCTACTTTCTAAAGTACATTTAAGAACTCTATCGAACAATCTGATCTGTAGAGGTCAATACATGAACACTCTTCCTTATTATTAATGAATAGCCTCAAAATTAAATCATTGGTCTGTCTGAAAATAATCGTAACAAATAAAATTGCGATGAATTTTTTCACTTAATTTTATCTTAAATGTTTACCTACATGAATAAAGATATCATATATAATTCGAGTATCTTGGTCTTTATGCTCTTTAGCATATAATTTTTCGAACAAAAGTCTGACACAGTTTATAAGTTGTATGCTATTTGTAATGTTCTACATATATGATTTTAAAAAATCGTTACAAATGTTCTAAATTATAAGGTAAATTATTGGATCTAGAGCTACTAAATAGGATATTAAGCTATATATTTTTAACAGATATTCACTAAGATAGTGTTTTCAAAATTTTTACTAAACATTTTTTTAAATATTAATATAAACGTTAATATTTTTCCTCAACACTTTCAGAAAATATTGTCATGCAAGCACAATTTTTAGACTATTTTAAATTTCAAAAATTTAATCATTCAGCGATTTCAATTTTATCTCTATATAATTAAAATCTAATTACAAAAAAAAAGAATTTAAAAAAATTATTTTTTAACACATACGCATTTTGAAGGTTTTAAACGAATTTTTTACATACGCATTAAAGGCGGATTTATTTTCAGCTCTAAACAGTGCACATTATGAGGCCCTTTATTGATTAGATAACAAATTTCATTTCACGTTTAACACATTTATGGTAAAATTATTTATTTTATTTCTTGAAAATGCATTTATTTTTGTTTATCTATTACGATTCCATAAAGCCCCAAATCCACATTTGTACGCTATGTTATTGAATCAGATGCTCGGTTTCATTTCTAATTAAGTAACAATAATGAAATATATAGGAAACTACCCCTGTTCTATTTGATAAAAATTTAATGTTATCATAAAATTTTATAACTTATAGAATTTGTATTTTTTACAGATTCATCTATTCGACAAACAGAAAATACTTTTTTAATTGACTTGCCAGAATCGTCTTTCCTAGTGATCTTAGACAATTGCCAAGTGTGTCTAATTGGAAATAGGTCACTAATGTACATACCGTTGTTGTAATTAAGAGCAAATTTATGAAAATATTACAAAGATGGTCGGATAGGGCTTCCTTCTAAGTATCAAATGTCTTACATTCTAAAATATAAGAAAGTCATATTGTGCAAAGTATCAAACGTGAACAAATATCTTACTACTTTGTTTGGATTAGAAATTCGAATATTAAATTTTTTTTTCAATGAAAATTATACATATAAAAATGTTTAAGAGATGTTTTTACGCTACTAATCAAGAATCTTCAAATTATCAGGAACATATATTATTATTTGAAATTCAATTCCGACTTGCAAGCTTTATTCATTTGATTTCTAAAACGATTAGGACTAAAAATTTAGAAAAACAAGTTTTTTTTAACCTGAAAGCTAGTTGCCAGGAAAAAAAATTGCAATATCTTACTAAAGCGATTTTGAAATGATTTATGATCTTCAACAAGTAAACAAATATATACAATTGTTTTCTTAAAGGAACAAACTCGATTGATCTAAAACAGGGAGAGGTTCGCGTGATATCATTTGTTTGGTCTCCGCTTAGAAACCTATCCTGTGTTTTTTGCTACCCATGAAAATCATTTATAAGAAAGAACCGCTTTCGAATGGATTCTATGCTTATCCTGGATTCACCTTTTGGTTGGATGCGGTTATACGAACTCCGCATTATTGATCTGGGAACATTTGATTAATGGCGTTTGCTCGAATGCTTTTAGATTATTTATTTTCTTTAGTATTATTGGCGGTATCAGTAAATAATGATCGAAGTGGTAAAACAAATCCATTTATTTTCCCGCATTTAAGAGAGTGTTTATAGAGATAAAATATATTTGTAGATTTGATCTCTTCTATTTTCAGCCATATCATACAATTACCAGAGTACTTAGACAATTTATTAAACGTATTGTTTCTTATCTATACATAATGGATAAAGAATTAGTCATAATATTTTTAGCAGGTTAATGAATAACACATTTGCAAAGTCCCTTCAAAATCATCCCAAGTTTTCAGAAATGATACTAGAATGAACTAATAAATACGTTGCGTTTCTCTATCTTCAAATCTGTAGGAAGAAAATGATTGCTTAACATTAATCATTAAACAATCCAAAAACTAATCTATTAAATAATCTAATACTTATAATTAGTGATACTTAATCGCTAATAAAAAAAAGTGCCCAGACATTTTCAGGTACGTACAATTTTTCCAGTTTCAAGGAAAATTTGATGAATTGACCTAGAACGGCCATTATAATATTTTACAGTGAAAGTTCAGCCACAGTTATTATTCTGTAACAAGAGAATTTAAAAGATCGACAAGGAATTATATATAAAAAAAGGTTCGATTCATTTTATTTCACAAAAGCTGATAATGACTTGTAACTTTCATAAATGATTTTGTTAGCAATATGAACTACTTTTCCAATGTTTTAATAAAAATAACTCATATCAACTGCAAAATAAAATTTTTATAATTTTTTTTGCAAAACATAAACTTAAATTTGTCAGCATATTTTTTGCTTAAACCATGCAGCATTTTAAACCAAATTACGTAAGGATGGCAGAATGCGTTTAAATATTCTGGTGAAGTATTATTTTAAAATTAAAAGTAAAAAAAATGTGGGTATTTCACGAATTATGAGTTTTTGCAGCCAATAATTTTTAACTGCTCATATGAGTGATACTGTATATTTTACTTTTTTAATTTTAAGTTAGAAACATAGTGGAAATTTAAATGAAATTGAGTACCCATCAATATTTAGAAAAATGTCGTACTAAGTGCAATTTTTCAGTTTTTCTGTAAAAGAAACAAAATTATGAAGGATTTTAACAAATTGGTACATTTCAAACTTCAAAAATTTTGGTGAATTATATGAAGATAAAAAAATTTCAGTACACCTGCAAAATATTCAATGCCATATGCAAAATCCAATGCACTTGCGTACTCACAAATAAATACAAAATTTAAATTGCGGTAAATTCAAGAAAATATTATCCGCATAAAAATTGGAATTACAACATTAATTTGATCTATACTACATAGATAAAAACACATTTTATTTTTATCTTTTGTTTATTCTAAAGATAGATTAATAACTAATACTAAGTGGGGACATCTTTTGTAACAATGATTGTTACTATTATACACGGAAAAATATCCGCTTTTTTAAGGAATTTTTCTGTAGGTCTTGTACTCTAATCTTGAACAAGTAACATAAAAATTAGTTTTTAAAATAAATTCCTACTTAGGTTTAAAATTTTTTTATATTTTAGTTACTTTTTATTAAATTATTACAATTGTTGTTCTCGTGTTCCGCTCTACAACGAAAGGAGGGGTGCAGGAGCTTCTAAGGATATGATCCCCTGAGCACCCGAAGGCAAACATCTGGCTTTTATCTTATGTACGTCACAAACTCTTTTTACGTGGCGGACTTTATTCATGCATTTCATTCATTCATTCATCCATAGATCGTAATTTAGAACTGAAACAGAGAACGATCAACTCTCTGTTTCAGTTCCCCTATGGGTATTAGTCTCCGCATGGGGAATTTGTGTTCACTACAGATTTAACGCCCACCACACAGGGTGAGCTTTGGGCTGGCCGGTTCAAACTCGCTGCCCAAGGAATGCAAATCCAACGCCCTACCAATCAGGCTATTCCGGCCTAACAATAGCAACTATTATAGATAATTGATCGAAAAATATATTGGCGAGAAAGTTAGTTTTTAATTAATAAATAAAAAATAATGAATTAATATTTGTAAAAAACTGTATTAACATCAAATGTCATCCATTACAAGTTTTAAAAAAATTACTTGAACCTGAGTGGATGAATAAACAGCATTTTAATAACGATTGAAAGTTTGAACAAGATATATACGTATATATAAGGAGAGTATGAGCTTATAGTAGAAATTGAAAAAGAAAGCTGGTAAACCCTAACACCAATGTGGATTATTCTAAACTAATTGAATTAACTAAATTGAATTTAACGTTCGAATGCATTCCGTAAATATAAGAAACTGGACAGACTTTGTTGATTGTTTGAATTTCTGTCTCATAGACTTGTGGAATAAATTGAAACTCAAATTTGAGCTACTTTACAATACATTGCGCCGCAATGACAGAGCTTAGCAGTTTATTTTTACAAAAATGGCATGCAGCTCCTGCCAAAATATTCGAAAAACTAGCGTAGAGCTTTCCTCATAAAATGAGAAATAGTTTTCTTAATTTCAATTCCAAGTATATTCTTTTCATGTTCATCTATACTTTCTGAAGAAGTTCGAAAAAAAAAAATGCTAATCTGAAACTATTGGGATATGTTTGATCATATCATGTACATGAAAAACTTTGAATTTTGGAATATGAAAGAAATTTTTTCATACACTGAAGGGCCAGAAAAACTGTCATAGCAGGTTGTATGGAAATGATGGTGTTGAACCAATCAGCGTATATATTGTTGACCGCTATGTGGTTTTACAGTGCTTACGTAAGACAACAGCGTCTGTGGAAGCCATTACATCGATTCTTGCTGTTATAATAGCAGGTTATAAATATTTAAGCTATTTTTAACAGTGACTAATCGACGGCACACGAGAGAGGGAGCACAGCATTTTCAAAGTAGAGATGAAATTTGGATTTTTGCGCCCGACCATTTATATGGTGTACTGCGAATACCAAGTTTTCAGTAAAAATTCAAATCTCCGACAACTGTGTGGCTTGAAAAAAGCCTTGACAGAACGGTATCACTGAAGAGAATCGTTATACGAGATTGGTGTTCAACATTTCTTCAAATTTCTGCGGATTTGAATGCAGGCCCATTAACAAGTGTCAGTGTATGTAGACACAAATCATCTCGTGTATCATTGGTGAAACAGTGGCACAAGGATCTGCACCTTACCTGGCCATCTCCGCCATTGAATTCTTAATGATTAGCAAAACGTTGTCTGGTCTTAGGAGTCACGTTTGGCTGTATACTGGTGCGGAGAAAATTCCATGAATCTGTGAATTCCTCATTCCCACAAGGAACTATTCAAACTGGTGGAGGCTCTGTGAGGGTAAAGGTCATGTGAAGTTGACATGACCATGTGGGACAGTTGATGTTTTTTACTTCCCCCAAAACGGAAAAATACGAAAACTTAATACTATTTATTTGAATTATAAATGTGAAACTTAAAAAAATGGTGTTCGCTATAATTTTAAGAATGAAACCAGACATATATTGAAGTATTGATTTGTTTGCTTGTAAAACTACATAAGAAAATAAACACAAAACGTGACACAATTTTGGGTTGAGCCTATTTTATTTTAAGGGTTGTTAGTTTTAAAACGAGATTAGAATGAATTAAATGCTATTTAATGCGCCTGTTGAAAGAATTCAGTCAGATATTATGAAGCAACGAAGTCCGAATAAAGATGATGGATACAATCGTAACATTGCAGCAGATTCAGTCTTCGGCAGAGTTCGGTGAGATTCATTCCTCACAGAAATACAAGCAAAAATGCTCCAGTGCAGCAAAAATGTTCTCATCAAGATGTTGAATTCAGTTGTCGGATTTCACTAGTATATCTTCAAACAATGTTCCTTCGTAAGTCCGTAATTCCTTAAAGGAATATTATAAAGTCACAAATCAGATAACCTCATGCGGTCAAAAAGTCAAATTCGGGTACAAAAAAAGTCCATCATCATGAAAATAAGCACAAATATATACAAAAATTAGTAAAAAAGTTCCGCAGTGTGATTATATATATAAATAAAAACAAAATATATTCAAAAATTATATACACTATTTACAATGTGGATTTCAAATCTTCATTTCTTTTGGTGTTTGAGAAATTCTTACTCCTGTTTGGTATTTGGAGGATTGGTTTGGATGACAAAAATGGCGGCTTAAATAAGTTGGGAATTTCTAGTGATGATAAGATAGACAGGTTGCCATTGAAGAAAATTCGAAGATATTTTTTATAACTGTATTCCAAAAATATTCATAGATGTCTGTCGTCGGTTGTTGCAGAGTATATCATATTCACTTGGTAATTTTTTAAAGAAGTTTGATGATCTTCTGATAGGTAGCATTAGTAAATGTTGAAGAAAGTCTCGACTTTAAATATAAGAGAAGATCTTTTTTTCCAAGGAGCTATTGTAGATACGTTACTGTCATTTTTGTAACAACAATTAGATTAAATTGAAAAACCCCTGGTGTTTGAGAGCCCATTCTACACATGCAGAATTCCAATCTGTTTCAACAACTTCTATGTCAGCAAAAGGATCATCATATTTTAGATATTCGTAGAACGGGTTCAGCAAGGGATTCAGGGTGTTAGTAGTGACAGGCGGTGGTTTTGCATATTTGCCGTTTCATCTACATTTGAATCGGAATCTATATCTTTTGCATTACATTGCCACAAAGCCTCATCCATCGAAGTAGACGCATCAATTTCATAACTTGTTGCTATTTGACATCCATTATGAGTTTTGTTTAGCTCCTTCATCAGAAAGTTTTTTAAAATTATGATAAAAGGGAAAAAAATAGATGCACGAAAATCAATCATACAACCAAAAGACTCTATAATAACACCACAGAAATGTGCATATTGAAGCAAAACAGTATGTATATCTATTACTAAATATTTAGAAACTGACATTTGGGATCGGATTTGAATCAACACCGAAGAGCCAGAAAAACTGGTATAGCAGATCGTTCAACCAATAAACGTAACGTGATGCTATTGACAGTGCGTATATACGACAACAAGCGTCGGAGGAGGCTATTACATCGGTTCTTGCTGTTATAATGGCCGGTTATCAATATTTAAGCAATTTTAACGATGAATTAGTGACGGAGCACGTGAGAGGGAGGGTTTCCGAAGTAGAGATGAAATTTAAATTTTCTCGTCCTACGTTTTCTAGGGTGTGCCTCGGATACCAGGTTTCCAACAAAAATTCAAATCTCCGACAGTGGTGCGGCTTGAAAAAGGCCTTGATAGAACGGGATCATCGACACCTGAAAAGAATTGTTACTCGAGATAGACGATCATCGCTTCCTAGGGATTTGAATGCAGGCCCCCTCAACAAATGTCAGTGTACACATTATGTAACGAAACCTAATTGATATGGCTTACGTAGCCACAAATCATCTCGTGTATCAATGGTGACTTAGCAACACTAATCTCTGCACTTGAACTCGCCAAAGTTGCCAATGAGCTCTTAATTTCTGCAAAAACGTCGTCTTGTCTAAGGAGTCACGTTTCCAAGTGTAGCAGGTAGATGGCTGAATTTATGGATTTCTCATACCTATAAAGAACTTCTCAAGCTGGTGGAGGCTTTGTGAGGGTAAGGGACATGTGAAGTTGACATAAAATGGGCCTCTGATATGAGTAGGCTCTACCGACAGGGCAGTGATGCTTCAACATACTTTCTGACTTTCTGCAGGCATTCATGTTATGTGTGCATTCTGACGAACGTGGACAATTCCAACATGATAATGTGCCACCCCACATGTTACAGTTTACAGAAATTCAGATGAGTGCTCCTCACGCCTCCGAGTGACTTGAGGAGCACTCATTTGAATTTCTTTCCCTCTCTTGGCTACCTAATTTTCCTGACACGAACATTATTGACCATATCTGGGATGTTTTGCAATGTGCCGTCCTTAGGAGATCTCCAACACTCCCATGACTTTGTGGGCTATCCTGCAAGAATAAAGGTGTGAACTGTCTACAGAATATCATCCCAAATTAGTTGAATCCATACCATGCCTTGATTCGACATTTCTGCCTGCTCGTTGGATCTCTACACGATATTAGATAAGTGTAACCAGTTTTTTTTGGCACTTTAGTGTATATTATTTCAAACATATTTCTACAAAGTAAATATTTTTAAATACCTGACAAATTAGCTTTTTACGTTCAGGATCTTTGCGCCAGCTTGAAGGTTCTCGGTGGTCAAGATTTTGTAAAGTTTGAGATAAATTTTGAGCTATTTGTTGAGGACATAGGTGATTGCCACACCTGCACATTATGCATAAACATGTACTCGTTGAACAATGTCGTCTTTCCGTCGACATGCCGTCACAATCTATATTTAGACAAAACAAAACAAAAAAAAGAAAGAAATGTCATTTTTTTCCATGAAATTCTAATTTTTCTAATTTTTTAGGTTTGATTCATCTATCTTTATTTCACACTTAAATTTTACTCTTATTTATATTATGGTGATAACGAGCGCATAAGAATTATATTTCATGTGAATGCAAAGCGCAAGAGAATAAAATATATATTTAAAATATAGCAATATATAAGAAATATTATGATAAATACCATAAAATATCAAAATGTTTTTTTTAATTTTAAAATAAAAGAAAAAAGTTACATAGGCATAAAATGAGCATCATTAAAACTATTTCACATCATTGTTCACCATTTTGTTTTAATCCTACGCAAAATATCATTTTTTTATGATAAAATGAGAAAAAAAAACGTTACAATTCTTATTAGTTTTTAATTAGAAATCTATGTATCGTTTTTATATACCAAATTTGGTACTGTAGATTCAAAAGAGCTGTTTAGAATGATTGTTAAACCACACATACCCTTTTATGTTATGTATGCCTATAAATATTATTATACTAAAAACATCACTCTGAGATTACTTTATTTCATTACACGTTCTGTTTATTACTGAAAAGCATTAAAAAAAATACCGTAAATAAAGATACACATCCTTGAAATACAAAGGCAAATGTACATTTTGAGGGTCAATTCTTTTTCGTTTAAAGAATTTTCGCATTTATTCAATAATATTCAAATGACTTATTATTACTAGCGACTAGTGATTATTTTTCTTCACCAATTGAGATTATATAGACATACAGCTTTAGATTTTTTTTTTTGATAAATTTGAAAAATTCGTTAAAGGAAAATACAATAAATGCAATCGGTATCTATCACATGTGACAATTGCTGAGGAAGTCTGAAAATTTTCAAGTCCGAAAGATCTATAAAAATACTTTTCCAATTCAGTAAAATGACAAGATTCAAAAAAGAGGAAGTTTTCCCTTTAACATTGGGGATGTGAACAAAACAATGTATTGTCGTTAAGCTAACATTTGGATCTGTTTTCCATGGCATTTTTTTAACCTTGATAATCTAACGAAATAATATTTTTTAATTTCAAAAATAATTTAATTTTTTTTTATTTTCATATTTTAGCTATGAATCTATTGTTTTAATTAAAGACAAATCTTTATTTTAAAGGGAAACATTTTGAGACATACTGTCGACTGTTAACTTCGAAAAAGAAGACCAAGGAAAATTCTGAGAAGCAGAATAATTTTTGTTTCACATAATAGGCGAATAATTTTCTTTTAACATTATCATATTATATGGGCATTAAATTCTCCTTATCTTTTCAGCTATAACTAAAAAAAATTCAAAAATCTAGCAATGGATGTAGAATTTTTATAATAGATACAATATAATTTTGCATTTCTAGCCTTGGTGCAATATTTTTATTTTTCAATCACTATATTAAAAAAAAAACCTCATTCTAAATATAATGTAAAGAAATATAAAGCGTTTAATGAATACTACTATTATCTTATAAAAATAAATCATTTTAACTTTTTTGAACGCTACTTTAATATGTCCTGTTCACATCGCTAAGATGCAAACAATCCCTAATAGCACAAATATCTGAAAATATTTTTACAATTTATTTACGATATTCTTTGAAATATCACACAATATGTAGCACTAATATCGGACACCAAATAGTCGAAATCAAAAATTAAGATAGTTGATAATTTGCCACTTTGAGGGATGGGTCTTGAAATCAAAATTCTTAACCAGATATGGTTATTAACATGGTATTAGAATTATGTAGATATTAATATTTCGAAAGTAAGAGAACAAAGAACATAAAAAGGCAAAATTTTGCGTGAGGTGTTTTCGACAAAAAACAGTCCAGAGTCAAGTCGGGGAAGCGAAACAGATTAGACATTACGCATGACGAAGCCTCTTGACTTTTTTCGGAAGCATGTGATCATAAAATTCAATTTTTAAAAAATATTGTAGTCGTTTCTGTCCAATTTATCAAATAACCCTGTTGATAAGTTTTTTAATGTAGCACGACTGAGATCTTAGCGAATACCATTAGTTCTGAAAAACCACGGCATGTTATTAATTTGCTGAACCATCACATTCACATTTTACATTCTTTCTAGTACTGAGTAGAGGAATGTTGCTACAGTCACCTAGATAAGCGATGAGAAACTGCAACATGATTTTATAGATAAAGAGCTTGTTTTCCTGGGATAGTTTAGACTTGTAATTAAGGATAAGATAAAAGTTTGGTTTTTGCTCATTTATAACTATTCTTGATCTTATTGATACATTTTTTAAGGATTAAGTGCTTACCCAGAGTGATGCCAAGGTAAAAATAAAAGTAGTTGTCTCGGTAAACAATACTCTGTGTATAAGACTGTTATAAGTTCTAATCCGTTTGTTTAATCTTACTAGTGAAAAATTCACTGATCCCATTGAAGCAATTTTCTACACAGGTACTTTTTCTTTAGTCAGGGGCCAGCGAAAAATCGCCAAAGAAATTTGGCAGCATTATACATTGTTATATTCATTCCTTCAAATATTCACCCTGGTACTCGCATATTAAGCACATGCCATTCGCAAGCTTTTGGCGAAACCGTTTGCTATAGGCGGACATTAGTTTTAGCTACATATCATTATCGGACACAGTCGGCAATGGCATTTTTGGCTATATTTTAGGATCTTAATCATTTGTTACAATAAACACGACATCTTTATTTCTTTTCCACTGGTGATTACTTACTGATATGCAGTTAATACAGAAAACTCTCTTTCCATAGCCAACAAAACAACGTTGGCAACCTTACCAAATCCTTACGTCAGATATAGATTAGTGTGATAATTTTAAGAGTCACATTTTATTAGTTTATTAGATTCGTTTTGAAGTTGTTTTAGGTTTGCTATGAAGCATACATAATCATCATGAAGCGTGATTAAATAATGACGGCCATTCCTGAACCAGTACGCCACTCTAATATTTATAGAACACCAGCTGGGGGAAACGCTCATGACATGTAGATATTCTAACCTTTTGACGGAATCCAGCTTCAAACTCGCAACTCTCTAGTTTCGATGTTAATACTCTGCATCACTTTAAGATAATTATGTTTTAAAATGTCATAAATTAGCTACGAATACGACAGATCTTACATTCAGGCTATTCAATTGCTATGGAGGCAATGTATTTTTTAAAAACTTACTTTCTGGACGCAAGAATCTGAAAACTTTCTTTAAAAATAAGTTATCCTCTTTGTGAAATGAAAAGACTTCAAATATATCTTATCCGCAAATTTTTTCTTCTTCATATTTAAGGACGCATGTTTTTATTGTTTATAAATAATACCCACCTTAAATAAAATATTTGAAGATAAGAGTGAAAATTAAAAGTTCTTCTGTAATTGTATCAATATTCTTGAATTTAAATATTATTATGGGATATGGAGCAACAAAGGCTATAATCCCCTGGTTGCCACAAAGCAGCGGCTAAAAGTTCTCCAAATTAACATTCTTGTATTCCGAAATGCACAGAGGAAACAGCACATGCTTGAGTGAGAAAAAAAAACAAAGAGTCTGTTTTTGCAACTTAAGAAATATCAAAGTACTTGAGAGAATTCAGAAAGATGAGCATATTTTTTTTGTTGGCGAAAACATGGCGTAAAAGGGCATCGTAGTAAATATCGGGATCATCTATTTGTAGCTTGTTCCATAACACCGTTCTGTACGTTGAATATTTTTGACATTTGAGAAGAATATGAGAAATATCGTTTATCTCACCACATTTGCTGCATAAAGGGTTATCTGTAAGATTGTATTTATAAAGAAGTCCTGGAGTGATGATGGTTTTGCTGATTATTCGGGCAATGATTTTATCTTGCATTCTGTGCCCTGTCCATTTTGAGATGGATATTATGTCGGGAAATTCACCCATTAATGGTTGATATTTACTTTTTAGGTAGTTTTCGTTTGCACTTTGTTTAGAGATCTTTTTCATTGTAGAAAAAAAGTCTTCAGGAGAAATCCATTCTAGAAAAGGTGTAAATGCCGAGATCTTCTTCGTCAGATGATCAGCCTCTTCGTTAAAGGAAATTCCGGAATGTCCAGGAACCCACAAAAGAACTATTTCTTGATTTAGTTTCTTCCTGATGTAAATTTTTGAGGCGAGTCTTTGGATGACCTTAGGAGAGTGAAAAGTGACATTTTTAAGTGCTAACAGAACTGAATAGCTATCCGAAATAATAAGGTTGGGCTTTTCTGGGATTGTAAGATCGTCCACCGCTTGGCAGATTGCCAAGGCTTCGGCAGTGAATATTGAATTTAATGTATGAATTCTGTAAAGAAATTTTTGGATGCTAGAGACACCTGCAATTGAGGTGGAATTTTCAGATTTCGAGCCATCTGTAGCTATAATGAAATGATTTTCAAAATGATTCTGTAAACACTCATTGAAATCTGCAGTAATAATCGGGATTGGTAAGCCTTTGTTCTGGAACCTGAATTCATTTAAAAAAATATTACATAAATT
This sequence comes from Argiope argentata, assembly GCA_026289955.1. Classification (NCBI taxonomy): domain Eukaryota; kingdom Metazoa; phylum Arthropoda; class Arachnida; order Araneae; family Araneidae; genus Argiope; species Argiope argentata. The sequence goes on from JAOUZG010019123.1 coordinate 940,255, forward strand.
TGGGTTATATTGTAGATGGGGTGGCATAGTAATTATATGATCCGGTACGCAATCAAGTTGTTGGAAAATGTTATTAATGATTTCTTTATCTTTGTCGCTCAAAAAACGATCCATCTCATTGTGATTATCAACCAAAGGTGAAAAGGGCTGGTTGGACATTTGTTTTATAAAAAATTGCATTGCTAGACGTTTGATCTTGTCTGAAAGTATTTCTTGGCCAGCTAATTTTAATAAGATGATGTTGGGGGTCCAAATTGGTACTCCGAGAGCAACTCTAAGTGCCATTGTTTGTATAGTGTTACAAGATTTGAATTGTGTTTCAGAAAATTTATTAATTATGGGGCAACTATACAAGAATATGCTAAGTATACTGTTGTTAGCGATTGTAATTAAGTGTTTCGTTCTTGCACCATTTCTTTTGGAACCTAGTATTTTGAGACCGAAGATTTTTTTGAGAGCCTTGGTTCTTAAATTTTGTAATATTCTGTTATTTTGTTTAGTTCTTGAAAACTGGATTCCTAAATATTTAATAGTTTCACTCCATGTTAAAGGAATACCAGCATATTTTATACAGGGTAGGGGGTTTATTTTTTTTTTAGATAAATCTATTATAGCACTTTTTTTTGCACTAATGGATAGTTTCCAGTAATTACACCATGTATAAATATTTTCCATTGTATTTTGTAACTTCGTTTTAATATAATTTATCGAGTCATGAGAGCAGTATACGAAAATGTCGTCTGCAAAAATGGAACAATCAACGTTTGAATCCAAGGTCTCGAAAAAATCATTCATGAATATTGCGAACAAAATTGGTGAGATGACGCTCCCCTGAGCCAGTCCTTTATTAAGAACTTTTACTTCGGAATAAACATTTCGCCATTTAACTTGGAATGTCCGTTCTTGAAGGAAATTATGCATCCATTTAGCAATATTTCCTGTAATGCCAAGTTGGATGCATTTGTACATTAAATCATCAATGTGAACCGAATCATATGCACTCTTTATGTCTAAACTTATGCCAATGAAAAATTTGTTGTTTTTATGAGCTTCTGAAATTGCAGTGTAAATTTTATAAATTGCAGTATGGTTATTTCTAAAGGGTACAAAGCCGTGTTGGTTTGGATTCAGTTTTTTGTTAGTTGCAATATAATGAACTATGCGTTGCGATATGATGCGTTCAAACATTTTACAGAATACTGAAGTAAGGGCTATTGGTCTGTAAGAAGTTATTTTTGTTTTATCTTTATTTGGTTTGGGAATTGGAATGATAATTGCATGCTTCCAGTTTTTTGGGATTGCGGAACCATCAAGTTGTTGTTGAAACATTTGAAGTATTTTAACAAGTGATGTATCATCTAATTTTTTAAACCATGTTACAGTAATTTTGTCTGCACCTGGGGTAGAATTTTTTGATTTCTGAATTGCTCTTTTAAGTTCCCACATTTCTATAGTTTTATTCAGGAATTCGTTGTTATCATTATAGTCAATTGGAAGAGGTTGAAATTTCAGAGTTTGCATTGAAAAGTGCTTTGCAAAAAGATTACTTTGGGTTTTCGAATTACAAATATAGCGATTATTATAGAAAATAATGTCATTATCTTTAATATTGGGGTTGGTATGGTTCGATATTTTGTTTAAAATTTTAAAAAAAATTCTCGGGTTTTGTGATATTTTACACAGGTTATTCCAGTAATTTTCTTTTGCTTTTTTAATATGAAATTTTAATCTGCTTCTGTATTTTTTATAATTGATCCAATCAGATGTCGAAATATTGCGTCTTGCTTTTTTCCATGCATGTTTTTTTAAGCGACTAAAATTATAGCAAGCGGTATTCCACCATGGTGGGTATTCATTAGATATTGTTTTGATTGTTGTATAGTTGTTAATTGTATGGGAGATTTTATCAGTAATAGCTTCTATGTTTGGTTGGCTTTTTGAATTGAATATTTTATTTGTTTCTTTCATAATTAGGTTCCAATTGATATTTTTAAGGGATTTATATCATATTTTCATTTTCGACCATGATACAACTATGGGTACATGGTCACTTTCGAAAGTGCATCCAAAATTATAACATTCAATTTCATGAAAAAGAGAATTAGAGCATAGTGTTAGATCAATGATAGAATTACTATTGGAGTTAGTGATATGTGTTGGGTTTGTGGTATTTAGAATCGTGAAGTCGGAGTTATTCAGCCAGTCAACAAATTCCTCACTATGTGGTGAGTGATAATTTCCACCCCAAAGGGAATGGTGCAGATTAAAATCTCCAAAAATGAAAGTCGGGTGGTTAAGATTATCTAAAAATGTTTTTATCTGGTCTATGTTAAAACCACGTGGTGCATAAATATTTATGATTATGAATTTTTGTTTATCCTTATGAATTTCAACTGCAAGTAGTTCTAAATTCGGATCATTTTCTTGACTGAGGATTATCCTAGCAGCCAGATTTTTAGGTATTCCTATCAGTAAACCACCTCCTAACCGGTTACTTCGATGGGTACGAAAAATAATTTTATCGGGGTGAGAAAAATTGTCTGTCTTTTTAAGGTAGGTTTCCTGAAAAATCCAAAAGTCTGAATTTGAAAAGGGAGGTTGGTGTAACCAGATGCGTTTATTTTTAATACTACGGCAGTTCCATTGAACAAATGACATAGTTACAAATATAGATATATATATAAAACAATGGAAAGAAAATCCTGCTTTTCTAACGAAAAAAAGAAATTACCAAACAAAAGGGCGCAAAAAAAAACGAATCCTTGCCAAATTTCGGAAAATACACAATAATTCGGGTTAGCTGATGAAGCTGCAGATAAGAAGAAAATCAAAAAGGCAAATAAGAAGGCGTTACTTGACACCAATATAAAAAGTGATAATGTAACCATCCAATCAAAACAGATGCGAAACAACAAAACAAAAAATGACAAAGTAAACAACAAGTCAAAAAAGATGTGAAACACCAAAACAAAAAGTCAAAAAAAAAAAAAAACGACTAAGCAAACAGCCAAGCAAACCAACAAAAACAAAGAACCACCAACTAACCATCAGGCAGTTCTTCTTCATCATAAGAAACTCTGGTATCCCAGGGAATGTTAGAAACATTTTGATTCGTGATAGAAACAAGACTCTTTTTACGAGCAGGGGAAGAGGATAATTGTCCTCCCTGCGCGAAGATTTTGTAGATGTTTTCGATTATAGTGTCTATTGATTTCATCAACATATTTGTTATCAAAGTTACTTGCTTTTCGAATTTCTCGTCTATCGATTTCATGAGCGATTCAAACTTTGCGTTAATGGAGTCCTGAACTTCAGATACTGCTGGAGTTAATTTAGTTACTTCTGCATAATTTTGTCTCGTTTGTAAAAAGATTCTACGTGCTTCTCCTGTGGTTATATGATTATGACATTTTAATTCTAATATCTTTTTTTCATTTGCATAGATAGGACAGCTGTTGGACTTTGCGTTGTGGTTTCCCTTGCAATTGATACATCGGGTTACATTTTGGCATAAGCCATCGTGGATTTCGCCGCAATTAGCACACGCGTTGAGTTTGTCACAGACTCGGGATGGGTGAAAAAAAGAAAAGCATTTAGTGCACTGACGCGGTCTGTCGACAAAATGTTCTATATTTTGGTTGATAAAGCCAATTTTAACATCTTTTGGAATAGCTGTCCCTAGGATTGTAACCAGCACAGGTGAGGTCACATGAGTAGAGTTCTGTTTCAGAAAACGTCTCATTTCCACAACAATCATGTCATTTTTTTTTCAATACTTTCCGCAAGTTGTCCTAATGGTGTATCTGTAGGGATATCTTGAACTAAAAATCGAGAGCAAACATTCTCCCATGTAATGTTTGTGGTAATTTTTGACTCCACGAATTTTTCCAGTGACAATAGCTTTACCGCACATAAGGGGTCCTTAGTTGAGAAGATTATTTTACCCTGCCTTGTATACTTCATATTATCTATGTATTCATGTCTGTTGACATTTTTCATCACAAATTCTTGGGCGGTGAAAGGGTTCAATTTCGGTAGTTGTTTCTGTTTATCTGCATTTGTGAACACAACATTTATTTCATTAAATTGTTTCGATGCTAAACGAATCACCAGCTCATTAGTTTTCTTGCTATTTTTATAAAACATATTGTTTACTATTGTATCCATGTTAGAAATCATTGAATCTTTCATTTCAGCTTCATTATTCAAGTTCTTAACACAAAAAGATGAGTGAGCAATGACGGAAAAAAAATCTCAGCAACTGACGCACAAATAAAAACAAATCCAGACGCTTACCTAAAGGCAGCTGTACCCACCAAAATTAAATTGTTCAAATATCGTCTGTAACAGAAACAGCAATATCCAATTCCGCTTTGTTCGACAAAACCAACGACTTTCAATTTTTTTTTTTCAAAAAAATTTCCGTTACCAAAATGGACTAATTGTATCAATATTTTTTGTTGTCCTCTTAAAATGCATCAATGTAAGGTTGAGAGGCCACTTTCATTGTATAAAAGCAAAATATTAATTGTTTAATCATTTTATTTGCTTTTGCCGGACTTCCAAAAGCTAATTTCTTGCAATTTTTTAAATTTTAATTTTTTTCACTTCTTTTAACTGTTTTTCCTTGTATTCATCTGTCTGCTATTAACGTTAGCAATCATCCTGCCATATAAACCAACATTAAAAAAAGAAAAAGAAAAAAGAAATCGGCATACAGCCGATACATAGTGTATTATATATACAATAATTATTAGATTCACTTCATAAACTAATTTTCTTCTTTATTTAGCTTCTTCTTAAGAAGAACAACTGAAGATGAAAATATTTTCCTTCAGTTGCGAAAGAGCAAGAAGAGAAAGAACTCGCAAAACTAATTCAAAATAATTTGAATTTTTTGACATGAAATTGTTTTATCTCGTTCTGCCACAGTAATAGTTCAATGACGTCTCAACCCAATTTGTATCCAACATTCATTTTTTCACTGTTTTACACTTCACTACGACATTATTTTTCAATTCATACTATTAGTTCACACTTTCCCTATATATATTTATATATCTTTCTTCTGTTTCCTTCATCTACTCAAGTTCAAATGCATTTTTTAAGACTTATAGTGGATGACACTCGATGTTAACACAATTTTTTTCAAATATTAATTCATTAATTTAATTAATTTTTTATACTTTAAATAGAGTTTAAATAGATTGTAACGAAAATCAAAAAGCAGTACTTCAATAGATAAATTAAAAAGATTTCAGTATTTTTCACGTCAAGATGAAGAATACGAGTTCAATTCTTGCGAAAATCAATAATTTTTTTTTGATAACTTTTTGCTTTAAGTATACGTTTTATCCAAATTATTTTCGACAGTGAGTTAGCAGTTGTGGCTTAGTGGTTAGAGTAAAGAATTTTTCTCAAAAAATAAAATTTGAGAAATTTTAATCTTTGGGTTCAATTCCGACTTCTCTCCTTAAAATCTTTTCCATCGATTGGTGGTCACTTCTTCCTAACCTTAAGATAGAGCTACGTGTCGAGAAAAAAGAATGAAAAATTACTAGGAAATTTGCTTTCTATTTTGCCACTTAATATTATGATTCTGCCTTGCCTATATACATATTTATATTCATTGTAATTATTCAATAAAAAGTAACTAAAATGAAAAAAAACTCTTTGTTGACCTAAATAGAAATTGATTTTAAGAAACTCTTTTTATATTACTTATTATTCTTTAGTATGATTCATAATCGATAGTAAAATTAAATTGGCGCGGCATATTTATTCACTTAAGTTAGAATGATATCTATTCTTGACGAAATATGTCATTTTTTTTGTATAATTTTAGAAATTATTATGTATTTTGCATGAAGAAAAAGTACACGGAATTAAATATTCGCTTGATAACAAGGTGAAATATAAGATGACAAGCAGTTAAAACAATCACTTCATAAATTCTATTGTTATTCGCAGGTGATATTTATCAATTGACCCTGTGAAGTAAAGCGAATTGACAATCAACAAAGATATTTGTTGGTTTCTAAATAACCAACCAAACCGCAAAAAGTAAAATCTCAACTCACAGCATAATGCTTCAGTAGCGGAAATTGTGTAATATTGATAGATAGGTATACATTGATTTATTTATGAACTCAGAGGCATTTTTGTTCGACTATTAAGTTAGATTCTTTTTAAATAACTGAAAATATCTAATCAAAATGTATTTTGGTAGAAGAAAAGTACTAACAGGCAATTTAATTGATTGGTAAATTAACTATAAAAAATAGCCTTTAAATTGGAACCTCGGTATGCTATTGGATAAAGGGGTGGGATGGGGATAGAAGTTGAAACATCGGTTTTTGTTTGTTTGTTTTTACACAGAAACGTTTTATCTGAGAAAGAATTTTTAAATTCAAAATTTTATTATTAAAAGGTATTATAAAATTAACAAAGGAAAGATAGGATAATTAGACTATAAATACATTAAAAATGCAAAAAAAAAAAAGAGTTAATTTTAGTTTGAGTGAATTTTTTGGAATACCATTTAACCCTTTCGGCCCTCCCGGTGGTATTTTCCACCGCGGTATTTTAAGTTCTTAACTTTCATTTCTTTTCACACCTGATGGAGGCATTTGCCACGACTTCCTGGTTCCTATACCAGGGATGGAAATGAGATGAAATTAAATGTGGACGTTCTTTTGGTGACCCTTATTACTAATATCCCTAATTTTTTTTATTTCATATTTTAAAAATCCAGGACTGAAAGGGTTAAGTACGGGTCAAACAGAATAAAATAATTGATAAAGATTTTGGATTTATAGCAGCTTTTTTTTGTTGAAAAAAATGTTGTTTTATTGAGAAAAAAAATTCACTGAAAAGTGCCTATAGATACTTTTCTATTTATCAGAATTTCGAGACCAAAACAATATTACTTTATATTTCGTTGAGATGATTTTACAATAGTCGAATTTCAGAAAAAAAAAGGGGGATTGAATTTGGAAAAATTTTATCTTCAGGGAGAACGGATGATAGCACGCAATGGGCAATTCTGCACACAGTACGTTTTTGATAATAGTGCGGTAAATTGTCTTCGACCGCATGCCTATATGGCGGAAAAGATGTTTTTGCTTGAGTAAACCTTCTCAATAACTAATTTATTGTTTTTATTAGAGCCTTTTTGGATATTAAAAAAATTATTATAGTTTCGAGCCTCCAGTTTTTAAGATAAAAATCTTTTTCCAAGCGGAAAAAAAAATCATTTGCAAATATTGTAAGAACCAGAGTATTCCAATAATGAGGTACTTTTGAGACAATTTAAAGAATCTTATCCAAAATAATATGCATTCTGGGGTGGATAATTCTGCACAGTTTCACAAATAGTGGGCAGCATTACTCTGTATCGGAAATTCTTTACCTAATGGGCACTTTGATGTCTTGAATTAATTTCGAAATAGTAATAAGGGGATCTTGGAATTGGATTCAAATAAAAGCAATTGTGGAAGCTATCAAAAAATCGGGGAAAGGGGAAAAAAACAAATTAGATCCCCTGGATTTCCCTTATATGAAACAAATTTTCTTCAATCTAATTTTCCGGAAAATCAATTTAAAAAGAACCCTTTTTCCTCAGTTACGCAAGAACAAGACAAAACAAGAATTGTCAAGAACAAAACAAAGAATATAGTCTAGGAAAATTACAAAAAATTGTTATAAGTTTAATTATTGAATTTGCTCTGAAGGAACTCAAAACGATTGTTGCGCGTATGAAATGTTTGTGAATTTGAACTTTGCTATCTTAAATTTATTTCAGATCAAATTGGATTATTATTTATATTCATGTTTATAAATAGTATCATTACTCCTAATTCACGGAACTTCTCCTCTCACATGCCACAGCATTACTCGTCATGAAGATAATATCGCACTTTTACATATTTTGAAAAATCGATTATTCGATTATTTTAAATCTGTGAATTAAATAAATAAACCAAAACGTCGTTTATATTGAACTGAATGATTGGACACTGATCAATGAAAACTCATTAGCAAATTCATTATTGCAAAACTCTCTAGGTGGGCGATTTTCACTTTTCCCAAGGTTGGTTTATGAGCATCAATTTTTACACTAAATTTGAGATATAACTAATGGAATTAAAAAGTAATAGTCTGAAATTAAAATATTATACAACTTTCAGACCATTGCTTTTTATAGGTATGATAGTTTACATAACTATTTTAATTAAATAAAATTTAATTAAAATAGTTATGTAAAAAATTGGTTAATATGAGAAATTTCAGATATTTAAAATATTTAACATAATAAACACTGATTTTCATAACTACAAATGCATTGTATGCATATTAATAGAATGTCAGATAAATTTTCCAGTTTTGACACAGATACGTTTAAAAGGGGGAATTGGGTTGCAACGATTATGAATTTTACAATAAAAATTTCTTGAAAAGAAAAGGCGATTTTTTTAAAAATTAAAGAAAAACTTTTTATGGCGGATCTTAATATTTTAAGCAAAATGTTTATAAAGTAATGACAAAAAATAAGAAACTAAAGTCCATTTATTTTTTTATTTATTGATGTTTAATTAGCATTTGTATTCTGTAGAATTTTAAACTTGTGAAACGCCAATATTAAACTGCAAAAAGAAACTGATTCATTTAACAATCCTTTCGAAAGAACACGACTGAAATAATAATTAGGATGACTTAATTTAAATCATAAAATTGCTCTGGTACTTTGGAACAAAAGGTCATTTCAACTGTTCTTAAATCTCAACATAAAGTAATTTCCTTGTTGTTTCACGATCAAAAACCTTTATGGCTTCAGCTTCTTTGCAGGCTTCTCTTCACAACTGCGCAAGTTAGTGGTCTCATAAGTTCGCATGGCATTTTTCACGCATTCGTACATGTTTGAGCTCATGATTAGGCAAATGTATACAAAAACTTAGAAGAATGATGTTGTTGAGCTGATTGCAATTACAAAGTTTTAAATAATAATTTATGCATTTTCCAAGAAGAGCTTTCACGGTATATTCTTGTCATCGTTTTTACAGCTCTTCGAATTACAGATTTTGAAAAAGAATCTTAAAAGAATTCGTTTGAGTTCCATTTTCTTCTGCAGAGTGAGCAGAAATATAAAGAATTTTTATCAACCGCTGCGATGAAAAAGAATTTCGTTTTGGTAAGAAAAGCCGATGTACTCCTTTTAATCTAAAATTATCTCCAAAATTTTTAAAGAAGGTTTCATTGAATTGTTGGAATTATATTAATGACAAGAAGAAACGTATAAAATAATTGTTTCTCAATGCATTCAAAAGTTCTTAAAAAATATTTAAATTTAGTATTCCTTTTTAAAAAAACAAATAAGAAAAATAACTAAATAAAATAAATTTAGAGCGTTGAAAATCTTTCCTAATTTATAGAATTTGATCTACATAAATTTGTTTAAGATCCTTTTTTATATTAGCTAAGTGTTCACATTACTGAGCCAATATAATTGTTTTAATCATGGGAATTAATTTTGGACTTCAAGCATTTAGTAATAAGTTAATAAACTAGGGTTCCAATAATTTTCTGCGCAAAAATAGCATTGCAAAAAGGTAATTTGTGAAAATATCCCTCTCAGTAGCAATTAAATTGAAGCAAATTGAAGAAAAAAAATCAACCGAGATCAATAACAATTGCTACAAAATTAGTAGGATTGTTAGTAATAAGCAAACCCGTAGCAGCTGAATCACATATTTTAGCTATCCGAGCATGTGCAAAATGCAGCTGTCGTTAAAATAAAACCCAAAACATTTTTATTTTTCTTTCAGAAAGAGAAACAATTGTATGGTAATTCGTTTGCTTTTTAATTTGGTTATATTCAGTTATTTGATGTGCGGAAGTAATTTTTTTATTAAGAAAATTACTGATTAGTGCAATATTTAATATTAGAGTTCCAATACAGATAATATCCTATCTTTCAGGAAACTACATTATTTAGCTTCAAGAAAAAATATTAAATTATTTCTATCAATGAGGATGATTGAACCCACGTTCTGTCAGTGATTTGATTATTTAAAATTTACGAAGGAAATGTCTAAAATATTATCTAGGACAACTTTTTTATTCTGAAGTAGGGATCACCTGAACAAATAATAATTATATCAATTGATAGCAACCAAAAATTAAACAATTTAAAATGTCACTAATAATTTTTTAGTATTTGAGATTTCAGATTGTATTAAATTATTTTCATTATTAGTACATTAAATGTAGAATATTTTTTAATGAATCAAAAACTTAAATATCATGCGCTTGATTTATTTTGAAATAAATATATTAACAGATTATAAATTTTAAAACTCAGTATAAATTTTTACTGTAAGATTAAAAAAATGTGAAGATATGTTATATTTATATATTATAAATACATTTTATTTAATGTTTTTATACATTTTTATCTTTGAATTGAATGAAAAAGATCAATATTTGTCAAAAATTAAAACAGAGATTCTGAATTCAAATTAATATATGGTATATTAATGTGAATTCAGAATCAAGTGTAACCTCGAAATTACATTTAATATTTTTAGAAACAAATAATTTAGAATATAATATAGAACGCATGAAACATCTAAAATGAAAAGATACACAAGAATTAATGCTAATAATGCTTTGTGCATTATGCCAAGAAAGGCAATAGCATCCTTAATGTTAGTCATGGCTGTTTTAACTATTTTTTCATTTATATCCATTGAAATAAGACGAATTATTTGGCTAAAAAATTTAGTTAAGCAAAAAGATATCGAAATGCAATATTATAAGGATGCTTATGAGCAGGTTTTTAATACAACTTTCAAATCGAACACAACTTCTTTGGAAACTGCATCAAAGTTCACGAGCAACACAATACTTCAGACTATTGATTGGAATGCCGAAATGGTTGATGACGTTTTTTCAGAAAACCCTTTATGTAGCCATAAACTATTTCTACTAATTCTTGTGGCATCAGCTCCTGAAAATTTTGAACAGCGAGACACCATCCGAAAGACATGGGCTAATCCAAAAAACAAAAATCCTGCCACATCTGGATTGAAAACCAAGACTATATTCTTGATCGGACGAGCTTCGAGCCGTTTCTTGAATGCTCTCCTGAAAACTGAAAAGGAAGTCGCCAATGACATTCTTTTAGGTAATTTTTTAAATCCTTTCCTTAATATCATAATTAGCGATAATTTATTTAACAATGGATATTTTCCAAATTATTTCATGTTTTAATAATTTATCGTAATTTTATGAAATAAACATTTTTTTCCTTTAAAAATTTTAGTATCTAAATATCAAGTTTTAATTCGTGATGAAGATGCAAATCAAATTGATGTAATTGATACAAATAACATAAAGAAAATTAATATTAATGAATAATTTAAATTATGATTAAGTTTATTTTATAATTTTTAAGCACACATTTTCTGCATTAATTTTATGTTATATTTATTTCTATATAAAAATTCGTTTTAATGTTAGCTTTTTTTAACATTTATTTAGTGATATATCCTGTAATTGCGACTTTTTCCTCCAGTGACAGTTTTAATACCAGAAAAATATTTCATGATTATTTTTTTAATCTAACTGTTTCATACTACAATCAAACTTATATTAAATGTCTTTTTTTATTATTTAAACAGATAAATATTTCAATCCATACATCGTGATTTTATCACGAGCGGTGCCAAATTCCAACCTATATTATCTCAATCAAGTAAATTTTTACCGTAACAAAGTCTACTTGGAAGCGATTGCTACAGAGAAAATGTGATTATAACTGGAAAAGGGGGGGGTTAAAATGAAAAAAAAAATCTAATTTTCAGGAATTTATCTAAAAAAAATTTGTAATAAAATTATGTAAAATGCACTATTTCAGAATGACTTCATCCCAGTATTACCTATCCAAAATGACCTAACAATTTCTACAACTATAAATGACTATAGACTTTTTATCGGAAGAATTCTGAAATAAATACAGTGGAGCCAATTATTGAGCTTATTTGATACTTAATCAGGGTGCTTTGTTCGCTGATTAGGATTGGAGTAATTTTTCACGAGAAAATGAAATGATGTTATCAGCCGAATATTTGGATAGAAAATCAGAAACAAATATCTTATCAATCAAAAAAAAAAAAAACTTCAAAATTCGTTGCACACGTTGGAAATAAAATTATCAAAAATATTACGAAATTATCTTAGAATGTTTCAGAACTATTCTAAATCTACTCATCCCTATTTGAGGAGTTATTAGGATAGAAATTTAGAATAATACCAATCATCTGTAAGCAAAGCGATTAAAAACAAGTATTTATTGATTGATTACGTTTTAACATTTAACACTAGTATATTGTGCGCATAATCCAAATTAATTTTATATGCATTTATTATGAATTAATTTTGCCTCAGGAAATAATTATAAAAATATATTTCTAAAAAAAATATCTGAAAATTTTCAAAGTCAATTCTTATTTAGGTCAATAAAGAAATTTTTTATTTTAGTTACATTTTATTAAATAATTACAATTAATATGTCTGGCCAAACCAAAATCAAGTCCGTTTCCGTTGAAAATTAATTAGAACAAACCGTGCATGTGTGAATTTTCAACGTCTATTGGGGGAACGTAAATGCGTGAATTTTCTACGACAGTTGGAGTAACACAACAAAGATAAGACATTTTTAGTTTCCTTCCTTCTGTTCTAATTTAGTTCAAAAGTATTTCAAAATGATTCTGAAAAATTTATGAATTAACAATGTTTAGTTTTAAATTCCTCAAACACTGAAAAAAATTAAGAGAATCGCTTGAAATAATCGCTCGAAAACATGTTAAGTCTTAATCTCATTACCATAGGAAAAATAAATAAATTGAAGTCTTACTCATTTAGCGGTCGAGAAGTGAAGATTTTTGGCGGGATAGTTAGTTTTTAATTAATTAATAAAAAATTAACCAAATTAATATTTGAAAAAATTGTATTAACATCAAGTGCCATCCACTAAAAGTTTTTAAAAAATGTATTTTAACTTGAGTGGATGAATAAAAATTATTTTATCAATGATTGAAAATTTGAACTATTTACATTTGTTACCGTTAAACTATGAAATCCATTATTTTATAGAATACATAGTTATTCCTTGAAATAATTGATCTTGTCCGTTAAAGTGTAAAACTCTGTTGTATTTCATGATTTAACTAGTTATTTCATAGAATAACGATTTGAAGCACGTTAAAGTGTAAAATAATCTATATCATATATCTCGTACGACAAATACAATTACCTTCCACCCCTTCTGCCTTTATGAACTATTCCATGAACTTAAGATGAAATTAATGTCGGATAAATCTCATTCTGAAAACTCTGTGGGGTTTACAGTCCGTATCCCAGTGCCTGAAGTTGACAGAGGAAAAGGTGATGCCAAATCTATTTTAGCTATAATCATAAAAAATAACCAAAGAAGGATTTTTCCAATTAGGCACAAGAAACGGCCGCATAAAACAATTATATTCGCGATACCAGTTCAGTGTCTGCGAACAAAAATTAATTAAAATCGGAGAAGTACCGGATGTAGAAATATCGCTCCGATCGGTTGCTACAGCTCAAAGTTTAGGTACTGGGCAAGGATTTGAAAAACGTTCGTATAAAACCCAGTGTGTCAATAATTTTTTTTTTTTTTTTTGCTTTAGAAATAATGTTCCAAGTGTCATTTTAGTAATCCTTGTTGTAACAAATGATTTTATGGTACGTTTCCATAAATACCATTTATACGCTGCCTAAATTAAATAAATTGCTTCATTTTTATTTTAATTGTCTATCATTAGTTTATTTATAGAATACCTAGTTATTTCATTTTAGAAAAATTGTTTATTTTACACTTTAACTGCATCTCATTAGTTAATTTATAAAATAACTAGTTATTTCATAGAATAATTAGTTAAAGTGTTAAATTAATAACTTTTTACACACTTTAACGGTTATATATATATATATATATATATATATATAAAGAGAGAGAGAAAGAGAGATTGAACTAATAGTAAGAATTTAAAAATGTTAATGATTTGCAATTACTTATTCAAGCACTTTGTAAAACACAATAACTAATATCTTTATACTAAAATTCCTTTTTATTTAAAGGTGACTATCGCGATACGTATCGCAATCTGACGCAGAAAGTTGTTCATGGGTTGAGATGGGCATCATCGCATTGCCAATCGTCCTACACAATGAAAACCGACGACGACTGCTTCGTCAATGTGCCTCTTCTTTTGTATTTTCTGTGGAAGGATAATCCTATAGAGACGCATCTGTACGCAGGACACGTACGTTGGTCGTCTCCTGTGATACGGAATCCTAACAGCAGATGGTATGTGTCAGAAAATGATTTCCAAGGATCTCGGTTTGTGCCTTATGTAAATGGTGCTGGATATGTTTTGAGTTTAGATGTCTTGAGGAAGTTTGTGAAATTCTCCGGCCTCACCAAGTTCTTCCCCAATGAAGATGCCTTTGTGGGAACTGTTTTAAATATGGCAGGTGTAAGACCAACCTACAGTGCAAGATTCGTTGCTCATTCTGCTGCGTGGCAAATGTGTAATTTCTTATATCTGTTTGTTGTCCATCATGTAAAACCTACACGGCAATTTGAATTCCAAAAATTAGCAAGTGAAGCGTGGGAAGAATGTTCCCTAAGTGATATGGCTCATGACTGGGTATAAAGTTTCAGAGCAGAACCAGCAGAAGTCAATATGTAGCATTAATTTGAAAGCGATCAACGATTTAATTAAGATAATACCAATGGAAACCTTTAGAAACAAAACTAATACAGAATTCGATTAATCAAAATGTTAATTTGGAAGTTATGACATTTTTATAATTTGAGAGGCATTTCATGCCATGATTGAATTTTAGAATAAAAGATAAATTTTGGACCTCTCATACAATGATATTTTAAATCTTTCAAAATACACGAACATCAAAAAGTTATTCATTTCATTTAAATTGCAAAAGTCTGAATAAATAAAACCATCTGACGAAAGCATAAAAGCTAAAAATGCATTAATGAAATAAAAAATGGTTCATTTTAAGAATGGTTGTATCAATTATAATATCTTTTAAGATAATCAACAACAAAATTCTGTATTTGAAAATAAATCCATCAAAAATGGAAGAGATTTGAGAAAATACTCACACAAGTATCAAGTGCTTGCAACAATTTTTCGGGAGTGGATGAATTATAAGTAATTTATATTTCGGTGCATTTGGTTTTCAATTCACAGAAGGGCTGTTTTTGAAAGCATTATAAAGTAAAATTTCTTTCTTGGTACAATTTCAAAATTTTTAAATTATCAAACTATATTTCGTCATACAGATGCTATTTATCCCAGTTATTCCATATTTCCAAGTGGCATCGACAGTCAGACGTTAATGCATTAATGGTAAAGCAACCTTACAGAAATTGTAATTGGTTCAAAAGTTTATTTAAAATAACTTAGGCCTTTTTGTAAAAATACAATTATTGGTTTTATATTGACGTTTAACAGCATACTTATTCTAAATCTATTCCAATTATTTTAGAAAGTAATTTATACTCGGCATAATTTTATTATTGTAAAAATGGGCATCATATACAATTATAGTATATCCACAATTACTGTAAATCTCTAAAATTAAAATAAAAATATTGTAAGTATTGAGTGTCACTCCAACTTCCATTTCAAGGTATTATAAAACTATAAAAATGAAGTTGTAATACTTTTTTTTTCACTAAGTCATTTATAGATACTAATAGACGAAGATACATGCAAAATAGTAGTAGATTATTTCTCTTCATAGAAATTATAAAAAATATTCGTTTTCTTGACAAATTGTGTAAATGTTCATTTAACTAAAATATGAGGGAAAAAAATACTAATTAGTAGGATCCACTCCCATCCAACAGCAGAATTATATGTATTTCACAAAATGTTCATGTTGAAAAGATGTGCAATCTAAACAATTAATTTAGTGGATTGAAATTGGTATAACTAATTTGCATTATTTAGAAATATTTTACTTAATATACGACTTATGAGCAAGGTATGGAAGTCGTAATTTTGAATATCTTTCCCTCAAATATTGTTATTTGGTGCTGGAATTCTAAAAGCGAGAAAACATCTTACAAGAATTTAAAATATAAAAAAATATAAAAAAATTACACAATCAAAAACTATACTTCCGAATAAGAAATAAAGCATTTACTAACATTCTATTTTAATATTCACCTTATTTTCGTAAAACATAAATCAGAAACAAATAACATTTCACAGAATTCGTTTTCATTAATATAAATAACATCTACTTCTGTGAGTATCAAAATGAAAACAGCAATCAAATGCATAACAAGTTTTGTATAATGAAATAATCAATGTTGAAAAAAAAATAGCTTTACATTTTTTTTCTTCTGAAAACAGAAATTTCTTCCATAAAATATATTTCTGTAAATTATTCTGATTACGTAGATGCATCTGAATGAAAATCTGTGTAAAGTAGAAAAAATTCTTCGAAAACATCAGTTTAATCAATCATTGCAAACAATGATCTCCAATTATTTAAGTCATTGCCAATGCGTTGCCATGCCCATTTGACCTGAAACTATCAGGCTTGACACATATTTACTTAAGTAGAAGAAAAGGCGTATGCCGAATTTTTTTAAATTTTCATTAATTAAATACTAAGCTAAATTTTACCAAAACGTTACAACACAAAAAATAATTTTTACATCATTTTAATTTTTTTACACCTTTCAAATAATATTATTTCGACATATACTTTATTTTCTTATTTCTTTTTCAATTAAAAAATATTTTGTACATATTTTTCAACAATATATACCATATAAAATTTAACTAGCACGAGCACATTACATGTGCACGAAAAAAGTTAGGTTTTATCAACGTGTTGCCATCACATTGACAAAAGCTCAAATTAAAAGACTAAGTTAAGTCTCACTGCAAATTAACTTAGAAAAGGCTGATTTTTATCAAAAATATGAATAAACTGAAACATACTTTTTGGAAAAACAAATGCAAAAAGAAGTTTTATGACTTTTTAAGCTATCTATTTTATTGATTGAATAATTCTGTAATTATTTGAAGCCAGCATTGTTTTTATGAACAGGATATCCACTCTAAACCTGTTATAAAAAATAATTCACCCATAAGACAATAAGTATCATATAAGGATCTCAGTAGGGAGTCAGTTTATTGTGTCCTAAGAATTACCAACATTTAAATTCTGTCAGGGAAGACGATTAAAGTCAATAAATCATGACAATTAGGTTAAAATGCAGTTAATGAAATAAAAGGACCTGCTTTATAAGGAGAAAAATACTATTTGGGGCAATAATATCCAATTACAAATATAAATTACAATTATACTCCGGCAAATATTATTGTTTCCAAGACTTGAATCAGTTATTTATTGCAGCTAGAGAACCAAGGAAAACAGTTACGATTGCACTCGTTAGTAATAGACATATACATATAATAATAAAAATGGTTGAAATGAAGGGACAAAAAAAACTATTTTAGGTATTTAAGAGTCAATAAATGTCTGATGAAATAAGAATTTTAAACTTTTACACAGACTTTCTATATTATGAATTACATCTAACAAATTCGTTCTTACTATACTGAATTTTAAGAAGAATTAGGGAAATTTTTATTGAGTAATTATCTGATATATTGCCTAAATCATATATAAAAAATATTTCGTAGTATCTATGGGATGTTGAACGATTCTGACTTCGATATTCATATTTTTTTTAAAAAAATGTCCAGATTTTAGATTTAGCAAAATTATTTTTCTATCATTTGAAACTTAATAACTTCCATTTCAAATGAAAGTGCAAATTTAAAGGAAGATAATAGAGAATTTAGAACGGTGTAAAACTTCTACAATAGTTCGAAGTCTACGATTCAAAAATATTTTAATAAAGGAGCCAATTAGACCTAGTTCAATAAAATATTTAAATGAAAATTTTTAAAACCATCGATTCTAGCAAACCAGCAAGTCACCAAAACTAGTTTGCATTTCCTATAGCAGAAAAAATTTGAATTTAACACATAATTAATTTTCAATGCAATGTTATAAATAAATAAAAAACCAATAGCAAAAAATCACAATAGATTCAATGTTTTAACCAAAACATCGTACCTTGATAATACATTAGGATTGATTCGTTTGTCTTTAAATTAATTTTTGGAAATATATATTTAAATATAGCAATAAAAACGAATAAACACAAAAGAAAGGATATATCTAATTTTGTCCTAATGCAAGTGAGTATAAATACAATAGCTAAAATAATAATAAAAACCCTGTATGTATAAAAATATCTTATTAATTATATGTAAAAAAATTAAACATTTCTTCAAATAAGAGAAAAAAAATCTTACGAAAATAAAATTGGTATTATGAGCGCATTTCAAAATGGGATAAAATAATTTTTTATATGTTTCAAAATTATCCAAAGACATTAGAAAAAAATAATCAGGTTTATAATAATTTTTAGCTAGAAATTTAATTCAAATTTTGAAAAATCATTTCTTAGAGAGCATCTACTAATAAAAAAGTAACAAACTACCAATTTTGTAGCTCCAGCTCAAACAGTCTTTAGAGGAATATGAATTTTGCATGCTACAATTTATGGATAGCATTTAGCCTACGACCATATTGAAAAATAAACAATCATATTAAAAAAAGGAAATATTTTTAATAAAAAAACTAAATTTTACTTCTAAGTAAAGCTTATCATCTTGGACATGCACAATGCTAAAATATTTTAAGAGAAAATAAATTTTAAATAAACCAGCATTATCTCTCCACAACTTCAGAACTTATTCTTTGATAAAGATATATCTCCTCTCTTGGCATATAAAATTGTACCCCTTAGGCAAATAGATCAATATTAATTATTTATTTTCAGATTCTTACCTACGAAAGTTTTGAGTTTCAAAATATACCCAATTTCTGAAGTTCCATGAAACAAGATAAATATGAAGAAAAAAATGTTTTATTCAAAAGATTCAAGCACTCATCATGTAACTGAATCAGATTAACAACCCCTATTCAAAAAATAAATCATCATATGTGAAAGGGGCTTTCTCATTTCTTAGAAACTTCTTGTAAGTTTTTATCACATTTCAAAAATGCTACAGGAATCTGGCATGCCATGTAGTTTTATAGTAAAGATGTGTACATAAATAAAAGTAAATGCAAGAAAATAAATAAAAATGTTATGTTTAATCAAATTTTTTAAACAAACAACTTTTTTTCATCAACTAAAAAATGCAACAGGTAAAATAAGTTTCTTTTTATTTTATCATTTCAGACTGCGCATTACAGAAACAATATTCAGGTGTATTTAAAACAAAATATGTACAAAAAATTTAAAAAAAAACAATATAAAACACCAAATATTGAATGACAAAAATAAACAAACGCATATACTAAATCAGACACCAAAGAGAAGACAATCATCAAATAAAAGAACAACAATAATTTATGAGTAAAGACTTTTCCGCTTAATTTCAACAAAAAAAAAAAATTCTAATAAAATCTGTTCCTCAAAATGCTAGCCAAACATTCAGTCCCTTCCTCTCCCCTTCTCTTCCCACAAACAAGCACACAATATTTAAGCAATGAGACATGTATAAATAATTTAATTAGAAACATAACACACAATGCAATTTCCATTCTTTACAAACTTTTAAACTAAAAATATTTGAATTTTATGAAGATAAAAATACGTACCCAAAGGAAATATGATTAGTTCTGCAAAACAAATAATGCCTTTTTTTTTTTTTTTTTTTGTATTTAGTCAACAACTATATAAATATCTTCATAGTATGGATCCTAAATAAGGCTGCAACATTCTAGATTTCAGTAGACAATGCATAAGCTTCCTTGATTCATTAGAAAAACTAATGGTTTTGCACTTAAGAAATCCAAATTTATCAATGATTTTGAAAATATTATTTACATTTAAGAGAAATTAATAATAACTGCATTAGTAAGAATATTTTTTTAATTACATCTCTGCAAGCTGGAAGGAAAAGGTAGATTTCTTCTAACATATAATTTTCCAATTCCTTTCAATATTTAGACAAAAACCTACAAGAATAGTTTTCTCGAAATGATCTCATATATCTTCTAATTAATTTCTGCTCTCTCTTCCCACATAAAATTGTGGACTTTGGAAAAGTGAATTCTTTATATGGTGTTCATCATCACAATACAAAGTATAATACAGTATATAATTCATAAACAATAAAAAAAATGCTGTATATAAAATTTCATTTGTTTACCAAATGACGTTTTTGAGTTATCTTTGTCACTGACAGACTTAGAAACAGACATAATGTCAAAAATATATATTTCAGAATCAAAAGGTCCGACACGAAGAGTTCCATCAATATTTGGAGTTTGAATTTTTTTTTACGATTACAATACCTTCTCTACACTTCGTTTATGGTGAAATAAAAAGGAAATATTGCATACTGAAGCAGACGTAGGTAATTGTTAATATTGCTATTGAATAATTCAGTATATATAAAAGTAAATAATATCAAATTATTACAAATATTATAAAAATAATATGCAAATATATGCTTGTTACAAAGTTTGTATTATTGAAAAGCTTTTAAGTTTCTAGCTAGTTTGTATTAGTCCACAAGAACTGAAAATTTATCTGTGCATTTTAAGCTTAATTGAAGTAACTAACTACTAAATACCATTTCCAAAGATTTTTCTTTCCATTAAATGCAAACAATAATGTTTTATTATAGAAATTACAAACTTATAACTAGATTTTTCATTTATAATTAGGAAAAAATCAACTCCTTTTCTTAACTAACATTGGAATTAAAATTCCATTTCTTACATATTTAAATATATCATACTTAATTACAACTATTAGTTGGAGTAAAAGGAAATTTATCATTAGTTTTTTAATTTAAATATTCTTTGGCACTTTGTATTAATTGTATTAATCTTTTACCATCTCTACTCTCTTCGAGCAAGATGGCTCATCAACAAACTCATCAGAGGTTTTAACATTTTTTACTAGATATCCCAAGCTAGTTAAAACCGAAACAAAATTACTCTTGTTACCTTGTTCACAAAGTAACATGGACTAACGTGTTATATGTCTATATTATATACATTTAAGTGAAGAAAATTTTAGGTTACAGAGATCACGATCAGTACAGAACTACTGAATAATTTCCAAAAGTCTTGTTACAAAAACAATAAATGCTAAAAGTATAAAGCTAAAACAGGTAGAACAAAAGGCAGTTACAACTGGGATATAAAGGAAGCTATCCAAAAGAGACAAACATAAACATATGACTACTGTGGATTAACAAATAGAAATTAAAATGAATCTTGTTTGAAAACTTTATCATGTGACACTAGCAGGTAAGATTTCAAACCAATGGCATTTTTTATGTGAGGGATTTGATTTTCCATTCAAAATTGACATAAAAAGTATCAAAAAATGAAGGTTCTAAAAATACAAAAACATAAATGCCAATATCGAACCAATTGGCTCTTATAACAAAATTCAAAGAGCAAATCTAGATTTTAAAAAAAAGAATTCAAACAATTAAAATATTAGAATTTAAAAATGCATGCATACAGCAAATTTACACAAACAAGATAAAAATTACCAATTCTTCAAAATGGTTTATACAATAACTAAAGGAGAAATATATAGCATATAGTTGAATATTAATGAAAAACTAGTATTTGAAAATTGATATCCATGCAAAAAAACTTCAATACTTGATTAGAGGGATCCTCACACAAATTTCCCTTTGCACCATCTTTTGAGTAATAATAAACTTAGAGAATATATATATATATATATATATATATATATATACAAAAAAATCTGAAGGAAATCTTAGAAAACATGCTCTAAGTAATGAAAATTCTGTAAAAATAATGAAAAATGCTTCCTTATTAAATCTTCCATATTACAATATTTTTCTTTGGAAATTCATTAATAATATCTTTTTAAGATATTTTGTGAGCTCAATATTTAAAAAAAACTAACTACATTTTTTTAAAATATACTGTAAAATTGTGAGAAAATTATGTTTTTGAAAATTTTAGAATTTAAATTTGAACGAATATTAAATATTCTATAAATCTGAAAGTAAACCATCCTCTTATATTGTAAATACTTACCAAAGTTTTCTATTAGTAATGTATTTTAATTTAAACATAAGTTCTGATACACTAGCTTTCATTGATACAATGTAGTTTTAATTTTTTTGGATAAGAAATGAATTATAAACTCTAAACTATCTACACTGAACCAAAGTAATCAATATATCTAAATCCAATTATTTAATTATTTTACAAACAGCAACCAAGAAATACAAGAAAAATTTATCACATTAGTAGAAAAAAGCTGTTTTCATTGGTATTCCATTTCCTTGATATGCTTCTGAAGGCTAATCTTTAAAGATTATTTTCAAAAATATCAAATTTACATAATTTAAAGCAATTAATTTTTAAAGTAATATCCCTATCTAAAAATTTGACACATATCATAATACAAATTTCAATTTTTTTAGTTGGCAAATTAGCATACAATCTTTCTAACTCAACAGTTTTAAGTTTATTGACATTACTCTTGTCATGAAATTCCAAATCCCCCTCCCCTTGTTGGTATTAGCTACGAAGGTTATCCTCATTTTCAATAATTTATAGTACTGAAATCCCCCCATGTATTAATTATAATTAACAGTGCTGCATATCATGAATCTAATTCTTTTTAAAATTGAAATTAAACTATTGGGAATAAGAATTGAAAAAGACTGTATTCTATTGTCCAATTCCTTTGATACTGAATTGGACAAACTGAAATTATTTACTACTTTATTTATAACTATAATAATAAATCTTTTTTTTAAATTTTTATTTCTTTTATTAATAATTTGTTAATAAAGATATCTTTCCTAAAATATAGTCTTATTAGAGTTAATCCTACTCTTAATCCTTTTCCTTATTTTATTAGAATAATGGTCCTATTAAAATTAATTATCCATTAATTATTAAAGTAGTTCAAATTTATTTTTAAAATAAAATTAGTAATGATGCAAATATGAATCATTTCTCTGTGTACGGTTAAAACCAGAAACAGTTGGGAAAATATTTATAATTCTGTTATTATTTGTAAACTATATGAAAATGGGAACATTTCCAACAATGAACATTAACATGGGAGCATTTTAAAAATAAACCCATCAACTTCAGGTTTTTATAGTTTTTATTGCTTTATTGCTTTCATACAAATGAAAATAGATAATTTTTTAACATATTTCTGTTTGTTATCCATTCTATACTTTTTACAGCAATTTACCAAATATTTTTAGATATAAATATTGTTCCATATTATTAATTAACTAGAAATCACAATAAAATAATAATAACAAACCTTTTCCTTATTACTATTTATTGGATAATCTACGTCTCTCTTGCATTTTGGATGCTTTCTTCTTCATGATTTGCAATCTCTTATCAGCACTCATGAGAGGGCTGCAACTTGGAACTTTATGGCCACTGTTCCCATTGCCAGATGGTGCAGAAGATGTACTTCTGTTTGCAGTTGCAGCAACAGCTGCACTCAAGAGGCCTAGACCTTTGGTTGCAGCAGTAGATGTTGAAGCTTTTTGGCTGGTGGAAGCAGTGGTAGACTGTGATGTGGTGGAGGATGATTGAAAAGTATTAGATGGAGTTGGTTTAGTCAAAAGGTTTGATGAACTGCTAAAAGAGGATGTTTTTGAAGTAGTTGCTGTTGAAAAAGGAACATGAGATTTTTGACTTATTCCAGCTGTAGTGGCTTTTGTTCCACGTGTAGCTGTAGCTAGGGAAGTTGTTGAGGATGATGATACAGTTCTACCACCAAAATTAGCAGCTAATCCTGCCAAGCCTATGGGTTTATTTGCTGTTGTCTGATTATTTCCTTGTGATATAGTAGTCTGCATTTAAAAAAAAGAAGTTTTCAATGCATTAATTCTAAGAATAATTTGCACAGTTCATTTACAAATAAAGCAGAAGAAAAATATGCTGGCATGTACATTAAAAATTAAATTATTTATTAGAACAAAGTGTTAAAATTTATCAAATGCAATTTTATTTTTATAAAAAGTTAGGGTCAAGCATTATTTCATAACAAACAATTAATTATATGAAGAAAATGAACTCAAAATCCTTAAAAGAAATATTTTTTTTTTAAATGCATTGCTTAAAGAATTATTTTGTCTTGATTAATTAAATGTTATAAAAAGCTGAATTTATTTAATCTGCATTATAATTAATTGTAAAATAAATCTCAAACAGTTTAAATAAATTTTAGAAGTTAAATTATTTATCATTTTTTGATTAAGAGTTTTTTTAAAATTAATATTCAGTTCCAAATAAATCATTTTAAGTTACAAGTTTTAAAAATCACATGAGTTATCAAATTTTTAGCATATTCAAATTAAAATATGATATAGAAGGTAGCATTAGTATAATTAACATTTGAAATTATTATAAATATTACCAACAGAAACTTTAAGAAGCTAATCATAATTTGGTTTAATACTGTAGGATCACACAAACTTTTCATTTTAAAATTAATTATAAATAGAAAGAATTCTATTTCTGATATTACATTTTTATAAACCTGTAAAAACAAAATATTCAATAAAACAGAATGAAAAGAATCGTGTTAATGCCTTATTTACTTGACAAAAGTAAAACTTAAAATAACTGAAAAAATTACAAATAATTTGCAATTTGAATATTACTGTTCCTTTTGAATGATATGACCTACTTTAAATTCTTACATGTATATTTTTTTCAGCTTTCTGTTAATTTTTTATTTTTAATATAATTTTACCATTAAAAGAACAACTTTTTCTATATCCAACCATAAAAATTTAATTATTTTCTAGAATAAAAACATCAGTCTATTTTTAATAGCAAGCCTCCTGCACAAAAGGGCAACAATGAATTAAAAATTAGTCTTACCTTCAATTCAGCTCTTTTGAAAGGCAATATTGCAGCAGGCGGAGAACCTTCTGATCGAGTACCTTTTGTTTGAGATATTGTTTCTTTGGAAGACATTGACATTCCTGATTTAGTAGTCTTTTGGGTTTTAGTGGCCTGATATAAAACAAACAGTATGAAATATAATTGAAAAATATTTCAAAGAAACAAAATTGATTATAAATAAATAAATAAAAACCTTCATAACAGTTGATTTGGTTTTTTTGATTAATTTTGAACCCTCTCTATATATTTTAAATTATGCAATATTAATTATTTTGAGCAAATGTTGGCAAGTATACTTTATAGAACCTAGATTTATTAACTATATGTTGAGTTCACTTCAAATAAGGCAATGCAGATGTTGTAATTTGGAAACTACTTTAAGCAAAAATTTGTTATAAAAGGTATGAATTTTTTTAAATTTTTATACATAGCAGCTTTTAAATTTGCTTTTATACAATACCTCCAGGTGGATTGTGGTAATGCATGTGCATGAAAACTATGATATAATTGAATTTTGATTCATGAAAATCAATGCCATATTATATATATATATATATATATATATATATATATTAATATATATATATATATATATATATATATATATATATATATATATATAACAATCAACAATAATCTTGAATTATTTAAATATGATTAAATTAAATTTTTTTAAAAATAATAATAAGTAAACTCCAAAGTGAATCCTTCGATTAATCTATTAATTTATAAAAAATCTAATTATTTCATTTTTTTCATATATCATTGTGTTTTTAACATAAAATCTTATATTTCTCAATTGATAAATTATATTGCCATCAAAGAATTTTTTTCCTTTTATTAATTCATGCAACAAAGGAAAAAATGAAAGAAATGCAATTAACAGTAAGTTTATAATAAATACATACCATTTTCTTCATATTCTTCACACACTTTGCACAGTACCATACCCTTCTTGGATCATTATAATCATCTGTTGCGGGAGGTTTATGGCATTCCTACGAAACAAAAGAACAGTTTATAATAGAAAACAAGGAAACAAAACTAATCATAGATAAAATTCTTGAAGAGCAAATAGAAGTTTTGCATTGGAAAATAGAATGAGATACATTTAGTAAAATATTCACTAAGCCAAACAAAATTTTTAAAGAAATTTCTTGACTAATAAAACTGTGAAACATTATGTAAAAAAAATTTAGAAGAAATAATAAAAATTAAGTTTTTTTTTAAATTTGTACTGCCTTTGCATTAAAAAATCTGCAATTTAATTATAAAGTATATTTGGGCAGGAATAGTAAATACAAATAATATATTTTCACATTAATTATTTCAGGTAACTAATAAATAATTACAAGTAATGTCTCAATAAGAAATGTATTTTATTTCTGTATTACAATTAATTAGAACAGTGTTTTTAGTGATGATCCATGACACTTAACTATTGTTTTATTTGACAGAGAAAATTTTTAAGAAGCAAGATTCAAATTAATTTTTTTGGAAAATAATATCAAGAATCTATGTGAGTTTATTTCTTCATTAGTAAAAATAATTTTAAATCAATAAGTTAATCAAGTTCAATTGATAAACATACACTATTTTATTCCTATGACATGAGATGTTAAAGTAAATTTTAAATTTTCATTCAAATTTTATTCAACACAGACATTATAATCATGGAGAAATAAAAAAATTTTTAATTCATTTATTCAAAATATTTTTAATAGATATTTAGATGCCACAAAAATTTGAAATGGAAGCACAAGTTTATAGATTCTGTTAATATTTAATGCAGATTCATGGCTTTCTAGAAAAGATGAATATATTCAAAACTGATACCAAGAATATGATAAATTTACTATTGCGCAGAGTATCTAAACAATTTTAGATTATACCAAGTTATTAAATTTAACTAAAGAATAATTTTATTTTTTGATATTATGGTTTGGAGAAAAAATGAATGAACGTTGATGGAAAGAATTAAAATCTAAACTTCCAACAGTACCAAAGATAGAAATGTGTTATTTTTGTGTTAGCATCAAATAATTAATTACAATTTATAATATATTACTCACATAAATATACATATTAAAACATCAATATTAATTTTCTTCTCTCATCCTTATTCATATATCAAAGGATGCATTCTTTTTAATTAAAAAACTTACAAAGTCCAAGATATGACTTTTCTTTTTCCCTCAGTTTCTTTTGCAGGAGAACATCCTTGATAGAAAAATCAAAACACACTGATGATTCATGTTAATTATACAATCCAAATAATTAGGCTTTTTCCTGGTTTGATCAAATATCACACATGGCATAAACGATTTTACACCATTTTTTAAAAACAAACTGGCATTCAGAAATTAAGAATTAAGATATAATAATCATTATCATCTTGAATCATTTACATTCTAACCTGTGGTTGCCTCACAATAAACTATTGTGTCACGCCATTCACATTCATTTTTTGGCTAAATACACCAAATATTCATTAATTTCAACTTAGAGATTTACTATTATTGATCATGATAAGACTTTAATCAAATATATGACACATTTAATTAGAAATGCAGACAGTAAAGAAGCATTGTTTGACAACAAGTGAGCAAAAATATGGCAGAATTGTTGTATTATAAAATTTAGTATATGACTGCATACCACTAATTTTGCTCAATAAATATAGTTAATCTTGATAAATGATCAAACCTAAAAATACAGTGATTGTAACAATTTTAAACATATTTAAGAAGGAGCAATTTTTTCAACTTTATTCGAAAATTTTAAAAATGATAAGAAATTATTCAACTTAAGAAAAATATTAACAAAAGAATTGAATTATTGTAGTGAAATTAAAAAAGGAATAGAATAAACTGAACACACACACACACTTCTGTATCTATATCTCTATAACAGATACTATTATTTAAATATCTATAAAAAGGTAAACTATAAAAACTTCTTTCAGATATAAATTGATAATAGTTAATTATAATTCAGAACTATGAGCAGCATTAGCTCATTTAAACTACCACTAAAATTTATAATGTACTTTTAGTAATATTTAATAATAAGCATACTGAAAGGTGGAAAGTTATAAGAAGGAATAGAGAATGAATAGTTTTATAATGATGTTGAATTCTATGGAGAACCCTAGAATATTTTTACATTTATTTATTAATACTTTTAATTAATATAGTAATTTTAAATTCAATTTTAATTTACAGAGTCTATTTATTGTTGATTCAAGTAACTTTTTATTTTAATTTGAGATCTGACCATTAATAATCATACATATATTTTGATTTCATTTTATGAGTACTAAATATTTTAAAATGAAATTTTTTATTTATTTCTTTGTGAATTGTGGACAAGATATTACTAATAAAATCATAAGAATTTAGAAAATTAAAACAACTTTAAAAAACCATTTAAATAATAAATAAAATAAAATTGAAGTCTGTTCAAAATTAAATAATCATACCATGAATTAGTCAGTAGAAGAAAATTATGACTAAATATGTGGATAAAAATAGTAAATTTTGTAAAGAACAAAATATAGAATTTTTAAAAAAAGTTGAATTATATAAATACATCAATAGCAAAAAACTTTATAGTAATTCATATAAATTTATAAAAATTATTATTGAATTATAATATATCATTAATTTTGCAAGATATAAATTACAAATATAAAAGGAAACTTCAGTAATTAAAAACATCAATTCCTCTTTAACTAAAATTCTAATGTATGAAATGCTCCAATTTAATTATCAAACTTCTAAATATTTCCAATTAAATTCAGCAGTTAAAGTTTTTAATGCATGTGATTTTTTTTTACTCAACATTAGTAACTGTTAATAATAAATATTGATAATGCAGTGATATTATCAAAATTTCTACAAATGTATCAAATAAAGCTACTTAGACTATGAATTCTGCTTTTGCAGTTAAAGATAATCCACGATGAATTTGGCACCATTATTCAGCTTTTTAAATTTAAAAGTTTTAATGCAAATAAATTTTCATGTCTATTAAAATATCATACTTCAAGCATAAAACTGATATTGATAATAATAATAATAATATAAACAAATATCTTCATAAAAGATAGCAATAGTAGGATAAAGTAAACATGAACTATAGTTCTCTCAGTAAATGAAAATCAATTCTACAAAATAAATAAGGCAGAGGTTAGAGTACTTATAATAGAATTATTTGATGGTAAAATAAATTGATATTAAAATACATAGAATACTTAAAACATGATTACTTGATGGTAAAGGCTGTGGCATTCCTGACATTCAATTAATTGATTGCCTTGGGTGACATCAAGTGACCTAAAAATGGAAATCAAAATCGAAGAATTTCATTTAATAATATAAAAAATTAATTCATTACTTATACACTTTATTTTTTTAATAATGTAACAAAATAAAAATAATTGAAATGCTTAAACTTTATTTTGTTTTTTGTATTTGCTTACGCTAGAACAGTAATTGTTTTAGTTTAATTTATGTTTTCAACTTTCTTCCCCAGGAAATTCCCTAATTGATTTCATTGATGCTGATTGCACAAGATTAACAGCTTCCAAATTGCTATAACAAAGTTAATACAGCAGGCTGAAATATGATATCTAATCTCTGCACTCCTTAAAAAGGTGAAAAAAAAAACCCCTAAAAATAACTTTATAGTTCTTTTATAACTTCAAGATAATGCAAGAGGTGTTTTAAACATAACATATTATTGCATAATTCAGAGTAATTGAAATTCAGTATACTTACTTGCAAATGACACACGCAAGACCCATTTCCATGGCAAAATCATCGGCATCAGCATTCTCTTCACTGCTGTCGGATTCTTCATCTTTTTTAATGACATACTGGTCCAAGGTTGGAAGATCAGGAGGACTAGAAGGGTAATATGAGTACACTTGAGGTGGTTCTAATTTAGGAATTTTAGCTTCCACTTCTATACTCTCCTGCTTCATCTGCAACCAAACATTAACATATTTTTTTTTAAAAAAAAAGCTTTTACTCAAACAAAATCAAGGTTATTATTTTAATACAAAAAGGGATATTAATAAGTGAAAATATGCTCTGAAATCATGGTCTAATTTGATCATTAAAAGCTCAAACCAGAATTACAGAGAATAACTAAATGACATCATCAGTATAATAAATACATGTTATATGTGTTTCTATATATTTTTAAAACATAAAAGTTGCTTTATTAAGCGAAACTCATTTGAATACAAAGTTACTATAAGAGCATTCGGACTACTGTTTCTTAAAATTAAATTCTGCTTAAATTTAGCTATTATTTTTAATTATATAAATTATTATATAGAATACTATGTAATTTAACTCAGGTAAATTCCTTAGTATCAGAAAGAATGAAATGCTACAGGTGGAAGCATTGAGAAGGTTTAAATTTTTAACTCCTTTAAATAAGTAGTAAGAAAAGGGACATGACAAAATGATTACAAGCCAATTTCTAGAACTGTGGACTTAATCCCAATTAAGTTTTTCATACAAAAACTTAGAAGTTATAAAATTTATCATAGTCATTGTTTCCTTCGTTTTCAAAATTTATTTTAAAAAACCAAAGCAAATAAAAAAAATCCAGATTTTACAAATGTTATTATAATTGCCCATACCAAACTAATTTAAGCTTAGTGAAGAATATTTTTCTTTATAATTAGTTAATGTGATATTGAACCATTCTATTCCTTTAGCTAATTGCAAATAAAAGATTACAGAAGAATCAATGTATATTTTGCATCAGAAGAATCAATGTATTACAGAAAAATCAATGTATATTTTGTGATGTTAAGGTATTTAGTACAATGAAAAGTGTAGGAAACTGGCTGAATTTATTTAATAAACAACAATAAAGAATAAATATCAAAAACTGGGATTAAATAAGGGAGAGATAAAGATCACTCTAAAGAAATTATACCTTTTCAAGTTGTCTCTTTTCTGCTTTTCTTTCTCTACTTTCTTCTGATGAGTATTTTGAACTAAAATTAGATGATTCAGAAGCTTCCCTTGATGTTTTCTTAATATGAAGTTTGCTATCTTCCTGCAAAATATATGGATTAAAATCAACAAAAAAGTTTCTTTGTTATTGAAAAAACATAAAAACTCAAGGAAAAAAAAATCATTTTATAGATGAATATTTAATTTGCTCATTAATTTAAATTTAATTTAGCTAATAGTAAATTCTAAAATAAATAATTGCATTCTTAGTATAATACTAGAAATGAATGAAATAAAAAAGAATTCAAATTTAAATAACATACTACTTTAATTGAAGTGTAGATTCTATCTTTAGAATGCCCAGACTGTTTTGTCTGTGCAATTACTTCATCTAACAACTGTTTCAGTTGCTCAGTTGAATCTTTATTTTTTGAATGAAGTAATCGCAAGCCTTTTACAAATAGAGGATCAAGATCTGTTGAAGCCATTAGTATCTGAAAGTAAAATTCAAATTAAAGTGTATTTGAATTTTTTAATAAATTTTATAATGAAAGCAGATTAATTTGAATGAAGTTGTGGTGAAAGCTTTCTAACCCAGATAACATCCCTCATGTCACTTTTGCCCAACAGATATGTCATTCAACTACAAACCCTCAGGATGCAAGTTTCTGCTGTATCTGTATCTGCTTTAATAGTAACCTGGGCATAATTTGAACACACAACCTTTTGATAATAGCAAATTATTTTAATTAATTGCATGAGATTTAATATCAAAAGAGAAAGAGTTGGCAATACAGTGCTAATCATGATAAAACAAATTTTGCTTAAAGGCAAAACAATGCAATTATATAAAAGCTAAAGTTTGGCAAACATCATGCAAATCAAAACAAATACAAGATGCACTTTAAATTTTGAGAAAAAAAATCACTGCAATTTTTTTACATGATGATTAAGTACTTGTCAAGGATAGAGGTACTTAAAAATTGTTTTTTTATTTTCAATTATTGTTCAAAGAAAATGGCTTTTATTCAATTACTGGTGATTATTCCATTGTTTTATTTGAAGCCTATAGCATCCTCTATTTCAAATGATTCAGTTTCTCTGTTTAAAGGGTTTGTGGAAATAATGACTATTAGTAGAGTTTCAGAAATTGAGATTTCAGAAGACTTTTACAAGGATTTGAAGGGAGGAGTTATGATTCACTAAAGAAAGAATCTGCTAAGAGGTTCAAATCATGAAATTACAATGCCAAAAAAAGATAATGTACATTTTGAAATAGATAATCAACAAACTTAAGTTTGAAATAGCATTGAGATATCACAAGATTTGATTTAGAAAGATTCATACATAAAATAAACAGAGCATATGTAAGGCTATTAAAATAATATGGCTTTAATATCTGTTACCATTTGATTCTTAAAAATGTATTGTTAAAGGAACAAACTATGCATAAAAAATTAAATCAAAATTTAATATTACTACTATTTCTAATGAGCCAGCTAGTACTTAAAGATGGCTAGTCAATAAATAAATATAAATAGAAAAATTCCTTTTTACATTTTTAAGAAACTGAATAATTAAATTCTATAAAAATTACACTTTGATTATATATATATATATATATATATATATATATATATATATATATATATATATATATATATATATATATATATAAAATTTGTAAGTAAACTTGAGAAATTATATCACAGAATTGACCATTAACTAAATAAAGGCAATTAAAATTTATTCTACATGAAAAAATGCAGCACAAAATGGGAAATTCCAAAATAAACGAATTATCTTTATTTAGTACAATTCTGAATACTATTTATAAATTAGTTTAATTGAAATTAAAGTTTGAATTTTGCACTTACAGAAATGAAAAGGCACATATTTACTTATAATTCCTTTTATCTTCAATACTTAATATTCTACAATACTTAATATCAAAAAAAATTAATTTCTATGCTACAAAAGAATATGGTAAAGATTTTTTTTTTTGCCAATATTACCCAAACTCTAAAATACTGACCAAATATCAACTAAAACTTAACAGTTACACATTTGGGTGAGCTTGATTATTATAGATTGTAGTTTGACATTCCTATTGCATTCATCAGTCAGGCCATTTCTAAAGTATAATCAATCAATTATATTTCAATATAAGTCATGCACTGTTAATAATAACCAATTTGAATTTTAATCATTCCTATTTGTTTTACAATCTACAATTTGCTTCAGAAATATTAATTCTTGAAAAGAAATTGTAGATTAAATATATTAATAACAAATTTTACAATGAGAACCATAAATTAGAAGTAGGAGACAAGATATGCAATAAAGACCTTAACTTAAACAATGTCTTTGTTCTTTTTTACAACTGTCTTTTCAAATTAAATATACAATCCTGAAAACTATTAAATTTTATGGCTGAAATACACTTATAATATATTTATTTAGCCCATTCTAAGATTTGAATTTGATATGCTTGCCTTGGAAGTTTAGCTAAATAGCCACTTTGATGTTTTTTTAAAGGGCATTTAAGACAAAACAAAAGATAAAATAATAAAAATAGATCATATAACATTAGGAAGAAAATAAATCTGAATTAATATTCTAACAAAAAAATAAATTGTTTGAACAAGGTTAGTACTCTGTTTTAATATCACATGAAAGGAAGAGGCAAATAATTTTCAAATTATCAGTCCTTCATTACAAATGAGCACCAAGAGTACAGACATTTACAGATAATTTATAATGATACTTTGATACACTCAGTTCATTTATAAATATGTGAATCATTATCTTGTACATTCCAACATAACATACTGGTTTTAATTTTTTTAATTTCTTGTTTGATACAAAAATGGGAACAAAAAAAAAAACCTGAGGATCAAAAAATAAATAAATCCCTACAAAAATATTTTTAAAAAATCCAATAAAAATTTTAATTTATACCAAATTTTCCAGGAAAGAAAATATATTTAAATCATTAATTAAATATCATTTAATTTAGAAAAAAAAATCAATAATAAATAGATTAGAAAGAAAATAACATTTCTTCAACATAAAAAAAATGGAGAAAAATCTCGCAAAATCTGGTGAACGATTATTTATGCAATATTTAAAAAAAAATCCCCCGGCAAATTTATTATTTATACTTACGATATATAACCAAAGGGTTCTTCAAAAATAATATCAGCTTATTCGTAGAGTAATTTCAACAAATTTTTGATATTTCAAGAACCTCACGTAATCTTACGAATAGATTGTGACAAATAATACAAGTACAAAATCTGAAACTAATTTATTTAGCCGCTCCGCTTCTCACTCCACAACTAGTCAAATATAAATAAAAACTTTCGGCTGGGATTATCCGGAGGACGCATTGGGGATCAGTACAGGTTCCAATTAATGCCTGTAGACGACGCTAGTAGTCTGCAGCCCTCTATAGGCGTTAACACAAACTATAATAGGGGTTATAAGATTTGGCAAATAAGCATATTTTTGGCGAATTAATCTAATCTTTTAATTTTTTTAAAGCATGTTTTGTTTTCTATTTTATTCCACTAAAACTTAGAATCATCAAACAGTTTTGTTTCTATTACTCTTTCTGAAATTTATCTCGTTTTTTTTACTTATTTCTTTCAAATTTTCAATAATTTATCTGATAATTTTTTTTACTTGAATTGAATTTGATGTAAATAAAGGACTTATTACTATTAAAATGTATTTATTTATTAAATTTTTTTAAAGACATTTACTAAAAGTTATTATTTATTAAATAAATTATCAAAAAATATAAATATATTTATTTAATACTCTTTATTTATTTTATTATTATATAAATTTTTTTTATTTGAAAGAAAACGTCTCCAACCATGAAAAATAAAAATATTTTGATGTAGAATTTAATAAATAAATGTTTTTATGTTATTAGGCTTTGAAATAACATTTGACTGTAAAGACTCTCCGTATAATTTTTTTTACTATTTATAATTCTTTTCTAATAAAAAGGAAAGTGTGTGTGTCTGAAGAGGAGAATAAATATGCTTTGGAGAGTGGGATGTATTTTTTGGACGTGCAATTTTTATTACTCAAAAGTTGCAAAACAGATAGATTTTTAAAAATAGTAACTTCCAAAAATATTTTCTTATTAAAAAAAAGTTTAATTCATCTTTAAAATAAAATTACATTCATATATATACTTTTAATTAAAAATTCTTAAGACATTTCTGCTTCATTTCTACAAATTTTTAAATATCACTTTTCAAGAATATCGTTAAAATGAAAGGGAAATCATTTTCATTCTTCAATCAAAACTGAAAGACTTTCTTTTGTTAAATTATTCATACTTTGAATATCATAAAATTAAAAGATTGCATGTTATCGATAATTTGTCTTTCGAGGCAGATTGTTAAACTCAGAGCTTCTAAGTTTATGAGTTATTTCTTGGATAACAATATTAAGAAATGGTTTTTCGAAAATTTTAATTTAAAAAATTAACTAACTTCCAGCATTTTTTTAAAATTCCGATATTATGATCAAAAACGAATTTGCACTTTTTTAAAATCTAGTTTTGTTATCTCTTTTTCAATTTCATTTAATATTTTTCTTTTTTTATCTTAATATTTGTAAAAATATTATTATGCATATTTTTCATTGATTTAGTAAACTATACTTCTATATGAGCACATTGCAATGATATTAAATACAATTATATTTGCATATTATTATTATTTTAATTTGTGAAAGATAATATAAGACTAAAGATTTAAAATCTACAACATTGTCTTCGTATAATATGATTGTAGATACAAATCCACTTTATTTTCTTTTCAATTAATTTTGTGTTTTATGTCATTTATTTTAGATTAACATACAATTAAAAATTAGGTATTAAACAAAGCTTTTTTTTTCGAATAAAAACAGTTGATTTATTTTATTTTACCATTTTTTTTAACATGGAATAAAAGAAAATTCAAAAATTAACTTCCTATTAGTTTTAATATATTCACTTAGCTCAATCATTAACTAATTCTTCCGTCAATTGCAAGATAATTCTTTTTGAAGGTTATGTTAATTATTTATGCTTTATAGTTTGCTTAAACAGCAATTCTCATAAAATGCTAAAAATCAAATATTTCTTATAGTAATTTACAACTATATAAAACTTGTTCTTTTCTTGCAATTCATGCATTGATTTAACCAAAATTATATTTATTGCGAATACAATACAATTAATTGATAATAAATGCATGCTAAAAGTAATACTAAATCCATGATAGAAGGACCAGCCGATCACCGAAAGTGGGTGGTACAAACTTAATTATTTCAATTTCAAATCATACATTTAACGATAATCATCCTTATAACGTAAATGTATTTTCAATGTGGAAAAAAAATGTTTAGGGAATGCTGTGTTAATATATTAAATAGTTTTAGCTAACATTAGAGTACATGTCCATATTGGGCTCTAGCCATGTCATGCATGGTGAGGTTGCTTTTGTCTTTGCTCCCACGTGGTGATATATTGTGAAGTCGCTTTAGTCTTAGCTCCCACGTTCTTTTAATTTTATTGTGATGGCTGCATGGGGAATGTCTGAGGTAAGTGCAAGAATGTTTGGAGAGAATGATGTTATGTGGTATGATGAGCACCACCTTTTTAAATTTTCGGTTATTCTTTTAAAATTTAGCTCTATAGATTAAAAAAATTATAAGCATTCAAATTAATTTTTAATTGTATAAAAATCAAAATACTTAACAACGAATACAGCCAAATTGCAAGAAATAAATTTAAAACATCGATCGAATTTGCTTTCCGAATAAAACGCCATTTTTAGTTTCCATTTAGAATCAAAATGAGTCTTGTAGGCTCATTGCATTACTCAGCGAAAACATTAAATTTCATTTAACAAACTAATGGGTGATAAAATCTAACACATTAGTTTTTACCATTTAATGAATTGTAAATAGATTGTGCCTGTGAAAAATTTTGCTTTTCCACGCTCTCATGGTTTTCAAACAGTCAACATTCATTTCTAGTAAAAAATTACATTCATAAAACGTAATTATGAGTAAATCATATAAATAATAAATATAAAGAAATAAAAAATATAAATAAATAATATCTAGGTATTATCCTTTTATTAAGAAAGATCGTCCATAATTAAGGTATACTCTCTTTGGAAATCCGTTACTCTTAAAACAACAGATAAGCACACTTTACACAATGCAATACATTTGAAAATGCGCTTCATTTTTGGCGTGCAAATAATTTTTCACCGTTTGGCGCAAAAAAGCTTTTCTACAAGCAACCATACATCCAGTGAGTCCTCTCCCCCATTCCTCCCGTCCTCCAGAGCTGCTTTCCCCCAAACTTCCTAGCCCCCCCCTCTAAAAGCGTCCTCCGGATAACAGTTTTCCAAAATCTAGACCACCCTTCCGCCGACTGTCACTGTATTTTTATTATGAAAGATTTTTAGGTTTTATAAATCATAAAAGAACTTTAGAAAAAAAGTAAAAATATGGATAGCCAAGG
>JAOUZG010019123.1:1002901-1021679 GCA_026289955.1 Argiope argentata
GTCGTACCACGGCAAATTTTTTAATAAAACGACACTTTATATAAAAACTTATTCAGTATGTCAGAATTTGTCTTCTTCAGAATATGACGAATCTTCATATTTTGCTCATGAACTCTGAAATACACAATTCTCAAATGAAGATATATATATATATATAGTTTCCAAATTTTTATCTTAATTCAGCCATAGTAACTTCATTCTAAAAATATTTTCTTATATCCTGATCCATTTCACTTGTTCTAGTAGATTAATTCAAAAGAAGCAGTGTAACATTGCTGAATAGGCAAAAAGACAACAGGTTCCCACGCTCCATGTGAGAGGATGAAAATTGTCCAGTCAAGCACATTCCTTTAAAAGATCCCTGTGTTTCCCTTATCTGATTAAGTGCGTGTCGTGGAATACCCATCGAAATCTCATTGTATATAAGCACTATAAAAATATTTTCCCTATCAAAATCGTATGGTATTTAAGACCAGAGATAATGATTTCCTTCCCTATCTGTACGCTTCTGCTACGCTGTGAGTGGATGCGCTTTGTTCGTGCTCTTGTAAATAATGCATGCTTCTCATGATGGAATAAAACTAACTTTAAAATTCAAAGTGTTGTCTTCGAAACCACCTTCTGCTTACAACTAATAATAACACATTACATACACAGGCATATATATATAATGATACTTAAAATCTAATTTATACTCAATTTAGCTCATGTTAACTCAATGCTAAAATGCTCTCTTATGTCCTGATCCAATTCCATCTTTTATTTATCAAATTAATTCAATATGAGT
Source organism: Argiope argentata (assembly GCA_026289955.1). NCBI lineage: Eukaryota > Metazoa > Arthropoda > Arachnida > Araneae > Araneidae > Argiope > Argiope argentata. Next base: position 1,003,689 of record JAOUZG010019123.1, read on the forward strand.
TCTAAAATTGCTGAAGACGGCAAGTTCCCCCACTCCAATTGAAAGGATAAAAAATTGTCAACTTAAGCGAATTCTTTTTAAAAGAACCTTGTAATTTTTCCCTGATCTAAATCTACATATGTCAAGAAATTCCTATCAAAACATCACAATATATAATAACGCGGATAAATATTTCAGGAGCTTTTACTCTTTTCGGTCTTGTGTTGATGTTCCTCATCGCTCTTGCTTCAACATAAATTATTCGGTCTCTGCTTAAAAAATTATTCATTTGTTTTAAGCTTAACTTTAGGTAAAATGATGTGGTCAATAAAATACCAACACATTGTCTCCTTTATTATTTGAGGAGATATTTCACCAATAGAAAAACTTTTAACAAAACAGTTTTCAAAGTAATTTTTTTTTTCATAAGCGTTGTTAATAATAACTTATTGTAATTAGTATTCATCTTAAATATAGTTTTTATTCTTCCTTACAAGACTTCATTTTGTAATAATTTCTTTGACACTCGGTTTATTTTAATTAAAAAATTTCTTTTATAATTTTCACTAACATTTTTTATAAGTTCATAAAATTAATGCAGATTCAGTTCTTAAAAAAATTGATGACTGGAGTTTAAATAGTATTATATTTAACTTTCACAATTTTATTTTGTAATGGAGTGTTATTATTAATCAATGCAAAAGAGGGGGCTGGGGGAAACATACTGAAAAACTTCCTTGTATCTAAAATAATGCATATATAGTATTTATCACTTATTGTCAAATTACAACCCATCATATTACTAATGAAATATTTGTAGCTTAATGAGTGGGATTACAAAAATAGACACTTGACATAAAATCATTTACTTATATTACAAAAATTTTCTCAGTTGCTTTATGCTGAATTCACAACATTTGGGTATAAAAAAGCAATTCTTAACATGCCTATATTGAAAAGGTCTGGAGACATCAGCAGCCAATTCTTTTACAATATTGATTTTAGACATTAAACAGATTTTATTCTAGGAATTATCATGCTAAAGAAGAAAAATCTTGCAAAAACATTTTTTTTTATTGAAAGAGAAAAAAGCAACAGGCTTCTATGCATTCACCATATTATTTTAAACCTTCATTCTTGCTGGATACAGATACTCCTCCATCCTAATTTAACTGAGAAGTCATTAAAACAACAACTGCACTAATAACTCACAGATTTTCTTCCACACTCATAACTCAAAAATTTTCTTCTGTTGTGCTGATCACTAAGCCAATCAATCAAAAATGTTCTAAAAAATAGAATGTATCATTTCCTTAACTGTTATTCTTAAATATGATGTAGATCAATGGAAATTGAATAAGATATCTGCCATTTAACTACTATGTAATAATTAAATTGAGATAAAAAATACTTTTTTCAATTATTTACTATATTATTTGCGATGGGATTAAAATTATTCAATTTTTTGATGCTATACTCCTCAAGGGGTTTCATGTCAAGAAAAGGATTAATTATGAGAGTACAAGGTATTGCAGTATGCTAAGTTTATTTATAATGAATAATAGACTTAAGACTTGATTTATAAATTAATAATGCAATAAATGTCAAATATTCAAGAAAAGATCTACTTGCTTAGGAATTTGGATAAGTAATATTTAAAAGGGCATATATGTTATCAGATATGAATCGCAATGTAATGTATTGGGAGTATAATATATAAATATGTAAAAATCTTTTGTAATATGAAACGTTTTATTTTCATGTCTCATTAACAAAATATCTCAAATTCCCATTTTTTATTCAATTGATAAAAAAAAAAAGAAGAAAGATTTGAATCCTATAAAATATTTACTCATTCAAATGTGAAACAAAATTTTATAATTTTGAACCTCCTTTATGATAACTTTTAGCTATATTTTAGATAACTTTATGACTTAAAGTATTCTACAAAATTTCTTACATTTACAAACCATGAAAGCGATAAGTAAATATGAAATAAAGCAGCTGTGGGAATATTAACATAATTAATAAATATGGTAATAAATCCCATAAGTATTTGAGATGGCTGATTAACTATGTACACAATCCAATAAAAGTTACAATGATGCATAAACACTTGCATTTGAAATTATGTAAGTGGAATCATTTAATTCAACTATGAGCAGTATTTTTCAAATAAGACACAATATTATACTAGAGATTTAATTTTGAAGTAATAATTAAAAAAAAAGCCATGAATGCCACATCATCATTTTTATATCAAGTGGTTAGTAAGAGATCTAATGTTTTGGAGGTGAATTTTTGGTAAGTGAAATCATATCTCGAACTTAGAATTATCCGACACTAAAACTATGTTTTTATGCTATTGGATACTTAGGTTTCACTACCAAGGCTGTTGTACTCACCATTCCATGCTACAACGGCTTAAAAAATTTTTTTTTCTACTTGCAATCATGTTCTTAAATGTTGAGAAATTTAAAAAGAGCAAAGCAAATGGGATGTAAGTTGATAATGTAGTTATAATACAAACATAGCTTAAATTATTCCATATAAATTAGAACAACAGATCTAGTTATTTTAACATGTTGACAGCAAAAATTTACAAATTTCAAGACTTGTAATTCAGAAACCAATTTCAAGTTATCTCCTAAAAGCTAGAAAGATTCTTTGAGACAATTTACAATCAGCACCTTGGAAAGACTATGGATTATCTAAGTAGTTAGTATGAAAGTTTTATGATTTTAAGCTATCTCATCAATTCCCAAATTCATTCTAAAATAATAAAAATGTCTTTATCTTGTCTTCATATAATTTTTGAATAACCCTAAAGAAAAAAAAAAAAAGGAATCTTTGAAACCGATTTAATCTGATAAAATTTTAAGGGATATTTACTATAAATATTAAATTAAATAAAATAGAGAAATATATGTCACTTTAGAAGTCAATATTAAACAAATAATAGAGCTCACCTTTGAATAAAATATAGTAGATTTGTTTACTTTGTTACACAATGGCAAGAAAATACACTCTTATTTTCTGATAATTGATTGACAAAAAATTTGTTGTAGATCTAAAATTGTGGCTTTGAGATTACACAATACTACACTTTTTTTTTAAACTTATGTTCACAAACAATGTCAAAAATGATTCCAAATAATCAATTAGATGTTAAATTTAACATTTGATAACTGCCTGCAGTTTTGGTGATGGAAATCATACGATAAATACTATTAGTTCAACTAATTGTGCTTTAAAGCTTTTCTTTTCACAGACAAATGGATAGAGATTTTCCTTTGATAGATTTTATTTCAATTTTAATATAAATTAAAAATTTTGATGTTATCTTCAACTAAATTTCATTCTTTTCTATTTGAGTTGATTATAAATAGACACAGTTTAAAAAAATTTAAAATGTAGACATTCATTAAATATTGAGAATTTTAGCAGATTTTTAGTGACAATAATGAACTTGCTTTACAAAAATTATACACTATTAATTATCATTATAAAAGGGATCTTTTCTGAAATTTTTATACTATCTTGGCATTATCTTCAAAATATATCCAATGGTATATATAAAATATTCATATAGTAATCTTCTTTATATTTGAGTAGGAAGAAGGTTTAATAAGGTGCAAATAGTACAACAAATGATTTGGAAACATATGTTAAACACAAGAACAACTTTCATTATTTAACCTGGGGGAAAACAACAACAACAGCCCTTTAAAGATTTTTAAAAACATATTTACTAAAACAGAAAGAGTTAGTGTCATTTAATTTAAAACAAATCTTGTAAAACAACTGTTTAGAAATGCAAATTTTAAAAAACGAAATATTAAAATTATGGCTATATATAGAATATGATCACTCAACAAGAATGAACAACTCTGCAATAATCTAACTGAGTGCAAAAGTTTTTCATAATTTTTACACTGTTTGCAAATATGTCAGTAACATTTTGAATTTTTATGTTTTTGCCTAAATTATAAATATTCTTCCGTCTACAAAATTAATTGAAAGATCAAATTAAATATGCAAAATGAAAATATTCAGTAGCAAATATAATTATCCAAATAAATATGTACTTTCACAATAAAATTCTGAGAATATTCAAAACAAATAAATCTATCAATTCAAATTAAATCCATAAAAATAAGAAATTAGATTGAATTTATTTTCATTTTTTGTTATTTCATTCAAAATATAGATTAACAAGTTCTCTGACCACAAATGTTAACACAAAATGAATAGAAAATATTTTAATGTTGATTACATCATGATTCAATGACTATGGATCAAAACTACAAAACTTCATAATGAACAAATTCACAAAAAGTCATAGTTATGTACACTTCTAAAAGGCTGTCACTAACAAAATATTTTAACATCCATCTAATTTAACCACTGTCACAGTTTTAATTCTGGTGGTTTATAATATGATCGACATCTTTCGTAGAAAACCTAAAAAGAATAAATAACCAATTTAACAGATCATACATTTACTCCAATAAATAATAATCCATAAAACAAGACAGATGAATTTATTTTATTCTAAGCAATATGAAGTTTACACGGACATATCAATGCTCTACTTAGTCTTTCTTCCTAAGCATTTTAGCCTATTATCCAACTACACAGTTGCAGCATGTAAGCAACAGTAATGAAAACAAAATTGTTGTAACAATCAATTTTCACTACCAGTTAAATTATCAAAGACAAATAAAGAGGAAATAATAAATTTGAAAAAATGAAAAAATATTAAATGAAATATTTTTAAAGTAAATAGTTTTCTATGTCAAGTTTTCAAGCTGAAATATTCACATCAGATATCAGAACACAGACCATTTCATTCTTCAGGAGATTCATTCTGTCTCTGCAATTCAGTTGCAGTGCAATTTAAAGAAAGACAGTTATTTTGCTTATCAAAAAATTCTCCTTCCCTAAGTGTGGACATTATTTCCTGATATCCACTAATTAAGAATTTCTTTCAACTTCATTTTCCTTAGTGCACAACAAACAAAACTTTTTGTCATTTAATGTGTTCCTGACAAGGTTGGATTTCCTTCATTTGAGCATAATGAGATTTAAATCGGTGTTTAAAATCAGATGTAAACATAGAAACGTATCACATATGCAAATCACAGCTCTTGCTACTTGCACAGTTTAAGGTTTTTGCGCAAGCACAGATAAGATAAATGCAATTATTAAGCTCCTCTTCTTATTTTGATGTGACTTTAATGTGTTAAAATCTTCTCCAATAAATGCTTTACAAAATAGTATAAATATCTCCACTATCCGTTCACTATTTCTTGAGTTTTTGTTAACTATTCTTGTTTTGTTTTCGAATGCACAGACGCTTTCAGGAGTGTCTGTGCATTCTACTATTTATAGATTCATGAAATGCATTAAAATTATTAATTTATAATAGGGGCATAATAAATAGAAAATAGCAACTAATTATAAAATAAATTATTTTATATAATAACTTCAAAGAGAATTTTTAAAAATTAATAAGAATTTATAATGAGGTAAACTGCAGAAATTATTAAGAGTTGATATGTTTAATTAAAAATGACAAATGATATTAAAATAAAAAGATATAATGCATTTTTATAATACTATAATATAATGAAAAAAAAAGTTTCAGGTATAAAAGTTATTTAAATAAATTCTTTTCTGGTATCACTGCACTGCCAACTTTTTTTTTCTGTCAAAGCAATACTTAATGAATTTTTTACATAATGAATGAAGATATGTTTATACACAATAATAAATTTATTTAAAATAAAAGAGATGAGCCATATTTCAGAGTAATTAAACTAAGTAATTTCCAATCTAATTTAAATAAAACTTTATTTTCTCACAATTTAACAGGATTAAAAAAAATTGTAATAAAGTATTTTATATTGAGGAAAAACAAACATCTTATTAAAATTTTATATTTTAATGATCACCTTAAAACAATTGTAATATAGAAGTTTTTATAAGAGAAGATTCATCTACCCATATATTCTTTCAAAACTAAAGAAAAGGTTTTTTTTTTTTTTTTTTTTTTTAAAATTTTTTCTGTTTGAACTTCAACTCAACAGATGATGATGCAATGGGTGTTATTGCAAATATTCCCAGCCTTAAATGTAGGAACATTCAAAATTGATAGTCAGGGGTCTTTTAATTTTTGTACAAATCTTTTAGAAAAGAATTAAATTCAATTTGAAAGTTTTGTTTAAGTCGATTCAGAATTTCAAAATTATTAGTGTTTTATTTTGTTTATAGTTTGATTATAGTTTGTTTATAGTTTGTTTATAGTTGATGCTAAATTTTTTTACCTTTCTTAAAGACTGGTGTTTTACAGTAGCTGTATTTAGTTTTGATTGATTGCATTTTGATACATATTTTTGAAATAGTGTTTCCAAACTAAATTCATATTATTTGCCAACAGATTCTAAAACTCTTTGCACTTTTTCGCATGCATTAGGATGAGTTGAAATTGCCAACATATATATAAGAAAAGAAGGAGATTTTTTACATTTAACAATAAATTAAATTTTATAAATGGTGCACATCCTTCCATGCATCCCCACTAAAAGAGATAAAACTATTGAAAAGTTGTCGTTCTTAGAATACTGAAATGAACAGTAATTTTGCTCATTTCATTTTTTCATTGATTAATTCACTATTTGGGTATTGCATATACTAATTCTTGTCTTCTAAAAATCTCAATCTCTTATTATTTCCAAACAACATCTCACAATTCTTTAATGACAGGCAGGCCTTCACAGAAAAAATCCCTGGTTGATAGAAACCCTTGATAAAGCCTTCTTACTAGATTAATTGCTTTTCTTTAGTTTTTCATTTTAATTTTCCATTCAATTTTAATGCATTCAAAACTTAAGGCTTATAAACAATTTCTAGGTTAAGTATGGAAATTATGACGTTAAATTGAAAATGCTTACCTTTAAACTCCTATCTTTGACAACTTCTTCAATATTTAGTTCATTCTGCATAAGGCGAAACTAAGAAAAAAAAAACTAATAATGACAGGACCAGCCAAATAAATATTTTAATTTTAATTTCACATAATACAATAAAAGTCGAAACATTTTTCTCTTTACTAATCCTTACTACAGCATCATAAAAAATCTTACTAAATTAAAAATTTCTAATCAAATAACCATTTCTTTAATCAGTAACTTTAATTAAAAAATAATTTGCCTACAGATTTAAAATGACAAAAAGTTAAGCATTTGATCAAAATTAATGAATAATAAAATTTCAGAAACAACCTAAACATCTTTACTCTAATTTTTAAAAATGTTTCTTAATATTTTTTACAAACCAAATAATACATCTTCAAAAATTTTCAGGCTTTTGATTTTATACATATTATTAATGACAGAAAATGATGCTAAAGGGAATATTGTAGTGAGTAAGTAATCTTTTATAATAGTTTAGCAAAAATCACAGAGAGCAATATTTTAATTGGTTTTCTGACAAAATTCTAATGATGGTATAATCCATTAATGAATTGAATGAAAATACTTTTATACATGCCAATTAAAGGTATCTAATAATATTTATAAAAGAAAGAAAAAAATTATTTTATTTATTTATCTTTTTTTTCTTTTGTAAAATTTCAAACATTGAAGCAGAAAATGTTAATATTAAGTGATAATTTGCTCTATGATTATATTCAAAATAAATTAATTTTTAAAAGGATTTTCTAACTTTTATTTATATCAGACAATATCTTTCAATGATTTTTTAAAAATTTAAATTTTGAGTTAAAAAAACACATCTAAATAAAGTTTGTACAATCTGTAGATATTAATTTATATATTCATATTTATCAAAGGAAATATCACCCATGTTTTCTAGTTTCTAAAAAAAGATAGTTAAAGAAGTATATAAAAATAAAAGAATCATACTCACTTTTGTCTGTACTTTCCTAAGCTCTTTCAAAAGTTCAAAATTATCTGGGTCATTTACTCGTTTGTCTTTCAGACTTTGCACTTCTTTGGCTGTTTCACCAATGCAGCTCTTGATAACAGATTCCCTTTTTTCATATGATTGCAACAGCTGTAAATAATTCCTTTTGTTTATAATTTTTTTTTGCTACTGACACTTAATTTTGCATTTTATATAATTAAAAATACTATATTCACAAGACAAATTGCGTGAGAGGAAAATATTTCATAAATATATTTACACCATTATGACCATTATATTACTCCAATATTTACAAACAAAACAGAATGGAATAATATGTCATATAAAATATCAATAAAAAATGGCCTGTTCAAAATAAGGTTTGATGAGAAAAACATAAAAAAAAAAACAATTTTAGTTATTAATTCAACAATCAAATAAATATCAAAGTAATAGAAAAAAATAGCATGGAATCATCAATACAAGATAAGAATAAAATAATTAGTACTAGCATGCCTTAATCGATTTCATACAATACTGCACTACTGAAAATTGGCAAATTAAAATCAAGAAAATATAAGCATATTTTGCACAACTACAACAAGGTTCAAATGAATTAAATCTTAGATGAAATATAATGAAATGTAACAAAAAGTGTATTTAACGAAACAGAATATTTTATTAATGTAGAAAAGCACATAAAATTAAGCATTTAATAGAAGTAGAAAACAAAGGTTGAAAAAGAAATATATAGTATTTACAGAATATAATCAAATTAAAGAATTTTTTAGTGTGTGCATATTTGGAAAAGGATAGAAATAAGTTGCAAGAATGAGGGGAAAAAATATTGAGTAATATTAAATTATTAAAAAAGTTATTAATGTACCAAGTCAATTGAAAACTAATAAAAAATCTATAAATCAAATATATTATTTGATTACAATTGCCAAATAAATAATTTGTAAATAAAACACATCCATTATAAGATAATAAAGATATTCTTCATCAAAAAAATTTCAAAGAACTTAATTGGTTAAACTGAAAAATATAAAACTTCAGTCCTAAATTTCATTTTAAATATATATCAATTAATTTTACAAATCTCTACTAGTAATAATGGTAAATATGTAAATGATTGTGTTTGTTGGTACTCCACAGAACTGAACACTAGATTAAAGTCATATATCTACCAAATTGGGAACATATATATTGTGGAAAAGAAAAATATGTATTTTGGAGCCTTTTTTTTCAAAATTTTAAAATGAAAAATTGAATAATTTTTTTACAGTAAATAGAGGACAAAAATAAATTTTATATCTTTAAAAAAAATTCTATTTAAAATCATTTTTGCTACTTTCCACTTTTGTCCTTATTTTTAATAAATTTATAAATATATTTTAAACTTTATTTTATATAATATATGTCACTGATGAAATGAAATACAAATTGCCTTCAATCTTGCAACAAATTTTTCTATCATTTTTGTTAATTGTATAAAGATATGAACTTGTTCTCACAGTAAGTTTTTAAGACACATGCAAAAATTTTTTTAAAAATTTTCTTGTACTTACAACTGGTTTAATAAATAAGGATTCTATATCTTTCAAAATATGAAATTTAAAAATACTTAGCTGAAAAAATTATTAAGATTAAATTATATAAAGATTTAATTGAAATTCTCAGCAAGACATAAATCTTGGTAAATTAGTTGTTGCCAAATGTAACTATTATTTAATACATCACGCGTTACTCCCTTGCTGAAAAGTAACAAAACTTTGACAAGCAATTTCGCAATATTCTTTATTAATTAAAAAGCTAAGTCTCACTTCAATATTGATCATACAAAATCCTAATAAAGTAAATAAATAAATATATATAATCGTTAGAATCACTCATGAAATTTTCAGAAAATAATAATAAAGTTTCAGTTTTCTTTTTCAATGGGAAATACGGAATACCACAAAGTATTAATAAAATTCATGTAGTTAGACATCCAGAGTTCCAGTCAGTGATTTAGTTTATTTAAAAATAAACTAAATCAATGAATAACAATATTTCTAAATATTTTGAATTTGACCTTAAAAAATAACAATAAGTAACAGATAAATTTATAGAGCATAATGATTACTAAAATTTTAAGTCATTTATTCTACATTTGAAATTAGTATGAAAACTTTTATACTATTTGAAGAAGCAAATAGAAAAAGAAATTATAAAGCAAAATGCATTTGATATCAAAACACATAATTTTATTCCTATAAAGAAGTGTTAATTTATTAAGGCACAAAAATAATACTTTTTTTGCATTAATTTTGTTAAAAAAATTAACAAATATTACATTATGACATTGAATAAATTACATAAAGAATTAATAACAAATTTTAGTTACATTATATAAATTGATTTATATAAAGATAGAATTCTATATGAAAATGATTGAAGTATGGCTTACTAATCAAGGTTGGCAAATGTTATTCACTTAATACACATTACAAATTGATATTTGTGCGTATCCTGTTTCATCTCGTAAGCCTTTGAAGTGCGCAAATCATCAAATATAACAACACTGGCATGTTTTTTACATGGTATTTAGACTTTAAATATAATCAAAATTATATACAAATTATGAAAAAAAAAAAAAAACATAATATTTAAATAAACCATTTAAAAATTAAGAAAAGTATACTATATTAGAAAATATATTTAGCATCTGCATAATATGGTTACTGGCTAATACAAGAAGAATGTAACTAAAAAGTTACATTCTTCAACTATCATATTCATCATCCAATTCATATTAACCTTACTCAAATGTAAATGAATTTCTCATCCACAAAAGTTATGGTAAAACCCTCATAATTTATCAGCCACTTGACTAAGGGAGTCAGGTGACAAAAAACAGATTGGTTTTGCTAACGTGTTTCATGTGGTAGAGAATATCATGCTATATGTGCACAGTGGTATGTCTCTGGGAAAAACTTTTCTTTTGCGATATGATTTGAAACAAACGTGTATGTTGCAGACAACTTTCATACAATATATTTATGAAGTTATTTTGAATTTGGTTATTTTTTGCTTCGTGAAAAAATAAATAAATAACAAATAAATGAAAGTAATGAATGTTGCATTTTTTTGTGTGCAAGAGGAATATTAACTAGTTTGCTGACATCTACATGCAATTGCTAAAGTTAGAATATTATTTTAGTGCCTTTGATTTTGATCAGAAACAACCATGCATTTAGAAATAAATTTTAGAAGCTGGAGATTTCATATTGAAACCACCGTACGTGAAAGGGTTAAAGTGTACTAGAAACTTCTTTTAGACATTTTATCAGGGGAGAGGGAAGCCTTTTTCAAAAAAGATTTATTGAAAGAGGAAAGAACAAACTCACCCCTCTTGTTTAACAAACATATATGATATTGAAATAAGATTTAATTTAATTAATGTATAAGTTCCACTTTGAATTCAAGTATTACAACATTTATATTAGTTACAACAATGAAATTTTGATGTAAGCTATTGCTTATGTAATAATTATTCTAAGTATTTTTGGAAACACCCTATATATACAAACTCATTTTCAAAAACTCTTTTTTTTTTTGCACAAAAGTTATTGATAGAATTCTCTGACTTAAATGGATATGCTACATTTAAAGCTTGAAAAAAAAATCAAAATTTTCCCCCACATAGGATTATAAACATTTCACAAGCTGGCACAATTTTCTATGCTTTTAAACACGAAGTGGGCAAATCCACTTTTCATAAGCTAGTGAAATCCATAATATATGAGTAATTAAAATGCAAATTCCTCCAAAGTAGCAGAATGTGAATTCATTGCTACCTATCATACAAATGAGATTAGTCTCCCATGTTAAGAATATAAACACTTCTCTCTTTTTTTATTCTTTTCTTGTTAGCTACACAATTTTTTCTGCATAACATTACAAAAAGTTCAAGTTTTTACTTTTATATTTTGAATAGTTTTAAAATCATACGGTTAGTTTTCAGCTTAATGCACATAATTATCTGAATAACAGCATTTTTATTTTGAATTTCCATATTATCATCAGAATATAGAAAGAATAGATAAATATGCATGATTGAATAATCCAAATAATCAGACTATATGCTGAAAATATTAGTATTCATTAGATGAGACAAATTGTAATCAACAAGATGTTTAAATAAACCTGTTTGTATAAATCTTGGCACTGAGTTGTTGCACTAGCTTTATCAGCAAATGAAGCAGTAGGAATAGTAGTATTTAATGCATGAACTATATTGTCATCAATCCTCCGCATTGTTCGTAAAGATTCCTAAAAGAAACAATGGATAATTTTTACAACGTAAAAGTGAGTCAAATGATAAAATATTGATTTTACACTTTAATGCATATTTTAAAACCTAATGCATCCCCAGAAAAGCTAACATAATTTGAAAATACATATAAGTTTTTAAAAATATTTGATTTTTTAAAACAATAGATCAATACCTCGTATAACAATTAAATTCTAAAAACTTTTACGAAATTTGAATTTTATTTTTTCATTGAGATTTCAGATAAAATTTGCAACTATTCAAATAATGCATATCTTTAATAAAAATTAATCCTATTAAAAATTTATCCCAGTATGAGAGAATTTATTGGAAGTGATATAACAGTAAGTAAAATCAACCTGTTAAACTAGCCTGAGTACTAAGTATTTCCTTGATAAAAATTATTAACTCTATCATACCTGCAATATTATAATTTAATTAGCACTATTTTATAAATAATAAATTTCTTAATAGCACAATAACATCAATATTTATGCTTAATACTATTTAGAACAAAAATACGAAATTATCTTTTCCATATACTGACTTCAATAATTAAAAGCGTCTTTCCAAATAATGGTCTAAAAGAATTCTTCACACAATTATCTAACCAAAAATTCCGAAGAAAAACAATTTTATAAAATACTAGAAAACTTATAACTAATTTGTATTTAAAACATTATAATCATTCTAAATGCATTGCAGAATTCATTGTTCTTTTTATCAAAGCTGTATGAAATAGTTAATTAAGATTATGCTGATATTAAGTAAATTAGTGGACAAGGGGATAAATAATTTATCATTAAATTTTAATAGACAGATGAGAGTTAAGAAATAATTTTAAATTAAATAACTTTCTAAGCTGGAATAACTGATTAAAAGAGATAGGCACAGCCTGAGAAACAAATTTTATCAGTTCTTCAGAGTCCAACAGCATGCAAAAAGAAAGTTCATAGTTGGTCCCCAGTGGAGATAATGCATTATCCCAAGAGCTATGAAAATAGTAACATGTTTATTGATCACATACCATTAGAATTTTTTTGTTTACTTGTATATCAATGGCTCATTTTATTTTACATCCTTTATTTTATTTTACCTACTTTTCATTCAAAAATAAAATTGCAACTTAAGCTGGTAGCAAATAATAAGTTTTCCCAAAGCTGAATATTTTAATTACTTACATTAGCAAAAACATTTCTTAAAAAATATTCTCTTTAAGATATCTTATGAAAATCCCTGAAACAAATAGTCTTTTCAAATAAAATTAAATTCATCATTTAAAATATATCTTGTGTTAATTGCAGATAATATATATAAAATATAAACAATTAATAATTAAGAAAATAATTTTTCCTTCTAACACTATTTAATGAAATTTTTTCCACTCATAAAATTATTTTCATGAAATAAATTTTTTACAAATGTATTGATCAATCTTACAACCTTTATGTAGGTTACAAGGTAATATTATATAACTTGAGATTTAAAAATAAAGAACCTTTGAATTCAAAGTTTTCTGCAAGAAAGTGAATTTTATAGAAGCGTTAATTATATTAAGTTCTCTTTAATAGCTTTCAATATTTGGAGTAAATAAATAAATTTTAAAAAAAAATTATTTAACTGATAGTCTAAGGGAAGTTTCTTATCTGTATTTATACCAGTTAAATAATAGAATGTAAATAAAATTTAAACTTTAACATAAAATAACAAAGCAAAGATTGTAATTTAACTTTTCGAAAGACATTTAAAAGTTTTATCAAAATAATGACTATTGTTTACCTGAAAAGCCGACAAATCTTCACATGCCATGTCTAAGCTGGGCGCAGCCATTTTGTTTACTGCGGTACAGTAACTAATTATGATTATAAAATAAAGACAATTTGTTGGCAATTAGCTATTTTTTATGGCTAATTAAATGAAATTTGCATAATTAAATTGATGTAATTTATTATTTTTAGTATTATAAATTATCAAATATTTTTATTGTAAGCGGTCCTGTGTTAGGGTTACCGATTGGAATTGATCTGTGGTGAACCCGTTCAATAAATTTTAAATTGGGAAAAGGTATGATTGTTATTTGATGCTCCATCTTACAAATTCTTTAATGTCGTGTAGATTATCATTTGCCCTAAGATAATTATAATTATCAGATTTTCATTCATCATTGTAGTTATTCTTTTTATTGTTGTACCTGGTATAATCAGATGCGTAGAAATTTTTTTTTTGTTGTGCATACTAAATTTTCTTATACTTATATTCGGAAGAGTTTAAACGAGTATTCAAAATCTGTTGTTTTCGATTTATGAAACATTGCCGGATTCTAAGTGAAAGTACAAACTTGTGTGAAATTATATTTGTCACGTGTCGGACATTGCTAGATCCATCTACATTTTTCAATTAAAAATTCTAATAAGTAAGAATTTTAGTAATAGTTATGCTTTGTTAATTTTTTTAACCATGTTGTTTATTTTTATTTTGATGAATCTGCATAATCAGTTGTATTGAGTTATTTTTCTTTTATTCGTATGCTTGTGTTATTGATGTATACCTCTTGATATCTGTATTGCAAACCATTTATAGGCAAATTTACTTATGCGGGCAATCGTCGGTTGTTTCATTTAATTATAAGTTTCTGGTTTAATTATGTAAAAATTTTCTCTGGAAAAAGTTTAAGTACTTATTTCTACGTATTTACTGTAAGTTTTTTTTAAATTAAACCTCTCACCTTTATGGAGAATATTAAGTTTTTAAAAATATCTAAGTCTGCTAATTAAAATAACTACGTGATTCATCAGATATTATTTCATTTAAAATGTTTTTCATAGTTATGTAGCTCGTAAAATCAAAATTAATAGTTGAATTATTTATTTACTATCAGCAGTCCTTAAAATTTTTTGTAATAATTTTCATGTATGTAAATACTGAAATGGAATTTTATTCTAGAGTTATTAATATTCTATAATTTACTATGTTTTTTGTCTAATCATTTACCATTTATTTCTGTTTATATAGTCTATATAATCTAACAGGTATTTTAAAAAATCTTGATAAGGTCATAAGTTAAATTTTTGGAAAGTTTGTATTTTATGATTGTATTAAATGTTAGTCAAATTACATTGTCTGTAGTTTAGCATTCTATAGCAATTTTTTTGAAATTATTAAAATTTAAAAAATAAATAAATTGAATTTAAATTGAAAAAAATTATTTACCATTGATCATTAAAAATATGTAAGGGAGTTAAAATATCTTGAATGTCTGTCAATTTGGTATCATAGTCAGGAAGTTAAATGTGAATTATCTTACTAAAATTAAATACAACTAATATTCTCAGTGAACTCAGCTGGCCACAATAGTTGATTAGTTTGGAATATAATTCAAACTTCAGATATAAATTATCTAGATTTAAAATGTTTTGAGATTATAATGGAAAAAAAATTCATGGAACTTTTTTGATATGATTGTCTTATGAATATTCTTAAATTAAACTCTTAATTACTATTGATTCTTTTTTTAATTCTATTTTTAAAGTAATTTTTTATTCACTTTTTGAATCTCTCTAATATTTACTTAAATATTAGATTTTTTAGTAAATCAGTGTGTCAAAATCTCAATTAAAGACCATTGCATTAATTTTTGTTTGAATTAAATAATGGTTATGCAAAATAAGATAATAGATAATATTGAGAATTGTATAAAAAGTACCTTTTCTAAAATTTATTTCCTTGAATTCATTTTGGAAGTACATTTTAAAATTTGTATTTCCAATTTAAAGTGCTTTTATTGAACAGTATAATAAATACCTTTTCTTTAAAATTATATTTGAATTGCAGCAATATATATAATACTAGTATTTCATTTCTATTCCTTGGAAAAGTTAGTAAAGGGAATGTAGATTATTTCTGTTAAATATAGGAATTTTAAAAATCTATTTTAAGTTAATAAATAATTTAATTTTGAGCAAGGTTGATTCACTAACTTGTGAAATGTCTTCAACTGGCGTGAACACTTGATAGCTTCTCATTATGTAAACATTGTTATCAGGTCAAGTTAAATTCCAAATTCTTTTAATACACTTTTATATTAAATTCCTTAATAGCTTAACTATGTAACTATTTAAAAATAATTTTATTTATATACTCATTTGGATTGTATAGAAAATTTTATTATAGATAAAAAAAAAAGAAAAAAAGTGGGATTATTTATTCAATTTTTGCTTTTACTACAGTTTATTTTTAGTTTACCTAAATTACTAACAGACTAATGTCAGTTTCTAAATTGCTAATAGATTATTTTATTCTTAATAATATATAGTGTGACAAAAATTATAAACTTCTGTTTAGTTTGTTTTATTATGGATAAAGAATTTTTTTTCTTTTACTGTAAAAAATTGTGATGGAAAATTGTTTATTGTAAGGAGTACTTTCACTTAAAAGTAGGCAAATATATACATGAAATAAAATGTATTAAATTTTTCAGATCACCATGTCAGCTCATCGTTTCAGATATAAAAACATTGGCTTAGATGCCCAAGAATTGAGAAGACGTAGGGAAGAAGAAGGTGTGCAATTGCGAAAACAGAAAAGAGAAAGTGAAGTTAGTTTCTTATGCTGTATTATTTTATTAGAAGTTTTCAAGAAATTTTTTTGGTATGTGCTTTGCATAATCAAAGCTGGTGCAGTAACATTTATCTGCGATTATTTATAATTGAGCATTGCACAATCCTAAAGTTTCATGTAAGCCTGAGAGCAGTTTAGCACATAAATACTGGTTTTCCTTTATAAGCTTTCAAATCATATATCTTTGTATTAATTCAGGATTATTTTTGTCATTTGAAAATCTACTTCTTAATTATGTAAAGAGAAAAGGAACTCTATTAGACATTTGTAATAATGAAGGAAAATAAAATGTTAATAAATTATTAATTTATAGTGCAAATTGGATTCAATGTACCATTTTTATAATGTTGAAAGTAATTGCATGTATACATATATGAGGTTGTCACAATTAGGATGGAATTAATTTATTCAGTATATAAAAATTATTGTAAGAAAATATATGTCTTAATACATTCATCAATCTTTACGTGAATGAAATTTATTACTCATGCCTTCTGTTAACTTTTTCTGACATCTATAACTTGATTAAACAAGAAGAAACTTCAGAAACTGAACATTTGAGAAATTTCTAGTTAGCATTAGAATAAAAAAATATATATATTTCATCGATGAGAAACATTAGAGATTTTAATGATTTGTTGTATGTAATCTTTAATGCATTTGCATATTAATGTAAATACTTTTTGAAGAGTGCAACTTTTTATATATTTATTAAAAATGTCCACTTTAAACATGTGAATATTTAAATTTTTGTATTTAGTCAATTTTTGATGTTTATTAATAAATAATAAAAGTTTTATCTTTCATCTCGCCTTTTTATCTATGTATTGCGATACCTCGTAAAGACAACATGCCAGAAGTTTGTAAAAGTGGTTTAAGCTAATAAATTCACCTTTTTTCCTTCTTTGTAAATTTTGTAAAATGAAAAGAAAAATATTTTAATAATCCTCTCCCCTTTAAATTTCTCTAAATACTACAGAAATTCAAGTATATTCATATCATTGCTTACTGTATTGAAGGAAATTTTGCTTATAGAAGTGTACTTCTCAGTTCAGCACTAAAGAAAATGAGTGCTTGCTCTATTTCTTTGGGAAAGTCTGTATATATATATATATATATATATATATATATATATATATATATATATA
>JAOUZG010019123.1:1021689-1073253 GCA_026289955.1 Argiope argentata
ATATATATATATATATATATATATATATATATATATATATATATATACAGTCTAACAAAAGTTACATTTTAACAGTAGTTTCGAAATTGACGTGAATCTAAAGGAAGTTTTCTGAATACTAATGCTTAAGAGAAATACAACATTAGAAAAATATTCTTACTTTTTATGTCTTTAAAGTTTGGCTCCCCTCCCTCCCCATTTCTGTAAAAAGATAAAGTTTTTTTAAAATATTATTTTTACTTAAAATCGCAAATCTACTTTTTAAAATTACGACATTTAAATCATGAGTGGTAAAGGAAGAATAAAAAGTTACTGTTTGATTGTTAATTCAATACAGAGAGAATTCTAAAAGAGTAGCTAAAACATATATGATAAAGCTTTCTTTGCTGTTCTCAATTTAAAAAAATTCTTTTTTTATGTTGCTTATATTGTGTTTCGCATTTGACATTTAAAAAAATCTGTATCAAGAAGATTAATTGTGCTGTTTTATGAATAAGTTATTATTGAATACTTTTATGCAGGTTAAATGCTTATTGTTTAATCTGCTATAAATTTAACATTGAAGATTGTCAATTAAGAACATAATTCTTCTCCATAATATGCATTCTTATTTTTGTATTTCTGAATTAAATATATGCTAATAGTTTAAATATTTGATTAGCTTTATAAAAGACGAAATTTAAGCAGCCCTAATGAGAATGGTCAGGATGGAGAAGTTTCAAGTTCTATGATACAAGATGATTGCCCTACATCTACAACTCAGGTATTTTAGAATTTATTTATTACTTTTCTTCCAAAAAATATAAATTCATACTCAAATTTCAAAATATTTAGGATAAAGAATACTTTTTTTGCGGTAAATTTACTTATTTATCATTTACACTATCATGAATAAATTTGGTAGTATCTTCTGATTGCATTTGGAGGTATTGCTTTGAAATGCTTTTCTGGAAAGAATGTATACATATTTTGATGTACTAATAGATCTTTATTATTCAAATTTGTTATAGGTTGCATATGAATAGAATATGTGTACTTTTTCACTAAATAAAGTCACTTTTTTTTTTTTAAATAATTTTTCAAAATTTATCATTTAAAAATATTTCTCCATTTCTATTTCATAATCTAATGTTCATTAAGTTACATTTTTATTTAATAAAAAAGATTATTTTTCATGCAGTTCAGATTGGTTCACCAATTCTGACAAATATTTCCTATCTACTTTAGTAGCATGTTAATAAAACTGGTTGTATGCAGTAAAATAGGACCCAATAAAGGAAATAATTGATAAATATGTTTTCTATTATTTATATCAGATTATTATAAGTGGATAATGCAGTGGTTTATAATTTTTTCTTTTTAAATATTGCCATGTTTTGAATTATAAAAAAAATGATTAAATTATTTAAGACATATTTTGTTAAATATTTTATTTTTATTAAAATGATTATTTTTAATGTAATTTTTAAAATGCTGATTTGATTTTCATATATCGAAGTATTGATTGAGCTGCCAGAAATGTTATTAATATTTCAGAACCATAAGCATTTTGCTTAGATATTATAAATGTTTTGAGATTAAAAGACTCTTCCCATATAAGAGAAGTCTTTTTTTTTTTTTTTTTTTTGCATTTGTCCATATAATTTAATTGTTATAAAATTCAAGGTTTCTTTTTCTAATAGTTTTAACATATCTTGATATTTTTTTAAAAAATGCTTTTAATTATTTTGGAGTTAATTTTTCTTTTTGACTTTTGAAAAGTTAAATTATATTTAATCCTTTTTAGTTTTAACAATTTTGTTTTTAAATTGATTGAAATTTCTAGTTGCATAAATTAAATGTGCCTCTGATATTTTTGAAACCGAAATTTGTATTATTCAGTATTAATTTTTTATGGCTTTAGATTTCAAATTTCAAATTCTGGATTTGTTAAAACTAAGTAATTTAGTGAATGAAAAGTAAAACTGCTCTTTTTCTTTCTCTATGTATAAAGGTCGAAATTGACTTGTATTTTTAAATTAGCATCAAAAAGTTTTTAAAAATTACCCCATCTATGAAGAAAAGGTATTTGATTTATATTAAGAAATACTGACATTATTGAAGCAATCTGATATTGAAATAATTTTAATATCATTACTTTTTAATTACATTGTTGATAGGAAAAACTTGGATATTTTTATCACATAAAATAAGAATTAATTAGGTAACCGAAAATTTTTATTTGGAGATGTTGTGATAATTATGTAAAGTAAGATAAATTATTATATTTTATTAATGCACTAAATAATAAAATCATGATACATCAAGAAATATTGCTTCGTTTTGAACTATTTATTTTGATTATGAAGTTTGATTATTGTCCAGACTTAGTTTTGATTTCAGTTAATAAAGAAGTATCTATTTTAAAGTTCTTTATGTGCATTATATATAAAAAAGTTGCAGTATCTTTGATAAAACAAGTGTACCTATTATATTAGAGAGGAGAGAGAAAATTATTATGGTTTGATGATCAAGATGGCATCATAACACTATAGTATATCATTAATGGCAAATTTAGTTTAACTAGCAGTAAATACTAATGATTTGCAGTAAATAACTGAAAATAGACTCAAATAACAACTCACAAAGTAGAATAGTTTATGAGTGACTTGTGAATAATTTTAAAAAAAATAATAATAGATAACATATTATCAGTTCTATTGTAACATTGTTAATATCCACTATTCTATGGTTTTCTTTGAAATATTTTGACAAATGCAGTTTTTAAATACTTTGGTATTTCTTAATTTGTAAAAAACAAAAAAGCATTTGGAATTCATATTTAAATAATTCTTTGAGGACATATGTAAGTCCTAGGAAGTACAGTGTTAGCAATTAAAATTTTAAGTTATGTGATTTCTTGTATTTTTGAATGAGTAGCCAGCAAATCCAGTTTTTTTGTTTTGCTTACTAGTTTGATGCACAATTTTCTTCTAAGTCACAGAAAGTAAGTTCACTGTTTTGGACAGTAAGGTTATAATGAGCTCTGAATTCAGTGATTATTCTTTTTCAGAATGTGATCAATATCCTCCCTGTGATGTGTTGAATTAGCAAATAGATTTAACCTGAAAACAAATGCTTTCTTTATAATTTGATTTCCCTTATAGTTTTAATATTGAATGTAGAAAAAACTGATAAAAGTGTTAATTTGACTCCTTTTTTTTACTAGTGGGCATGT
Source organism: Argiope argentata (assembly GCA_026289955.1). Taxonomy (NCBI): domain Eukaryota; kingdom Metazoa; phylum Arthropoda; class Arachnida; order Araneae; family Araneidae; genus Argiope; species Argiope argentata. The sequence goes on from JAOUZG010019123.1 coordinate 1,024,907, forward strand.
TAAGGCTGTACTATAAGCTACAAACAAGTATAGATAAATTTGGGACATCCTTTTTTATCATTACAATAGCCATTCACAATTTCTTTTTCGTTGTAGGATGCTAATCTGTTTTTAATTGCCAAATTTTCAATTTTTGTCCCATTTCAATTTTTTTATAGAACTTTATTACTCATTGACAGTTTTGCAATGTTGTATGCAAATAACATAGTATAGTTTAAAAGTATTTTATTTTTGTTGCAGGTTGGCATTACTCCAGAAATTGTTGCAGCATTATATACAGATGATGTCCAGCAACAGCTATATGCTACACAAACATTTAGAAGATTACTCTCTCAAGGTAATTTTAACAATTTATTTTTCAATGGATTCTCTTTTCTTTTAAATTAAATTTTGAATGCATGAAATTAGCTAAAAAAAATTGGTAAATAATAATAAAAAAAAATCTGGCTTTGCCAGAAATGTTAATGTTAAGATTATTTTTCTTTCATATTAATTTTGATTTTTACTTGATATTTGATATTTATTTTAATAGTGGCTTTTTTTTCTTTGAAATTTTTAAAAGTAATAATTTATGTAAATGCTGAGTTCATTATTTTTATACTAAATTCATTTTTAAAAGAAATTTTAATTGGCACTATATGTCCAGACTTCAATTTAAAAAAAGTTTTATATTACATTGAGTTGCTTTAGTTTCTGTTACATTTTGTATTTTATACACAATTGTTTTTTTAAAAATTCTTATTACATTCATACATTTAAAATATAATAGTTAAACAAAAGTTTAGTTCATACTTCTGGCATCACAACATATTGTGAAGTAACATATTGAACTTTTAGTCTTTTGATTTTGTTGGGTACATTTTCCTTGTCAGTCTGCTTAAAGGCTTCATCACAGAACAGGATGCATAGAAGAATAGTGTTCAGTTCCAAGTATTTTAGTATCCATGTCTAGATTAAAGAATAATTGGAAGATTTTTCTGTGTAGTTTCCAAGTCCATGAATGGGCAGAGGTCTTGGAATTTGAATCATGTCCTATATTAGTCTGTTAGTGTGATAGTTCATGTATTTAGATAATGCTAAATTTCTACTTCCTTACTTTTTTTTTTGTCATTCAAACTATTGAGTGTTGTTATTTTTTTTGTAATTAACACATAAAGGCTGTTAGTGTATTTCCTCTTATATTGCATATAGGTACAGAAAAAGCTTTCTAAATATTTATTTCATATTTTGAGTGGCAACCTTGTAAAAATAATGACCAAATTGCATCCAGCTATTTTAATATCCATTTCATCTTGTTGTATCTTGTTGAATTTCCTTTATTACAAAAAAGTTTCTATATGCATATTTTATAAATTTATAATGACTAAACAAAACTTCAATTAATGCATGCAAGCTTATTGTTTCAAATTGAATTGGACATCAAATGTCCAATCTTTCAACATCATTTGCTGTAAATTTATATAATACTAGCCGCCTTTGGCAACCAGTCGGTTCACCAGTATTAATGCTCGCTAAAATTTTCATATAATATTTTATGTAGCTGTGTCTCATAACAGATATTTCACCAAAATATTTTTAACCCAAACAAATTTTGATAATCATATAATTCATTTATATTATTATGTAGTATTATTTTCTTCAGATGTTCTGTTCATTGTACTACTCATCTTTCTCTTTCTAACCGAGCAATGGTTGTCCCGGAATTGATATTTTACTTTAATGGTGGAGGGAAAGGTCTAAAATTCTACGTTTTTATAGAATAATGAGATTCAAATTTTCATAAATGTAAACACACTAAACAAATAGACACAATTGGTTTTTAAGTGATGCAAAAGTTTAAAAACAGCAATGCTACATATAGAGAAAATAATGGCTACACACACAAATCCTTCTTTTCTTTATTTTTTCTATCCTTTTTTTCTTCACTACTTTTCTTTCTACAAACCTTTTTTCCCCTTTGTTATTCTTTTTTTTCTTCCCAACCCAGACTTTATTTTGAGCATGCATAGATTAAATATCCATACAGACTAATAATAAAAGCAACTATTTTCTTTCTTTTTTAAACATCTCGTTATCTATAAATGAAAACCAACTGACTTCCCCTATTTCTTTATAAAGAAATCATAATTTATTACTTCCTGCTATCTTACTCAGTTGGAGTGAGGGAAGGAAATGAATATTTTTGGCGGGAAGGTAAGAAAAGTGTCGTTTTAACTATTTTCCAGGCAGTTTTTTAATTTTTTCTCTCCATAAGAACCATCCTCCTGTCTTAATGAAAATATTTTAAAAAAATTTACCGAATTGGTCAATCCGTTCTCTAGCTTTACGCTTAGCAACGCATTTCGAGATACATTTTAATTAATATATATATATATATATATATATATATATAATTTGTATTTATAGTAATTTCTAGTGATTTTATTTGTCTCTGTATTTATTGATTTAGAGCCGAACCCTCCAATTGATGATGTTATACAGACTGGAATTGTTCCGAAATTTGTTGAATTTTTACAGCGTGATGACAATTCAACACTTCAGGTACTGAGTTTTGCTAGACTTCTTATAAATTTACAATTTTAAAAAATGTAAACTTTTTTATTTGTTCATTTTTTAGATTTTAATTTAAATAGTTAAATTAAGTTTTTTAAATTATTCTGATTGAGCAGTTTTATGCAACTATACGACTTGTTTTATAAATGTAGCAATTGATATCATAATTTGTATTGTGTGATCTTAAAAATAAAGGTAAATTTATATTAAGCTTAATTTCTCCTTATGTAATTGCCTCTTCCCCCGCTCGGCCATCATTCATATATTTCCAAATTTATTTTATAAATTGTCAATTTTGTGAAGGTGCTTATATTAAAATGGTTTTTTCTTTCTTTCTTTCTTATTTTTGATAGTTTGAAGCAGCTTGGGCCTTAACTAATATTGCATCTGGTACATCATTACAAACAAAAATTGTCATTGAAGCTGATGCAGTGCCAATTTTTATTCGTTTACTAGATTCTGAATATGAAGATGTCCAGGAACAGGTAATATATTTTTCTACATTTTATTATTAGTTTAAATACTGACTTCTTTCCTCTCAGATTTAAAACAATGTCTGCCTTTTTGAAAAGGATTAATATAAAGAGTGATTTTGTTTTATAAAATGTGTTCCAAATAATGGTACAAACATTTATTTCTTAATATATACTTCTAAATACAAAGTTTCATTAATTAAATTAATTGCTGTTTGAATATATTTCGAATTCTGGGAAAGTTATTAATAACAAGTTTTTTTTAAAAAATCTATGCATACAAAATAGCTTTATTTTTTTTCTATCCCTAAAATTTACAAAAATATTAAAAGGCAAATTTATTGTCTTGGTCAATTTTTCCTTACATCTGTTAGGTAATCTAAATGATAATTTCATAGTACATTTCAGGATAATAAATACATCACTATAAGTTATTCTGTCTAAATAGATAGTAAATCAGAAAATAGGAAAATTTTGACTTATTATTGAATTGCAAAGTTAAAAAGATTTTTAACTTTGTTAGTAAATATGGATAGTTTATTTACATTTTTCAACAGTTAAAAAGTATTTAAATTATTAGAAATCAGGCCATTTCTGATGAAATTTTGTAAAACGTCAGTGTCTAGAAAATGTAGCTACTGTTAAGCAGCCAGTAGTTGAAATGATGAAAAAATCGATATTATATGTGAAAAAAGATTACAATTCTGACACTGAAGTCTGAATTATATAAATTTTTTGTTAAACAAGTTGAAGATCTTCCCTAACAGACACAGAATTTCTTGTCAGTTATCAAATAACAGAAATAATTTGTTAAGGAAAATTTTATTTTCTCCAAATAATTGCAATTGAATTTCCTGCCCTTTTTGAGATTTGGTCTTCTTCTCTGAGGTACCCTAAATATTCAATTTCTCTAGTTATCTTTATTTAGTAAAAGTTGAAATTATCAATTAACAATATGCACAATCAGCAAAATTTCTTACTAGTCATGATCATTGAATTATGCAATATTAGACCATAAAAATTTTTATGCATTGGAATTTTTTTTGTAAAAATTGCAAAATAAATATTTCTATCTAAACCCAAGACAAAATTTTCTAAATTTAGAAATAAGCATACCTCTGTATATTTTGTAGATTTGTTAAGCTTTGTATGTTCATTGATGAGACATTTTAATAATGATTTTGTACTATGAGGATTGCACAAATTTTTTTAACTTAACATTTTTCTCCGAAATCAAAACATTTTCATACAGTTACCCACATAATGTAATCAAACTTTGTAATTGAAATTATATGTTTTGAACCAGTTTTCAGGAAATTAAATAGCTGTTTCATTTTTCTGGAACAACTTTGTCTATGATATGTTTATATGGTCAGCCAAATTAAGATGACAGTAAAATTAATTAGCATTAACCCTGCTAAGTTTAAGCCTCTTCAAATTATATAATGTAATTACTTAATGAATACTTATTTTACTGTTGTTATTTTGATCATTTTACCACATAGTATCTGGTAAAAATGATAGTAAATGTGGGGAAAATAAAACATCTTCTAAAATTCTCGTATCAATTGAAAAATAGATGTTAAAAATTAGATACTGTGTTAAACTCCTCATAGAATTTTAAATCAGAATATAAATCATTTAAAGGGCAATGCCTTTTGTCAAATATTAATTTAGGCAATATTTGTATTCTTTATTTAGTTTGAAGCTCATCAAATTCATCATTTTCTTCAAATGTTCACTTCTATCCACACAAAGATTTAATGAGATAATTTACTACAAATCTGTTTTATGTCATTAAAATGTATTCATCAGAAGTTTTAGTTGACTTTTTGGTGCAGTGTTTCTTTAGTACTTAATCGGATTTTTTTTACTGAAAGTAATATTATGGTTCTTTTATTATGAAATATTTCTTTGACTTCTGAATTGCAGATTTATATTTCTTTTATATAATTTTTGGAAGAATTTTATGCTTAGTTCATATTGCTTATTTTTTTTCTTCATTTTGTAAGCATGCAATTACCATAACTTCTCTTCTTGTCTCATTTGTTGCTTTTGAATATGTTTTCTGTTTGCTGTTGAATTCTTGAAAACAATATTTAGTTTATTCGATGTATGAGGTAATAGTGTTAAGTCATTAATGAATTCTAATTATAGTAATATAGGTATACCAGTGGTTTCTTTTGAAATTACATGGAAGTCATTGACTTCCTCTGAAATAAAAGTTCTCTCTTTTTCCTTCGACGCTGAAGGAGGTTCAACTTGCCTGATTTTTGTCTTGCAGGCCAAACAAATTTACCAACACTTAAAACTGTTCAAAGCATGTGTGAATTTCAGAGCCAGCTACTCTAAAATGCTGTATGTGTGTCAAATTGAGGTTTTCAATAATTGGCTTTGGCAAAATAACTTCTTGTTCCCATCATATATTAACTGGAAATGTTTTTGTAAATCTTTTGCATTTTTTTACCGAACACTTAAGAAAGGTCCAAAATATAAAGACCAAACTGTGTCTTTATACACATTCATTGGTTGCCTACAATTCCTAGTCACCACATTTTTGTTCATGTTTCTTATAAATGCATCCTAATAACATTTAGGATAGCAGCTCATATTTTTGTCATCTGTCCACCATAGATCAGAATTGAACTTTGTCTTAAAATAACCCTTGTGTTGATGTAAAATAAAATTGATTAAATTCCTGATAATAAAAGATATGTCATCTGTTTCTCAATTGAGAAGAAACCTAAAATATTAGGAATTGTTTTGAAATATTCTGATAGCTATTATCTTTTACTCTACTTTTCTTAAATTATTCTAAAAAAATAATAATAAAATGAGTTAAATTTAAGTAAAATAGTAGTATGTGTCATAATGTTGATTCTTATCAATTGATTTTTTGATTGATTAGAATTAAACTTAAAAGTACCTTCGACAGACACTGACATAAAAATTGGAAATGTTATCTGTGTGATTGATTGTGAAATGATTTTCATATCTTTTTTTTTTTTTTTTTTTGCTAAACTAACTTTGCTTAAAAATTGATCTGACTAACAAAGCAAAAATTGGATATTGCTATCAGTTTTTTGTAAATTGCTCATTTGCAATTACTACTTAATCAATGTGGACAAAACTGTTATTTGATTCTTTTTATATTTATGTCAGTCACTTGTTTCTGATAATACTTAAGATAACTTCTTAAAATTTCTTAAGTATCTAAATTTCTAGTTAAAATTTTTTGTTAAATATCTGGAAATTTCTTGCATATTAATGTTGCAAGAAAAACATTCAATTGACTGAATTTTTTTAAATTTGCTTTTATAATAATGGTTGCTTTAATAAATAGAGCTAGAGTTTTAAATATTGGCTTATAAATGCTATATGCTAAAACATTAAATAAACATAAGGTTCATGTAATTGTAATACAGTTTTTAATGTTTGCTTCATTAAATTGATAGATTTGTCTGTTTTTTAGTCAAATTTACCAAAAATATTATATATAAAGAATTAAAAATAATTCATGTTCTTTTAACATACCTCTATCCCATTATTTTACAAACAATCATATATTATGTTATTTAAGAAGGAAACTGCCAAATTCTGAATTTAAAAAAAAATCTATGGGTATTTCTTTTTAAATGAAATTTTTCCTTTAGTCATAAAAACTTGCATAATTACTATCATAAAAACAATGCAAGAAAATTTAGTTAACTATAAAATTTATCTCTTTACAATGTCAATTAAACCTTCCTTTGTATACTAAGAGAACATTTTAAAAAAGAATTAAGATTCTTTTGAGAAATAGAAGATTTTTGACTAGGATAAATTATCCTTAAATTTAATATAATTTTAAAAAATCTCTATATTATACACAATGGCTATATTCAAGCGAAAAATAATATTTTAAGAGCAATTTTTTAGTGGTAGTATGTGGTAAAGTTTTAAAACTTCTATTTTGTATTTTATTAATGATCTAATGACATTTAACATTTTGTGATAAGTAATGAATTTCTGAGTCAACTGTATCAAATGTTTTTTAAATGCACAAGAAATATGCTTTCTTTACCAGACACCAAAATAAATAAATAAATAAGTGGGGGGGGGAGGGATGCTTTTAGTAACATTAAAAATAAGTTACAAGTTATAGCTCCCTAACTAAGATATTAAATTTCCCCTTTATTTTTGTAGTAATTGTGCTTGAACTTTGTTTTCTATTACTCAGTATTGTATAATTTGAATTAGAAATTGATATTATTGATACTAGTCAAATTCACTTAATAAATCTTAAACATTTTTTACAGGCTGTTTGGGCTTTGGGTAATATAGCTGGTGACAGTCCAGAATGTCGAGATTATGTTTTGCAGCAAGGCATTTTACTACCTCTATTACAGTAAGTTTAAATCTATGCAATTGATTATTTATTTTTAATGGGCAAATTTATTTTATAGTAGCTTGTTTTAAAAAACTTTTTGTGTCTGTTTAAAATCCTTATTTCTGTATACAAAAATTTACATAAATCCACCTTTTTTTCTAGTTATATTCTTAAAGGGCTTTTACAAGTTGCTCAGTAGCCAATCATTATATGTAATCTACTATGGGGCTCCACTCCCTGCTCGTTTATAATTGTGAAACATTAGCAATTCTCCGTGGATCTCTTCAAGATCCAAGCTCGCTTCTCTCGTTTGCTATTTATTAAACCACTTTAGTCGAGCAACAGATATATTCAGATTCAATAAACAATGATAAAACAATGAAAGAAAGAAAAAAGCGTTAAGCAGAAGGTTTTCTCTCGAAAGTCGCCTGCATTCAAGTTCTTTGTAAACACAAAATTTCATTTAAATAATTACATACATCTTCCAAGAACTAAATTTTAAAAATTCTGCTTTTTCGCAATATTTCCAGTTTGGGAACTTTATTATAGAAAAAGAAGAAAAAAATTGATATTTACAAAAAAACCAAACTGAAAAAATTTATCCTTTTCTCACAGTTGTTCGCAACAGAAATGGAATAAGAATTTGTTATTTATGAAAAAATAAATTGCTTTTAAGCAGCTATTTTCAAATTTCCATTTAAATAATATAAAATAATGTATGAAGTAAAAAATTCGTGGCAAAAAGCATGCTCGCAAATTGAAAACTTCATAAAACACAAGCTACTTCTTATTTGGGAAATGTATACATCTACCACAGAAACAGATTCCATTGTTCTTTTCTCACAATTTTTCAAAATTGGAAACTATACCATAAAAAATTTAAAAAAATCTCTATGTACAAAAAATTTAGGGAAAGAATACTTTGAAATATGAACAATCAATGACAGAAAAAGACATGTTAGGGAAGAGAATATGTCCTGAAATTTGTTGACTGAAATTTAAACCTGGAATCATGATATATTTTTGAATTTAAAATTCATAACCTTGTGCAAAATGTTCAAAACATTTTCCAAGAATATATTATATGTATTCTTTTTTTAATGAAATGCTGCTCTTATTATATTTTCCTATATATTTCTATTTAAGTTTCCTTTATGCTTCAATTTGAGTTTTGTATTTCTAGTTTGATTGAATCACTTATCAACAAGTCTTTCGATATTTCGGGTGGATTCAACAGATATTCCAAAATAGTTTTTTACTTTGGCAACATTTGTGTATTTGCCAATTGAAATTACTTCTTTTTCCCAGTAACATGCCTGGCTGAGAGAACTGAATCCTGAGATAGTCCTCCAACTATCCTGTGGTTTGGGAGCTTCACTGTACACATAAACCGTTCATTATGACTGGATCTTCTTATGAATGATTCTTGAGCATTTTCATTCGATCTGTCTTCTCTTTTTTAATGATTTTTTTTTTCAAATCGACATGGCATAACTTAAACTCATTGGAAATTTTTTTGTTCATTTTTTTTAATCTCATTTACTTAAAAAAATTTCAAACTGATGCAAGAATGGAGTTTTGAAATCTTATCAAACTGCATGTTGATGTTCCCGAGTGAGATTGCAGTGTTGCCAAACGGTGATTAGCAAATTCAGGCTGATTTTGCATCCATGTAAGCATTATATATATATATATAATATAATATAATAATGTTACATGCATACATACACCATTGTAATAAAAATCAAGGGATAGCAATTTACAAATAACAAATATTAGTAATACACAGCAATAGGAATCTTTCATAAAATCAACACTCAATAAGGTAGAAAGTTTCTTTTTCAGAATATAGAGACTTTGTTATAGAGATAAAAATTTCAAAATTGCCTTCTATCTTTAAAAATATTTTTAGATAAATATTTTTTTTAATTAAAGAAAAGAATATGGGGCAAAGAATAATTTTTCCTATTTTACAAATGGGTAATAATCATGGTAAACATTTTATCCATAAACAGCCCCCCCCCCCCTGTGATTTGATGGAAGGAAAGTTAATACATTTTTGCTATGATTAAATAATTTTATCTAAAAGTACATAAAAGGATAGCCATTATTTTTATTTAATATTTTCCTATTTTATATGTTTTTATGGAATTATTTACTCTTAAGTATTAATAAACTGTATAAATAAGAAAGATTTCATTTCCAGGAAACATATATTCACATTCTTAAATTCTTTGCCATTTTACATATGATTGTGTATTGCATCTTTCCATGAGCAGATGATAATTAGTTTTAAGAAAAAATTGTCTAGATAAACACACATCTTTTAGTGCATTATGTATGTTGATTTATATGCTTTCAAAAATTGGAGAAATACTTTTAAAAACTACTGATCTAAAATTTGATGATTAGAAGTGATTTAATTTCTGAGCATTATATATATATATATATATATATAAGATTGATTTTAATTAGAAAATCTATTCTAATCACTATCAGTATTTCAGAAGAGTAAAAAATAAAGTGAAATCATTCTAAAGATTAAAAATAAATAAATAGGTGATTTTTTAAATGAAACCTGGCAATAGAAAAATCAAAGCAATCTTAGGACTTAAGGAAAGAAAACTGAATTATATTTTCTTAATTAAATTAATTGACTATTAAATAGTTTGATTTAAGATTTTTGAAACTCTTAATTTTGTTCATACATGGATCTCTGGAAAAGTAATACATTTTTTATTGAGTCCTTGATAAATGGATGAACTGAACAAAAATTATTTTTAGAAAAGGAAGAGGGAATTTGTTTGACTTGGGGAATTAAATTGTAGCAGTGTTATGAATGTGGAAATACTATCAATCAGTAATCTTTTCTTATTTAGTGTGGAGGAAAAGGCATTGATGGGGGGAGGGAGTAGAATTATCAGAACTATTAGTCTTCAAATGACCAGATTGCTGGTGTAACATTATTATACTAGTCCTATACTTCTATTGTGTCTTCTGAACACTCAAGTGCATTACTGAATAGGTTTTTGAAGTGTGTTGTGTTATACAAATAATAACTTTTGCAGAGATTTTCCTAATTGCTCTAAGAAATGTGTTCATACAGCAAGACTGCAAAAAAGTTTTTTTTTTTTTGTGGATTAACAAATGATCTGACTTAATTTTATTTACATTGCCTCTTACATTAATTGCTTACATGCTGATTTTAATTTTTATAGCCTAATATTAACAAAATCTTCAAAAATGAAATAAATGAATGCGTAAATACAATTACAAATGAAACAGATCGATTTATATATTCAATCAAGGAATGAAAAAGGACAAGGAAGTTGAAATCAATTATATAATTTCAATTTTCATAGGCTATTCTACATCTGAAATTGTTTTATGTGTTATTTTTATAATTCTATTGAGAAAGTGGAATTATGTGCTTTAATTTGTCTTGATGTCCATTAGTAAATTGGAAATTTTTTAACTTACGGCAGAAGAGATTTTTATTTTTAAATTATAAAAGATGAAATTTAGAAAAAATTCTAACATTGTTAGTGAATATGAATATATAATGTCAGCTTTTGTTCAATAATTCATTAAATTATTCTTTTTATATAAATATCAAATATGTTTATGCTACAATATTTGTAGTATTTATAAATACCTAAAATTTGCCTAAATATGCCTAAAATTTTCAGATTCGGAAAGTACCCTTGTATTTTTTCAGAATTGGTTCCCTGGAGATAGAAAACAGCAATTAAAATGTAGAAAATATTGGTACTTAATGTTGAAAATATAGAAAAGGGGCAAATTTTCTACACTAAATTTAAAAAAGATCATTTTGCTTTAAAAGGTAGCAAGATCCAATCTCGCCTTTCAAACTAAAATTTTTCATATATTTGGGAGAAGAAAAATCCAATTGCTGGAAACATTGTATTTGAAATATATTCTATTCCTGTTAAGTATATAGTTGAGAAAAATATTTTTCACTTTTTCTATTCTTGTAATAAAATATGAAAAACATCTTTACTGGCTGTTTTCCTGCTTATGAAACATATTTTTTGAAGATACAGCAACTATAAATATCATTTCTAAATTTGATTTCATAAAGATTTGTACACTGAAAAGGGAATGTTAATGCAAAATCATTGGGGACTGATTGCTATGAAAATTTGCTAATGGGAGGAGGAAACTAGGGGGAAAAGTGTATGCCAGGGCTTTTGCTGAGTTTTGGATCTGTATTTTGTTACTGTATTCTTGTTTGGAGGATGACTTTAAGATTTTAGGAGGATGGCCAAACAAGCCTTATCAAAATATTTAATAGGGCAAAGATTTAAGCGGAAATTATGAGGTATAGAATCAAGATTCTTTTGTTGTTTTACCTTGACTAGCATGAAAATCCCATTTTAAAATAAAATGGGATTTTCATTATATAAATTTAAAAAAAAATTAAAAGTTGAAAAAAGAAACATTTTGTGAAGCATTTGGTTTTGAATGATTAGGGGAAGAGAACCCCTCTTAGTTGGATTTTAGTTGAAATCATAAAATTTTATAAAGATGCTTATTCTAAATATGTCAGAATTATGGACAAACAATGATTGCGATTACAAAATGTTGAAAATAAGAAATGGTAAAAAACTGCTAGATTTTAAAAAAATGAATATTAAAAACAGTTTTTACTGTGCAGAAGAAAAATTTTTAGGTGAAAAGTTTGAGAGGATGAGAGATTTTCAGTGCTTAGCATTATTGTTAGGAATTGAATCTTTCACAGAACAACTTACAATATCTGTTTTACATACTGTAATAGATATTATTACCTGTTCATTTAGTAAATGCAAATAAAGGTTTGTTGATTTGTATCTATTCATTGCATTTTTTACTTCACTAATGAAACATTAATCAAAAGTAAGATCCTGTTGATTTAACATTTTAAAAAAATCATGTCTTATTTTTACTTAAGAATCAACATTCTTGTAAAGTGATCACTGCATTGTGGCCCCACAATAAGGGTACCTGTACTGTAATCACCTTCTTCTAAATTTTGGCTGATTAACTGCAAGATGATTCTTGATTGTTTGTTCTTAAGCATCTAGAGTGAGAAAAATATTCAGTGTTAGTTTCTGATTTGATTTTAATTTTCAAATATATATTTTCATGTTTCTTAATAATTTTCCTATAAAAAATGCTTGGATTTTTTTTTCATCAATATAAGTGGGAAACTTGACTTTTCTATTAAAATTATCATGTTTTTAAGAAGCAGTTTTTTATTGATGCAAAAATAATACTGCAGTGCTTGATTTTTTAAAATGATTTATTGGCTATTTTGTGGTCACTTAGTAGTCTGTAAAAGTAAAAAAAAAAAAAAAAAAACAATAACAAATATTTAAGTTTGTCCTATTAAACTTGGTGCTAAAAACCGTTACTTCCTGTTATGATCATTAATGTAACATTTAATTTCAATTTTTATTTTTTGAATTATATATTATTAAATGTTTAAAGCTTTAAGGAAAAGTAATATTGATTTTGTCATCTTGTAATTTACAGTTAAATAAATTTTTTATTGTAGTTTTGTATGAACATTATTTTAAAAATATGTGAGTTTTGTATGTTCTGCCAACATACACTTTTTTAAGTGAGTATCAAATTATCGATCTGGTCTAGAGGAATATTACCCCACTCTTCAAACAATGCTCTCCAGAGTTCTATTAGACATGTAGGAGGTGGTTGACAACTCATTGGCCAATCATATCCCACCTGTGCTCATGTCCATGTGTGGTGAGGATGGGCGTTATTATCCATAAACACAAATTCTGTGCCAGCACCATGAAACAAGCATACTTGTTGTTCCAGATTGACTTCCTGATAGATTTGGCTTGTCATATTTCCAATTTGAACATGCAGGCCATTTCTAGAACCCAAAATAATTACTTTCCAAATGGGTAAACCTGCACCACCATAACAGTGTGACTCAGTTATGTTCTCTTTGTGTTAATGGGCACCTTGAAAGTCTAGCTAAAACCAGACTGTCTAACTAAAACTGGACTCATCAGGAAACATCACATAAGCCCATTGTAGCCTTGTCCACAATACATGCTCTCTACTGCGGACAACAGTTAGTACTGCAATTCCAGACTGTGGATAATTCTACTACATGAAAAAATTATCCAAATGCATCCTTTGTGTCATAACTATACGGTTGTTGCATTGAAGAAATTATGAAGCGCTAGCGAACAATTTTACTTCTTTGCCTTTAATCCTTATACATCACTCTCTTACACTTGTCATATTATACTTTGGTATCATCTGGTGCTTCCTGCAATTTGCTTATGATTTTTGAAGATGTGTGTAATAATTTTATGGGTGATATATTAGAGTTGGATTTCCACATAACTTTGAATTATCCTTAATTTTTGGACATGAGTGTATTTGTTGGAAAGATTTAAAATAAAATCATCAAAGTTGAACCATTATCTTTATAAAACTTTTACTCATGAGTTCTTAATTTTAAAATTTTTTTCACCTCTTTCCTAAAATGTTTATTAATATTTAGATTTAAAAATATTGTGTTTTTTTGGAAGATAAATACATCATTTTCTTTAATCATTAAAAATTAAACTATATTTATAACAAATATTTATTTTTTTCCTTAGATTACTAAGCAAAGCCACAAGAATGTCAATGACTAGGAATGCTGTTTGGGCCCTGTCTAACTTATGCCGTGGTAAAAATCCTCCTCCCAAATTTGAACAGGTCAGTAAAGTAATCTAAGCAATAATTCAAAATTAAATTTTCTTGTAAAATTTTGAAAAATTTAAATTACTGTTTCTGTGAATTTAATGAAATTTTTTTCATTTAATAAATAAGACTTAATTTTCCTTTAAAATTAAAAAGCTTCCATTGGACTTACAAGATTTTAATGAAAATGTAGATATCATTGGGGATTTTATGAAACATTCCTATTAATTCTATGTAAATGAAATATGTAAGTTGAAGCTGCAATAATTATTTATTAAAATATATTAGTTAAATGGAAAAGATTGATTTTTTTTCTATCTTTTCCATCTATTTAAAGTGACTGATGAAACTGTATTTGTAAAAAATATATTTTCCTCCTTCTTTAGATATCACCTTGTTTGCCAGTTTTAGCTCGCCTACTTTTTCACTGTGATGCTGATGTCCTTGCTGATGCCTGTTGGGCTTTATCCTATATCTCAGATGGGCCAAATGATAAAATTCAAGCTGTGATTGATGCTGGTGTTTGCCGTCGCTTGGTGGAATTGTTAATGTAAGTATCTGATTTTTGAAGATTTTGGTTTAAAATTAACTTTAAAAAATTAGGTAATATTTTTGTTAGGATTGTGTTTGCTGTTGACTTGATGGTGCTACTGATTTTAAAGCATATATTGATTCTGGATTTATTTGAATGGAATTCGAGAATGTTTCCATGTCATAAATGCAATGCATGTTTTGAAAAGGACAGACAACAGTTTAATAAGGCATCCCTTAAGTATTTCCGCACTATGTTATGAGTGAACTTAATTATGTTTATATAACAATTCAAATGTATCTATTAATTGTCTTTAACATCAGTTTCAATTCTAGAACTATTCAAGTTAGAACAATCTCTTTAAAAAAATTTCTATACTGTTCAATATGCATAATCAAGAGAAGCTTTTGAAAGGAATGCTATTTTCATTGTTTTAAAATAATTATAATAATGGGAAGGGTATTATTGTTAGTAAGATTTGTACTATTTATGTGAGTCTTGCTATGACCATTTGCACAAATTTAGAACTGGCAATTTATTATTTTTTAACTTGAAACATGACAATTGCAGTGACCATCTGGTAATGATGTATGTATATTTTATAAATGGACTGTTTTTAAAAAAATCAACAGGATATTGACTGCCACTAACTTTCTCAGATTATAATAATTTGATCGGGATCGAATATTCAATAGATCTGAAGCTTGGGATCTGAACCTATTCATGAAGAATAGTCTTATAAATCTTTTAATGTGATTTGCTTTTGCGAGAAATCCTATATGAGAGAAATCCTTTCTTAAAGAGGCTTGCCATTAGAGAGGATTTTTAATTTTTGTATTAAAATGTGTGTCAAAGAGGCACTAGGATCCAAGGACAATTGACCTTCAATTGCCACAAAGCTTGGACACCCATTAAGCTCTTTTGTCTATTTGATAGAACTGGAAAGATGGTCTATTAAAAGCTCCTTCCTCAAGGTGAAACAATCGGCTATTGATTAAAGGATAAATTTACTTAAAATTTTTTGTACTGCATTAGATCTCTGTATTTGTATTATACAATTTTCTAAGCAAGTAATTGTTAAATGTATCTACTAAGTATCCAAATTATTTTGCAAACAGGAGATGAATTTTTAAAGTGGACAAATTGAAATTTTTAATGTATAATCAAATTACCATTATTTTAAAATTATTTTACCAGATTTTTTTAAAGGCTTTTTTGCATGTTTTATTTGCTCTGAAATTATATAATAATATTAGGACTAATTGTTTAGTTGGGAATATATTTTCATTCTTTATTTTTCATATTTACTTTTATATCAATTTTCATTATGAACATGATTTTTTAAAAATTGAAAATGATTATTATGTTAATTTTAGGCACAATAGCCAGAGTGTAGTTTCAGCTGCCTTGAGAGCTGTAGGAAATATTGTTACTGGAGATGATGTTCAGACCCAAGTAATTTTGAATTGTAATGCATTACCTTGTCTATTGCAATTATTATCATCACCCAAAGAAAATATCAGGAAAGAAGCATGTTGGACGATATCAAATATTACAGCTGGAAATAGGCAGCAAATACAGGTATGCCTGAATAACATTTTGAATATGTAAATAGTTACATATTTTTGCTTATTTAGAAGATTTTTCTAACATTTATAATTGCAACATTAGTATATTAAATCTAATCCAGAGATTAAAAAAGTTTTGATAAATTTTCTATGAAATTTCATGATTGTCTTTAAATTTATAGTAATCATTAATTTTTTTTTGGTTCATTAGCTTTATAAATAGATTTGTTCATTATTAGGAATAATTTATTTTCATTTGAATATGGAACAAAATTAATGATTTTATTTGTCCTGAGAAAATGTTCCCAGGTTATTGAAAAGGTATAAAATATTCAGAATGGTAGACTGGCTCTGAACTGGGAATATTTAATTTTATCCTATTAAATTTAATTTTATCGATGCTTTTATTTGAAATAAAGATAAACAATCAAATACTTAAATTATAGTTAAACTAATTAAAAATAGTTTTTCAAATGGTTTTTTAAAATTGCTACTGCTTGATTGTTTAATTTACCTTGCCATACAAGTGCTTATTTATTCTTTAATATGCAAAAAATATAGATTTTCAAAGAATTTTGTAATGAAAGAACAATTTTTTTGGATAACAAATTTTTATTATTATTGATCAATACAAATTTATTAGAAGGGATCTTCCTTCAACAAGCAAAATGCTTAGTTAAAAAACATATGTAAAATAGTTTAGAACATTAAACTAAATGGGTCTTCTTGTAATATTTAAAAGTTTGTTTCACTTATTTTCTTGTATAATATTCTTTCATTGATGTCTGGGTTGTCACCATATACTAAACACAAATACAAGATTTAGTTTTCATGATATTAGAACATTAGATGCTACATTATTTTAATATGTTCATCATTATTTAATTTAAAAAATGTGATCAAAAAAATGTGACACACGCACAAAAATAAACTTTTTATGAATCATTATTTTGATTTTCTATAGGCAATCATTGATGCAAACATTTTCCCTGTTCTAATTGAAATCTTGAGTAAAGCAGAGTTTAAAACTAGAAAAGAAGCAGCTTGGGCAATAGCCAATGCAACATCTGGTGGTTCACCTGAACAAGTGAGGTAAGATTTTTATTGACTTTCATTAATTTAAAAGTATCGATCAATAATTGCTATGATTTTTTTACATGATAAACAAAATTTAATATGGTAATTCAAAAAGTAAATATAAAAACATGTTTTTATTTATAAATTATTTTTATTCACTATATTATTTTATTTGTTGGAATAAATGGTATTTTTTGTATATAATTCACAGAGCATTTTTTTAAAAAGTTAAATGTTTTGTGTAATGTTACTAAAATATGAATGCAGTAATATGTTCAGTTTTGAACTCCCATTTGCAGTAAACAAAGCACCTTGTTATTTTATGAATTGCATGTTTTTGATTTCATTTTTATCTTTTCTTAGTATTTTGTGAAAAAGCCAGACTAATGCAATAGATATCCCTATTCGTAAATTAACAGATCATGAAACACCTGTTGTCAAATTATTTCAAGTTAAATGTACTTATCATAGGAATAGATATTTACAAAATTATTTGATTAAATTGAATATTGTGTGAAACAAAGTTGCTATATGACATTGTTTTACATATAAATGATGTGGTGGAGATTGATTGTCTTTTGAACTCATTTCATAGTGATGGCTAGTACTGCTTTAGCTGAATATTCCCAAGATAATAAAAAGGAATAATTGTTTTATGATGAAATACATTTTGAAATTAATATTTTTATTATTATGCAGTAAATATGATTTCACAGCCAAGTTTTTTAAAAAAGGGTTTAAAAGAATTCTTAAAATAAGGCAATTAAGAATTATTCAAAATAGAATAGTTGCAAAATATTTAATAATTTTCTAGTTTTGTGAATTTCTAGTTTTGTACCTTACATAAACGTCTTTTTGTTGAAAAGTTTTTAAAATAAATATTTAAATAAAATTTACGAAATTGAATTAATAATATATTCTATATTATGTTTTAGAAAAAAAAAGTTTTAAAATGTGCTTTTGTGGAGAAGAAAGAGATATTATTACAAATCAATTGTTATATCTAATAAACTTATGTTGATGTTATATTTCATGCTCTTGTTTTGTTTAATGCACATTTATTTGTTAAAAAACAAGCATTGTAGAAGATATATAATCATGTTTTTTCATTTGGATTATTTTTACAATTAAAAAGTGCTTTTCTGTTTTGAAACTATAGATCTTTTAAAAGTTTAGAAAAATGCATAAATTATTAAATAATTTTTTCTTTAAATTCTGTAACTGCATGAGGTCCAAAAATCAAATTTTCCTCATACTTTCTCTTTAGGTATTTAGTGGAACAGAACTGCATACCTCCATTATGTGAATTACTTACTGTTCTTGATACTAAAATCATTCAAGTTGCTCTAAATGGACTGGAAAATATTCTTAGACTTGGAGAACAGGATGCAAAGGCTCAAGGCACTGTGAACCCCTATGCAGTAATGATTGAAGGTTGCTATGGTAAGCACATTTTCAGATATAAGGAATTTTCTTATAAAGATTTGCATGAAAAGTTATGCATAGAGTATTTTTAAATTTATATTTAAAGCATATTTAATTCTAGTATATTAGTATATTAATTTCTGCAAAATGAAATCAATTGATTACAATAAAAAAATTGATTTTAAAAACCTATAATCCTTAGCAAATAGTTTAAAAGAAAACTAATGAATTTGTGTGTATATTTTGTAATCTAATTCATGCATGACATCATAATATAAAATAATATATGGCTGGTTGCAATGTGCAGTTAAATTTGTAATAAAATAATATTATGGTATACTGACACCATTGTAATAATAGACAATTTTGGGTAATTGTAAACTTTTATTCGATAAATTAATTAGTTTAATTGAAGCATTCAAATAATTAAAATTCCTGTAAATCAGAAGTGAATGAAGTGTATAAGTTTTATGAGAGAAAATAATTTTCCTCTTATAATTTTGATATTAGATATAATTAACTATTATACTTAGCACACCAGTTCAAAAAATATTTTCATATTTTTAAAAACAATATGATTATTATATCTAGATTACTATACATAAAATCTTCTACAGTTCTTTTTAAAAAAATCTCAAAACTTTAGCAAGTTAATAACTGTGGGAAAGCTAATCACCTTGATAAAAATTAAATTTAAAATATAGTGTTGATTATAATTTTCGGGAATGACAGCACTAAAATTGTCAATTTTTTTTCCTTCTACAACTTTATTTATGTTTCAAAATATTTGTGAGTAGAATTTGATTTAAATTCATTGAGATTATATTTTTATATTGTATAAGTTATTTATGAACTTCATGCTTTTTTATTTGTGTTTTTCATTTTAAATTGTGTATTACATTAATAATCAATCGTTTTTTAATATTTCTATTACAATTGATTTTTGATTTCAGGTTTGGATAAAATTGAGTATTTGCAATCTCATGAAAATGTTGAAATATATCAGAAAGCTTTTGATATAATTGAGCACTACTTTGGTTTGGATGAAGAAGATGCACAGCTAGCTCCACAAGTTGACCCTGCTAATCAACAATTTCAATTCAGTGCCCCAGATCAAAACATGCCCATGGGAGGCTATAGTTTCTAATAAAAAGGATAATTTTTGAACTGCTGTAGCAAATTCTAAAAGACATAAACAAAATAATTGCTGAACTCATCTTTACATGCTCTTCTAGAAAAGTTGGCTAAGTGCATGTGAGCTGGAAGGTAACTTATGCAATTTTGTTCAATTATTTTCCCATACACTCAAGGAGAAAAAAAAATAATGAAATGCTTTTTTATTTGAGCCAAATTAATTTCTTTTGTAAAGAATTTATGAAATCAAGAATTGGACATTGTTTAAGAATTTTTTCCCCTTATCTGTTCAAAAAAATGTCTGTATATATTTTATGGTGGCTGCATTCCGCAAATATCCAATTTAAAAGAGCTGTATTGTTATGGATTCACCTAGCAAAATAAAAGAATTGCAAGTACTTTTCTTCCAGTTTATTTCTTTTATCTCTCACTATTAAAAACTACTTAGTTTCTTTACTGTCTGAATATAAGTTGTAGCTGATTAAAAGGTTGATTTTTTTTTAAATGTAATCTTTAGCTTTTTAAATTTTTGTATAATTTACATTTTAAAAACTACTTTAAGTTTTTTTTAAAAAAATATTAGCATAAATAGAATTTAGTAACATTAATAATTGAAGATATTCTTAAAATTCCAA
The DNA here is from genome assembly GCA_026289955.1 of Argiope argentata. Lineage (NCBI taxonomy): Eukaryota > Metazoa > Arthropoda > Arachnida > Araneae > Araneidae > Argiope > Argiope argentata. The sequence goes on from JAOUZG010019123.1 coordinate 1,045,399, forward strand.
GAATTTATTAAAGATCATCATTTAAAAAGCAAGAACCTTACATTAGCTTTATTTTTGAATGGGAAGCTTAGATATTAAAATTCTTCAGAAAAAAAGATTCATATTTGCTGCATTAAAAAAATCAAACTGCAAGAGCCATTAGCAGCTCTACATAGAAACTTTGAAATTGTTTTGACAATCATTTCGAGTTTCTAGATATTGTGGGGAAGCAAGACTATCACATTAATAAATAGAAGTGTTTTTGCTATGTATACAGCTTTTGAATATTAATTGCTTAATTTTTTTAATGTTCATTCTGCTCGTCTATGTTGCATTTAATATTCTATTATCTACCATGTTAAAAATTGTTTTAATCACATGTTTGTTTCATTGATATTTCTTTATTTTGAATTATGTATTTCCTAAAAGTGTTCAATCCATTTATTTTCATATTAATTGCTTGAGTGATTTTCCTTGCATGTCCTTGTCTTTAAATAACATTTATAATTATGACCTTAAAAGAAAATTAGAAAGTATTTCTTGATGTCAAAAATAAATGGAAAATATTAATTTTGTTATATATTTCCTGTTGAGGAATATCATATTTCACTTGCTGGTTTATTTAGGGTTTTATAGCTACACATATCTGAAATATTTTCTTATTCTGTTCTGTTATGATTTGTAGAAAGGTTTTAAGAAATATAAAATCATATAGTGTTTTTTAAAGCTATCTAAAATTATGTAAAATATAGTAATTCAGTAATTTTAGTTTAAAATAGTAATTTTAGTTTGAATTGGTTTTTATATTTAAAGTATCTGGTACAAATATCAGTTATTGTCAGTTTCTAAATATCTGTATTGTGGAGAATAGTTTTTCCAGCTTTTAAGACATATTACTGTAATATTTTTTCCCTTCTGCTAACTATAGAAACTGTCATCCTTTTTGAATAGGAAATAGATTTCTTTCATTTTTTTTATATAATAGAAATCTTTGCATATATATGATATTATACGAATTTGTCCTTCAGTTTTTATGTTATTGTCTAAATTTATAATTATGTGCTAAAAATGACCCATTGTTCTAAACTTTGTAGAAGAAAAGCTGTAATTCAAGTATTCTGATTTTTGAGTGATACCTAACCAACCATTTTTTTTTCTGCTTTTGTGATTCATGTATTAAAATAAGAAGGAAAAAAATGTTTTTATATAATGTTTGTGTGAAAAGTGAAGTTATATAAACAAAAAAAAAATTATATTTGATCAGTGATTGTACTGTTTTGCAGTTTCTATGCTGTATTCGTGTAGGGTGTGGTTTACTTACCATGTTTAGTGATTGATTACACTTTGAAACACATACACGCACAGACAACACAACAAATTACATGACACAAACAAATTAACACAACATTACACAACACAACAGAACTTAATACTTTTGTAGTGATGGTGGTGAAAATGTTGTGTGGCCAAGTGCTTTAAAATAATTTGTGTGTGTAAAAGTTTAATAAGTATTAACATAAATAAATCTTTTAGACTGATATAATAAAAACAATATTCATGGTCTATATTTAAATATGTTTGTAACATGTTTGATTAGTATTTTATTAAAAATTTATTATTTCTACAATTTTATAGAATTGTTAAATTTTTATCTGCTGATTTTTTTCTTATCAATTTTTACTTAATTTCAAAGGTAATTGTAAATATTTATCTGTAAAAAATGAATAAGTATTGTTGAATGTTAACCTATAATATGTAGGATTATTTATTTCATAAATTGAAAAACTGATTGAAGCTGTTTTTATTATCATTCTGCTTGGTATAGTTGAAAGTACTATAATGAATATCAAGTTTCATAACTATGCAGATAAATTTTGCCTTTTTTTCTTGCGGTAAAGATGTATGTTTCATAAATTAAAAATTGCTTTGAAAATAATTGTTTTGCCTTTTAATATTGTTTAAATATTTTAATTTTATATTGTTGAAGTATATATTTATATGTGGTCAAAATTGTGAACATTTATAAAAATGGAAATAAATGAATTCATAAATTATTTGATCAAAAAAACGTAACTGTTTTTGTGAAATTTTTCATATATATAAGGAATCTTTTACTTATATTCAAAAGATCAATGTTTGATGAGTTGCTTAGTGTTTTTGTAAACAAAACAAAAAATGCAGATTTGTAAAATATTTAATCAATATTTTGTTTCATCCATAATATTGAAATGTAATGGGTTTTTTTTTTTTACAAAGCATTACTTCAAATGATTAATAAATGACTTTTTATTATCTAATTGGCTAAGGCAAAGATAAATGGAATTATAAACATTCATTTTACTTATTTTATTGGACAAACTTTAAAAGCTACTATTTTATCATGCCCAGCATGTAGCAAAAATTCTTTATAAAATATTAATGTTGCACTTTTATTAGCTGAAATCATAATATCCAAAGATTTGAAGTGTTTCTATTGTAACAAGTTGAATTGAATTTTAACGTCTTTGTTTGTACTAAAACCATAAGTGTTCTTTTTATAAGGAGCTGTGATACATCTTTTCTAATAAATGTTTCTTTTTATGTAATATATATCCTGTTTGTACCATTATGCAGTTTCTTTACTGCATGAATACAGTTTCTGAATAACATTGTAACTACTATCAACTGATACTGCCTATTAAGCTTTCCCTGACTCAATGCATTGTGCCATGAAGCTTCTACAATCTAGTTGAAAGCTTGTGCCTTTTTATTTTTGACCTAATTTTACCTCTGGTGGCAGATTCCTGTTCTGGTTAATAGTGCTTTTGCATTCCGATTCTAATAAAGTGGAGCTTAAAAAAATGTGCTGTTATTTTTTTTTGTTAAATTTTTTTTTCTCTATTTGCTGAATTATTTTTGTTCTTAAAGCTAAAATTTGAAATATGAATTGGATTTCTTTGCTATAATTATTAAATGTTATCTGTCACCATTTTTAATCTTAATGTAAATTGGGGTTTGAGTTTTTTTGTTTGGTTTTGTTCTTTACTAAAGACAAAGTATGAGATTTATCTCTTCTCACTTTTAATTATGAAAGTATGGAAAGAAATTGATTTGTGTTGTTTCATTATAAAATACACCAAGAGCTTAATATTGTATAAGTTCTCAACTATTAAAATATATAACAGATTTTTTGAAATGAGAAAGTCATCTAAATTTGTGGCCTGAGAAGTTACAAATTATTTAGTATTCTTTTGCTTTCATTTTCTGACTGATACTTTTTAAAGGCTAAATTATTCAAATCTTTGGTATTAAATTTTCTTTGTTCATCACAATTTCTTTAATATTTATTTCATTAATTAATTTTATAATATAGTTTTGTTTAAGCATGGATAAAAGGTATTTAAAAAATTCTGCTTTTCAATTTTCAAAATTTTTGCATGTATTATGATCTATAATTTTATTTTGATTTGCATTGTAATTTTCTTTTATCCAAGGTTATAAATTCTTTTTAAATATTTGAGAAACTTTTTATAAATTATAAATCACACACAAATTCAGCATGGCATGATCTTTTGATTTTTGTAAAATTTTTTATTGTTTCTTTTTTATTATTACATTTATATTATCTGTTTAGTTGCAATGTACATGATTATGAAAAACGTATCGATTTTAAGATTTATATAAATATTTAAAGTGTCCTATAAGTAAATACAAGAATTCTGTTCTGTTTGTGTTCATTTGAAGAATATTAGATTACTCCTTTACTTTAAAAGAATTGTTAATGCTAATCTTTGAGAATGTTTTTTTTTTTAAATTAAAAGAATTGATTTTTCGTGGTTTTTACAACTTGATTAACTTAAAAGTTTTAAATTATGTAACAGCATTTATTTTTTCAATTGTGCATTATTGAATTTCGTAACTTTATTCTTGATGAATTAGGAAGCTTGTCGAATTCTTAATGGGTAGTAATTTTAGGAAAAAAGCAAAAAGATATTTATAATTTATAAATCTCATGCAACTTTTTTAGAAAGTATTTTTGGATGTGAAATATATTTTAGTACCTGAAAAGTCGACATACAACATCCTATAGGATAAAAAATATTTCAAAATCTAGTCAATAATAATATATAATAAACATGTTCGTTTTTCATTTTGGAACAGTATTTTACTATGGTGTATTGATTATAAAACATTGCAAAATTTTTCTGTATGATTGGAATGATGTCGGATAGTTCATAATAACTATCTAATGACATGAGTGGAGATTTAATCTTTAATTTAGGTAAATTAATTAGTATGACTATGGATACAAAGAAAAAAATGTTATTTGAGTAATTTTATCCACCTAATGCTTCATTTTCAATTATTATTTTTCCTATTAAATGACTAGATTAATAATATTTTTCATTCTTTTTATCTGTATTTGTTTTCCCTTTTGAGCTTTGTAAATTTTTCTCTTGTATAATATATTTTATGGCTAAGCTCACTACGATACTTGTGTTCTGTGAAAATTTGTTTATATGCATACTTAAGCATAATTGGTCAGTTGTATGTTACGAGTTTGAAAGAACTGATATGTGTTATGAAGCCACCATAACAGAAATATGTCTTTTTCTTGAAGACAAAGTATGTCTCACGACACAAATACAAATAAAACTGTAGCTCTGCCTGAACTACTATACTTGTCCACAAGACATTTGTACATAAACATTGTACACAAAATATGTACATAGTCCAACACTGTACACATGTATAACACAAACAACATGTGAATTGTTTAAGATTGTATTTCAATGAAATGTTTTGTTCAATAAATAATGTGCTGAATACGATATGTCTGTTTGTTGTAATTATATAAAAAATAAGGAGTTTATTAAAAATAAAATTTCTTTGATTATTTATTATTCTTTACAGCTCTTTTATGTAAAGCTAACAGATAGAGGGAAAGTGCTCAAGTTGAAATTGAAGCAAAACATGGCTTGTTAAATTTTAAAAGAAATAACATTATTAAATAGTCTTTTTATAAAATGTTAAAAGATTTGGAGACTTTGGCAGCTTTTTTTTAATTCATTAAAATTTTTTGAAGGGGAATCTTTGGTCAGTGTATTAAATTTTCATCCTTTGTATCCGTATAAATGTTTTTCTTGTCTGTTTTTAAACACCAGTTTTTTTTGAAATATTGTTCATTACCATCGTATTTTTATCATTTGAAGTATTTTTTGTCTAAAATATTCCCATAATTTTTATTTTGTGGAAAATAGTGCAAAAAATTTCATGAGGCATGATGAAATGTAGTTTCTAAAAAATCTATAAGCTTCATTAAGTTTCTAGATCAATTTAGATGTAGTATTGCATAAGAAATTCATTATATTTTTTTTTGCTGCAGAATTTTTCTCTCCATATTGTTATGAAATGTTTATTAAAATGGTTTTTAATGATTTAAAGTTTACTCCTCCATAATCTTATTGGAATTCGAACAAAATTTTATTTTAATCATTTTATGTAATTGTAAATAAATTTAGAAAATGTTATAACCAGTGCTTCTGAAATTTGATTCAAACTACATGAAAAGTCTTGCAGAGTAAAAAATTTAATAATACATTTTTTTTACTCATATATTTATAATCTAAACAAATTTAGAAATTCATCTATAGATCAAGTTTACTTTTTGTTAATTAATTAACTAAATTTATTTTTATTTTAACTTGGTGATATTATGCAAAAATTTTCTCACAAAAAAAGGTTTAAATATTCTTTTCTTTAAAAAATATCGAATATTAAGAATTAAGATGTTTAAAATTTAATGACAGAATTGAACATGGTTTTCTTTACATACAGAATAGAGACTTGGTACATTTATATTTCATTAGACAACATTTCTAAGTTTCCTTATGTACTTGAATTAATTTTTATTAATTATCCTATAATTATGAAATATAATTTGAGAATCTGCATGATGCAAGAATATATTTGATAATGTACAGATAATTGAAGATTAGTCTATTGAATTGATTATAAGATTTCATATAAAAGAACGGATTTTATTGTAATAGTAAGTGCACACATACTATTTAACATGAGTTCCCAAAATATATGGATCTCGACCCACTGGTAGGTCGCGAGGAAATATTGAATGGGCCCTGAAATGTAGGACGGATGGGAACTTTTTCAATCATCGGCGAGTTTTCTTTTCGTGCCATTGTAATCTTAAAAAAAAATTAACAATTGAAGATAATCATGGACAAGTAGTAGAAACGAAGAGCAAAAACTACGTACCAATTACGAACAAAGTAAAGAAAAGACAGGAGATGCTCCGTTAGATGACAAAAGTGGCACTGAATCCGACTTCCAAGCTCCCTCGCATGAAACGAAGCTCCGGAAAGTTGGACGAAATTATGACAGAATATTTGAAATTAATTCGATTCTCTTGGAATCATGACACGTTAGATCCGTGTCTTCAATGCGTGATTTGCCACAAAATATTAATAAACGAAAGTTTGCATCCAAGTAAGTTAAGGCTTCATACAGTAACTAAGCATTATCATTTTAAAATCAAGCCAGCAGACCTTTTTTTTTAAAAAAAAATTGTTGGATTTGAAATCTTGAAAAAAATATTGTTTCACATTTCATTAATATTAATGAAAATGCTGTATATGCCTCGGACCTCATTAGCTTAAGGATTGTCAGAGCGGAGTGGACAGATAAATTAGTACGAAGAGTAGTTGGTAGTGAATACTATATGTGCAACTGTATGAGTCTACCGACGTTCAAGGCCGGTCTCACCAACTTGTTTTTGTGAGTTATATATGGCAAGATAACGTGCCTGAAGATATTTTGTTCTGCAAGACAATTTTTCGTAGCTCGAGCGAACAATTTCAATTAAATTGATTCCCATGGAAAAGGTTTAGAATGGAAGGACTGTGTCGGTATAACCACTGACGGTACGCGGGCTATTGGCGGGAAAAATAGCATTGTGGTTACAAGAGTTCTTGAAGAAATTCCCTTGTTCTTTGAGGATTCATTGCAGCCTTCAATGAGAAGCACTGGTTTCAAAAGCATTATTCGATGATTTAAAAGCTGTGCTAAATACAGATGTAAAAATAAAGTATATTAAAACTAGGCCCTTTTCAAGCATGTTTGTTTCAAAAATGTTGTGAAAAAATGGGTAGTCTCTTCTCCATACGGAGGTACGTTGGTGATCCAGAGGGAAAGTACTGACACAATAAGTGGAACAACAGAATGAAGTAACAATTTACTTAGAAGGAAAAACAGAATATATTGAACATCTACTGGACGAAGAATTCGTTTTTAAGTTAATAAATTTGGCGGATATTTTTTCCAAGCTAAATGAACTCAACTTATACCTGCAAGGTTCAAACGGATCCGACATTTTTGCAGTTCACGATAAATTTCGAGCCATGATGAAAAAGCATATTTTGTGTGAGAGTTGTATTAAGAATAGTAAATATGATTTTTTTTGAAACACTTGAAATCTTTATTGTAGAAAAACAAGTACAGCCAAAGATGAACATACTCTCTGCAATTTCCGCTCATTTATCATTGCTAAGGAATAACTTTGACACCTATTTCGGGAAAGAGATGAAAAAGCTCGAAACATCGAATTGAATTTGTAACCCGTTTCACGATAAACTACCTACTAATATGTCGACAAAAGTTAGTGAAGAGCTCATTAATTTATCAGAAGTCAATCACTGAAAAATACTTTCAATACTTTTATAAGCATTTATCGAAATTCTGGCTCTCTGTACCTGAGAAATATCCTTGCCTGTTTGGTGAAGCTATGAAAGTCCTCTTCCCATTCACTACCTCAGATCTATGTGAGGCCGAATTTTTAATTATGGCTGACTTTAAAACTAAATACCGAAATAAATTGGACGTATCAGACTCGCTGCGATTAAAAGTAACTAAAATTGAAAATGATGCTGAAAATGTAATGACAAAAAGTAGAAAACAAATACATCCTTCCCTTTGAAATAAACTGTTTGTAGGTTATTTAATAAATAAATAAATAGCAATATATGTTAAGTTTTCTTTCTATTTTTTTCTTATTTGAACAGCAATTCTCATTGATCTTTTCCATAGTGACTGTTTTTGAAACTATTGTACAATTTAAGTAGTTCCGCAACTCACGACTGAGCATTAAAAGTATTTATTCTCCCTTTTCTCTAAAGTAGCCAACAGCTAAGTCTCAAATTTTTAAGTTTTTGTTAGATGAGTCGTCCAGTCAACTTTGGGAACCACTTCTATTTAAGAAGGGGAAATCAAACTTTTAAAACAAACTGTTCAATAATGGTATTAAAAAGTAGAAAGAAATTTCTTAAAAAGTTATACATTTCCAATATGAAAATGCACGCAGAACATTATGATGTATTAGGTTTAGAACTATTAGTTGTTGCTTACTTTGCATTCATGACCTTCAATGAAATTTGTTTTTCATTTATTCTTAACGCAAGTACTATTTTATGTTAGATGTTTATACATATGCAAGCTAAATGTCTATTATTTTTTAATGATGTTCGTTTTGTTTAAAATTTGTCTAAATTTGCATAGTATATAAAATAATATAGCATATAACAATTCCATTGTTCATTGCTGCAGCAGATTTGGTTTACATTTGCAATTGTTGCATTGACCCTTTCAGCCCTGAGTTTTTAAAATGTGGAATTTAAAAAAATATTGATGGAAGTTAATGATTAGGATCACCAAGAGAATATCCACATTTAATTTCTTCCCATTTTCATCACGGGTATAGGAACCAAGAAGTGGTGGCAAATGTCACCTTCATGTTTGAAAAGAAATGAAAATTACGAACATAAATTATTACGGTGGCAAAGGCCATCGGGAGGGCTGAAAGGGTTAAAACAAACCAATACGGTTCCATAATAAAAGTAGCTGTAAAACCAAATTATAATTTCACTTTAAGGATTGTTCTTGAATCCGTGATATTTAGAATTCGACGTTTGTGAGTGTTAACTTGCCCATTGAGGTAAAAGTGAGTTTCCTCATTTCAAACAATGTGCTATGAGTAAGTATTCATTCCAGCAAGTAACTGAAGTGCCATAAGAAACTGAATTCATGCCTTACAATAGATTCACAGACTTGATTTTAGAGATAAGAAAAGTACAAAATCCCCATTAAAACTTTTCATACAGTAGAATACGACATGCTTAATTCATGGGAAACAATTAATTTATTCACTCTATCATGGGCTACGTTTGTTGTCTTTAACGACCGCGCTAGCCACAATTTCGATGGCAGGAGATGAGATTTATTTTCCTCCTCTTGAATGAATACCAAGTAGCGCACTTTTTACTAATTTCTGCATCATCGTGCATAGGGGACATAGCGACAATGGAGTTCCTATCTGATTCATACGACGATTTCTTTTTTTGGATGCAAAGGATTTCTAATGGCTTTTATAAAACAATTTTAATTGTAGCAGCCTTTTTGTTTTGAAAAGTAGGCGTGATGTGCAAAGAAATAACTAATGCTTTATCAAAATTTACCTTTAAAACCCCCCATAAAATAAGGGTAATAAGCATAAGTTGTAATGCAAATATTTCGCATATGTGTACTTAAATTTTGAAAGGAACGATAAAACAGTTTTCTGAAACTATCATTCTTCCTGGACGTTTTTTTAAAATGATTTTTAAAAAAATAATTTTTACACAATTTCTTTTAGTTTTCCGGTAAAATCTTTGTATATGCTTTGACATATGGAACAACTCGCAACCAAATCCACTGAAGTTGATTTGAAATTTAGCAAAAAATGGTTTTTGGATGTTAGAGGCCCAATAGGATTGCATTTTACAGAATTTTAATGAAATAATTTTTTAAAAGACTGAAGTATTTTTGCTTTAACATCAAAGCACATTATAGCATAAAAAATATTTTTACACTGTCTTAAAGCTGAATAAAAATAAATAAAGCATTTTTCGGATTCAGATCTTGTTGCAATTAATATATTTTTTCTTTAAGTTTAGGTTTTCTAAAAAGTACTTATGAATGCAATTTGTAACAATACTTTTTTTGTAATGATCTTTAAAATAATGTTATTACTCCAACAAGTTTTTGAGTCTCACGTTTTTATCAATGTTAATATCGGGATTAAAAAAATATTGTCTTTGGACATAAAAAATATATATCTGTTCACTGAATAAGATTCTTCATTTGATGAGTATTGTTAAATGTAAGGGCGATGAAATATTTTACCTCACTCTATCTACAAAAAAATATTTTTGAAAAACAGGATATCTGATATATTTTATACAGGATATTATTTCGCGGCTCTCTGTTTTTAGACCCTTTTTTTTGACCCAGTCTCATATGGTGAATTCGTTGCCATTATTTATTAAAATATGGAATTGTTAAATCTTTTTCATTTCTTTGTAAAACGTTTAATCCCCCTTTTCCATAATTTTTTAAAGTTTGTGTATGAAAATCTTTATTTTGCATATGAGTTATAAAGCAAAATTTTATTAAATTTTTAAAATGCTAAATAAAAAAATCTTTTTTACTGAAATTTTAGAAATAGATTATGATAAGATAATTTTTTATATGATAATTTTTAAACTCCCGCTGTCTTTCTCTATTAAAAAAATTGATCTGAAAAGTGTATTAAAACATTTTTTAATGGGTACGATCTAGAAATTGCTTTAGCTCTTTACATTTTAAAGTTGAAAATAAAGCCTTCTGAATCGGTACAATATATTAATTAGTGCAAGAGAAAATTAACATTTCCATTCCGATTATTTCAAATTTTAGTTGTTTGATTTGCTGAAAAAAAATTATGTAAAACACTTTTATTGAACATCCTCATGATGTCTGTAAATTTGAAATTCGATTAACAGTAACATATTAGGATTTTTTATTGTTTCAAATTTCAAAAAACTTCTAAAATATGAAGATTCATCAATCTTTTTTATGTGTATTATCTGATTTTTGTTTCAAATTTAATATAAACATGATTTAAAAAATCTTTGTTGTGGTTCCTACAATTATTAAAATTGTATTTTTTGTATTAATATCATTTTCATTTTTTTTAAAGGAAGTATCTGTCCAAATTAACTGACAATTCGTTAATTTGAAGGAATGTTAAAATAAAAGTCATGCATTTTATTGTCAATTGCTTATTTTTCTTTTAGTAAGGATAATCCGTAATATCATTTTTTTTCTCATTTAAACCTAAAAGACCCCCTTTATTTTACAATAGAAGACATTGTGCGAATGTAGAAATAAATATTATATTAAAAATAATTCATACTTTTTATTAAAAAAATATTTTAAATATTTTAAAAGGTCTATGCGTTATTATGAGATGAAATATTTAGGAAATATGTAAAAACATTTGCATGCTCAAAGTTGCTTTATTTTTTTCTAAAATGCATGGAAGCGATTAATTTTTGCAGCAATTTCTCACCCTGAAAGAGAATATGTTTTTTTAATTTATATAAAATCTCAGAATAATTTTCAACTATTAGAAACAAACAAAAGACGATGAGAAAACATTTTTTTTAAAATTTATAGAAACGATAGTAAAATTTCATTCATTCATTTTATTATAAGAGCGGCATTGTTTAAAATTAGAAGCGCTTAAATTTTTTTTCTTCAATATTTGCTAGAGAAATTAAATATAATTTGCAAGTGCAAGAAAATTATAATAATGTTATAAAAAGAGTACTTTAAAATAAAAAAACTTTTAAACATGGGAAAAATAAACTTTTTCTTCGTATTTTCGTTACCAATAAAAGAAAAGAAAGGGGGGGGGGCATCCCTGATGAAAATATTTGTATCTGCAGGGAAAATCATTTTAGTTTCGTTTCGATAATAATAATAATTTTTTTTCAATAGTAATTTTAGTTGTCAACGTGCCGGCTTGCTGGCACAGAGGTAGCGCCCGGAGGTCCCGGTTCGGGCATGGTTGTTCTTCTGTGTGCTATCTGTGAGATTAGTGAATGTGCCCCCCTGTAAAAAGGGGTTGTGCAAGCGAATGTGGTGAATGAGTAGCAAAGTCGTATTCTTGGCCCTAGTTGGCGCTACTCAAATACAAGAGACGCTTCATTCGGCTTAATCTGCTGCTGGGTTCAGCAGCGGGCTTGTCCATGACAAGTGCCATTTGACACAACAACAACAACAGTAGTCAACATTTACATCGTTTTAGCAACTTTACATTATCTCTTTTGCTTTATAAAATATCACATTCTCATCTTTTTGCCTTTTTGAAATCTATAAGTTTTTATTCCCATGTTTATTATTCTTAATTTTTTTCAGAGGTTTTAAACTTTGTTTGTATAGCTGAAGTTTTCTATTTTAGTCCTTTAAAAAATACAATTTTGTTTGTACCTATAAAATAAAAAAAATTCAAATTTAATTGTTGTAACTGTAAAATGTAAAATAAAATTTAATTTTTTAAAAATTTCATTAAAAATATAAAAAAATAAAACTGACACCAATTAAAAGACAATTTTTAGAAATTAAAATAATAAGAATTTTATGATTGTGCCATAATATATATGATAGTTATGAAGGAAAACGTCAAAAAAATTTCATATTGCATTTATGTTTCATACTGCATATTCCCATCTTCCAAAATATATCTTTATGTTCATCAACTGTTCACACCCTCTAAATTTTATAATTCTGAACCTAATGATCTATTCTTTAGAGAGCCAATATGTCCATAAACATATTTTCCTGTAATGGTATTGGAGATAAATACAATCTGACTATTAATTCCGGAGGTGTTTGGCACTGTGTAAAAATTTGATAAGGTGCTATTTTTTCTTCGAGGCCATTTGTGTGTTTGCCTCGCTTGATAAGTCCTGTTTGAATGCTAAAAAAATAGGTCCTACTTTTTCTGATAGAACAAGTAGTAGGCTCGCTAATTATGATTGGTTGGCAGGATATCTCTCAGAACATCTCTGCTGCAAAACTGCACAACTGCTACGACTTTGAAAACAATTTACTCTTTCCGACCCTGTGATTCTATTTTGGGTCACCGAAATAATCTGCTTTATATTCTTTTAATAGGGTCTTGAAAGATTTGCTCGGATTCAAATTCCATTTTCCTGTTAATTTAATTTATCATTCATTTCAAAATTGTTATATGCGCTCATGTGGGAATTTCTTCTCAAAAATCACATTTGAGAACTATCTGGACAATTAAAAAAAACTTTAAATATTAACGTCTTTATATATTTTTTACCGATATTTTTATTATGTCTATTTATCGACACCAAAATGATCTTTATGCACAGAGGCTTAAAAATTAGCGGCATTTATATAAAACATATACAGAGCTTAATTTAAAGTCAACATAGATGATTATCTTTTTTCTTGCGGCTTTCCTATGCTTTATTAGGATAAAAGTTTATTAATTATTAGAATTATAAATTAAAATCAATGGCTAGTTTTATCAATAATTCTAAAAATTATAGATTAAAAATAATACTGTTATAGTTATTACTTACATTTGATTCTCTTTATTACTAAATTTTTGTTTCGCAGGCAACTGACAAAATAGTGAAATCTTTACTAATGTCTATTAATACAGTTTATACAACAAAACAAAATTGAACCATTTTATAAAAATGCGTAAATTTAATAATATTTGAAATTGTTATAATAATTAAATGTCATAGTAATTTTGATTTATTTACAACTTTTTAAGATGTAAAAAGTATTTTCAGTATGGCGTCAAAAAAGTCATAAACCAGAAGAAAGCACTAGATTTCAAAATATTTTTGGTAATTTAAAAGGATCTGAAATGGTAAGCCATTTAGAAATTTTGCTTTAAAATTATTTGCAAAAAAAAAAAAAAAAAACCATCTTAACAACAACAACAAAAAATCACGAAATAACATCGATCTATTTAGTGATATCAAAATTTGAATAATGACAAAAATGGAATATAATTACCTAGAATATACCAATTTAGATGTTCCAGCTGACTGTCAACATACAATTAATTTTCAAAATTAATTGCCAAGAGAAATTAACATAATTAATAACGTAATAAAAAAATTGATTTTACGATTTTTTGGCTTATTCTCAATATATATTTACCTATATCTAAAGCGACACAATATTTTTTGTACTAAGCGAATGCATTTTTTGTACCAATGCACGATGGAACCGATTGATTTGGAAAGAGTTAATTTGTCGATGCAATTATTGTATATAGAGGCAACAAAATGCATAAATATCAGTTTTGAAATAAAATTCAATTTCTTATCCGTAACTTAAGCAAAATAAGTGGTTCTCGTCGTTAGGTTTAATTCAAAACTATATTTTATTAACAATCCATCAAAAAAAGCTTTGGCAGATCATTTGATTCCAACTGCTATTTTATTTCGCATTGCAACTCGTGAAATAAATGGAAACTTGAATAGTCCTTATAACACACACACACACACACACACACACACACACACACACACACACACACACACACACACACACACACACACACCCACACACACACACACACACACACACACACACACACACACACACACACACACACACACACACACACACACAACACATTCTCGAAAGAATATCCTCAATAATATTTCTGATATCGTTTGTCATATTTTCCCCTCTAAGATTGTGATCAAAGTGGCAATCTAACTTTATTTTGAATTATTAGTTTGAAATGCTTTGATTTACTAAACAGAACTGCATGAAACCCGGGATTATTACAGGGTTACCAACTCTACCTGGTGAAAGCCCTAGATACGCTGCAGTCTAAAATGTATACAATAATTTTTGTTATTCATTTTTTACCTATTTCTGATGTGCTAGAATTCTAAAATTTTGTCCAATTGTGTGTTATTGATGACAATATACTATCTTAACAATTTCAGTTTTCAGTTCATGTTTTATTTGTTACTAATCACGTAAAAGAGTATATAAATAACTAAGAAACAAAAGCTTTACCGTAATAATATCTCGATTTACTCGACTTGGTAAAGTCAATAGAAACATAAAATTTGTAATTTTTTTATTTTTAATAAAATAATTAAAATTTAAAATTTACTAACCCTTATGTTCATTTTATATAGTATACCATGCACACAGCTTTAAAAAATATATACGATCACTATAAAATAATTTTTAACTTAATTTTATTAAATACATGACATTTCTAGATGTTTATTTATTCTTCGAAAATAAAAATAGTAATTATCTGTCATAATTTTAAATCAGTTGTGAAAAATAAACGTCAAGATGCGCCGCTCAGGTTTATCTAAGGTAATTTTAATTTTATTTTCATGTTTGTACCCCTAAATATGTATGTTTTATTATAAAATACACATGCCCAAATGTTTATTCTTACACATTTTTATATATAAGCTGTTGTCGGTATGATAATTAGCATATTTTTGTCTTGTTTTTTACTAACGTATATCATATTACACAATGCCGCAGTTGCAGTAATTTACCTTTCGTTGGTGGGGTATAGAATAATATACATAGCTAACTTCACGGGATCAATATTTTTTTGGACTTTACTATAAAATTCCTTGGAGCTGGTACATATGTTGAGGGAAAATTATGGTATATTTAGTTTAGGAACAATCAGACAAAACAGATTCAAAGATGCTGCTATTAAATTGCTAACTGAAAAGCCTTTGAAAAAGACAGGAAGAGGCGCCTCCTGTCAGGTTGTTTGTAATAAAAATAAACTTAGTATTTTTAAGTGGTTTGATAATAAACAGGTCACATTGGTGAGTTCTTATGATGTCGAAAATATAAAATGATTCAGCAAAGAAGCAAAATCTCGTGTTGATGTAAAATGTCCTAAAATTGTTAAAGACTATAATCGTCACATGGGAGGTGTCGATTTGACAGACATGCTGGATACATTATATCGCACTGGAGGTACGGGTGGTATATGAATATTTTCTCGCAGCTTTTGGATATATATGCATCAACAATGCTTGACTTTTACGTCGGAGACATAACAAAATGAGCAATACCACTAGAAAGCAGGATCGCCTAAAAGATATTAGGTATGAAATCTACAGCGGCCTACTGAAACGAGGTCTAAACGTTTCAGTGAAAAATTTAGACGCAAGTCCCGACGAAGCAAAAAAAAAAAAAAAAAGACTGTATCTGAACGACCATGCGATGATGCCCGGTATGACAAATATGACCATTGGCCTCAAATAACCGGACATCAGAGGTGAAAGTACTGCAAAACTGGCTAGGCTAGTATGATGTGCACAAAATGTAAGGTTCATCTTTGTTATGGGAAGAATCGAAACTGTTTTTTGGAGTACCACCGCAAGCAACAGAGTCAGATATCAGACTCTCCGACCCTCCACGAAGGTACAGGAATCAGTACCATAAGGCTGAATGATCGGACTACAGCTACAGCAACACTGATAAGAACTATAGCTGAGTCCTAATGGCCATCATTGGCAACGGTACAGCACTTCCCGTAGGAAGTACATCCCGTCATCGAGGGAGGAGCCCACTCCCATCTAATAGGATGGAGAGATCCAACCACCATGCCGTAGGTATCTTATCCTCAATTACGAGGTGTACCCCAAGGGGGATTAATTTGTAAAAAAGGATACTTGAGAAAAATTATTTAATTTTCTTTCTATTGGCAACATTTCTGATTTCATTAGAGACATTACGAAGTTTATTCCGAGCAAACGAATAGCTGAGACCTGGATGCTTCTGTGCTTGTTTGGGAAGAACGGATCATTTTGAATGATAAGAGAACTTGAATTTTCCGGATGAGAAAAAGCTTCATTTAACGCTTAGTGGGGATAATTTGATATTCGTTCCATTCTTTTTCTTCTGCTCCTGAAAAGAGCAGTCTTGGCGTTCTACCAACTAGGGCTTTATTTCTCTGAGCTTCGACTAGGTTCTGTTCGCAGCACAAAGCCGGTCACTGAAGTCTTTAGTGGTTATGTAACAGAAAGCGGAGTGACACGGAAACGACGTGTTAGGAATGCCAGGAAAATGAAACACTAATGGTGAGAAATGCACGCGGTGCGAAGTTCAAAATAGTTTGCATAATGCCGCGTTTCAATGCGATTATGTTAAGAAGCATACCGTCTTAAAACATACAAAGCTGCAAAAAAAACCTATTTGACATCAGTGAATAAATCGGGAGAATGAAAAAAAAACTAATCTGTGGATTGTTTGTGCATTGAAAATTAAATAAAGTTTTAAATGAAATCTGCTCTGCATATTTCAATGGATCATGTCAAAACCTAATTTCTTGAACGGCCAAGCACCACGTGCTCGAGCAAGTTAAATTGTATTTTTTATAAATTTTAATTGTTTCATTGAATGTGTCACTTTAGTATTGCAAACGATAAAAAAACTTTGTCTTGCATTTATTATTAAAAAAAATATCACATTTTCTATTTATTTCATTTCATATAATCACGTGCTCAAAATGACATTTTTTCTCGGTTTTATTTGCTGTAGTCATTGAAATATTTTTTAAATCAGAGCTTGCTGTTATGAAGGCGATGGCAACGATATTAAAAGCTGATTTTTTGAGATGCTATAACAGATTAAAATTTTTTATTTTCCTCCTACGGATTTCTGATGACGCCAGAAAATCTCATTCCCAAAACAATATAATGTTCTTTCATGATTAAAAAAAAATTCGATCTCCTCCCTTTCTTTTCTTGTGTTAGGAAATTTTAATTAGGAAATTAAAAAAAAGAATGATGACACTGACATTGACAACTGTAATAATTATTATGACTTTGATCATGTTAAGTAGATAATGATTTGAAATTAGAAAATATCCTTGACTATATTAGTTTAAGTTTCACAAATGGTTCAATCAAATCATGTGCATTAATTCTCCTCCTTCTAGTTCGGGATAGCATTCAACTTAGTTCCACCGAAATAAGAACATTTCCCAAAACGCAAAGAGACACAAAGCTCATTCGTTCGAAAGCAAATTTCATTACATTAATTTCAATGTGATTAGAACCTTCCACTTTCCAAGATTTCATTTTTTGCAATTATTGTCCCCCTTCTTCAGATAATAATGGCATTCCAAAATATAAATGTTAAGCCTTTATTGTCTCAAAGAGAGCCTCGGCAGCCTGGTGGTAAGGTCTCCGCTCTTGAAACGAAGGGTTTCAGGTTCGAAACACGATCACACCGAAGAACCGTCGAGTAAGGAGAAGTATTGCACGTTAAACCTGTCAGAGCCAAACGCCCTCTCGTTGGTGTGGAGAGGGAGCAGAAGGTGCCAGCTCAGGTGTCATCCTCGTCATCTGACCGTGGTTCAAAATTATGAGATCCGTCCCAAAATAATACTGGTAATGCTTTCCAACGGGATGTTAATGTAATTAAATGAAACTAAACTTTATTGTTTCAAAATATAGGCAATGGAAGACATACTACGAAAAATGTGAAACAGATAACAGACTTTTGAACTATCAATTGACTGTAAACAATTTTTACCATAAAATTCTACAAATTATGTAGCATATCGTTCCACTCTCTAAAAAAGGACATCATTTCGTGAATAAGTAAGGAAGAAGCAATACTTTAAAAAAAAAAAACAGCACTGCATAGTTAAGGTGAGTTAACACGCGGCTAGTTATTAGACTGCTAGTAAGCTAACGCATGCGCAGAAAGGGACTGATTTATGTTAGCCAGAATTTCATAAGATACAATCAAGCATTCTATATTTTTCTATAAATTTCCAGTTTAGCATCCGGAATTTTTCTTTTCCACTGCTTACCGTATAAAAATGATAGTATTTACTCAAAGAAATATGGTAATATATATAAAAAAAGATCAGCATACTTAAATTTGGAAAACAATAGAAAAAAATAGGGGATAAAATGAAAAAAAATTACAACCTTGCATTAGAAAACAAAAAACAAAAACTGTTGAAATTAATCAATGATAAATGAACAAATTTTCACACCAAAGAAACCTCCAAATTCTACAAACGCATGTGATGTAAGAAAAAAAATGCAATATAGCGGCATGTTGTTGTCCCATTGGGACAAGTGCTTGCCACCAACCGAACAGCATTTTTTAGCTTTTCTACGCATGCGCTGACTATTGGCTGTCTTATAATTGGCCGAGTGTAAACTCGCCTTTACATTATGTGAAAAATTATCGATAATAGCCCAGGAAAAGATTGGTATCAGAGTAAAGTGGTGTATTGTTTCGTATATCCACCATATTGAAAGTGAAAATATTTATTATAGACCTCTAATGAAAATTTTATTTTTTAATCTCTCCTGATCTTAGTAGAAAACTGCTACTAACTTAACTACTGCTTGATGAATTAAACACGAGTCTGAAAACTCAAAATACAACGCGACTCTGTGCAGAATCCTATGGTAATGACTACTGAGATAAAAAAATGAAACATTTGAAGTGATGCGCAGGGCCTGAATAAGGCAGGGGCATGCGGGGCAGTTATCCCGGGCCCCCACGTAAATAGGAGGCCCCAAACCGAATAGAAATTTATTTTTACGTTTCTTTTTTTAACGAATGTTCTTCATTACTAAAGTAGTGAAACAGAGGGGGCCCCAAAAAGCCTTTGCCCCGGGCCCCAAATAGGCCAATTCGAGCCCTGATGATGCGTGCAGTTGAAGGCTTTACCATTTTCGTCGAATAAACCAAAGGTTTAAGCAAGAAAGAAGAGTTTTTGATATCTGAGGATTATCTCCTTTTTCAATAAAGCATAACTTAAAGGCTACTTATTTGTGGTTAAGTCTACTTGTAATTTCGCATTTATTTATTATAATTAAAAGATATTATGGCTGATCCGTAGAGAACATCACCCCCTTGGCGCATTTTTCAAAATTGCCAACTCCCCGCGCTCTTACTTCTTATCTCCCGGAGGAAGATATCCTCCGCCGACAACATCGGGTTGCCATATTTGGCACTAAATGTCTTTGGCGAAAAGGTGGTGATACTCTCTCTTCTGTCGCACCGATATTAAGTATTTCATTTTTGATGCGTGATGTACCGTTGGATAAATGAGAATTAAAGAAAAATGTGACTTTTTTTGCAAATGCTTTTTAAACGATTAAATGCTTTTTTGAAATTTATTTATATTTAATGTAAACATATGTTTTTACATCTGATGAATGCAGTAAGAAACCAACGGGGATGGTCTCTCCAAAATCTTCTTGCATGATCTCTAATAAACATTTGCTATAAAAGGTTTTACATGGCACTGGCGTACAAAAATGCCGAAATATTACCTTTTATCGTGAATTTGGCATTTTTACTAAATCTATCAGGATCCTTGACGCCGTATGGTGATTAATCCCTGGTATGCGTTTAAAATTCACCAAAAATTGAATTTGTGTTTCAAACTCGTTTTTCTGAACCGATTGAAAAAAGTACACACAGTTGCTCCTATAGTTGTAAAAACCCATACCAAATTTGATGTATTTAAGCCTTTGCGTTTTTGAATCATTGCGTCTAAATATTCCTGAAAGTATAGACTGACAGACTGTTGGATTTAGCTCAAAATATGACAGGTGTCTATACTATTGATGTCAAATCGGTTTGCCGAATTTTACCTTTCTACCTTTCTTTGTTTCATATTTATATTCGAAAAGCCGAATAGGTGGATTTCTTTAGAACAAATTTCATTCAAAACTTGATAGAACTCTTGAAATTTGGTCTAAAGGCTGAATTCCAAATTTCAGCTGTGTAGCTGAAAGCCTTTTTGCTAAAGCAAAATTTGTGAAAAAAAAATACTCTTGCAGTCACAAATAATGTAATGAGTTAAATATACCAGGTTTAGTATATTTAACTCATTGCATTTTGGAGTTATCACGTTCATATGTTTTCTAAAGAACAGACCGACAGATGGCCAATCCCTCATTGGTTTTGGTTCCAAAATCTGAAAGATGTCTACACTTTATATGTTGTTTTTGTTTGCTATTTCTTATGGTACTTGCCATGGTTAAGCTCGCTGAAATATTTAGCGATTTAAGCCTTATCAGCATCTATTGTTTTTGTAGTAGCGCCAATTAGGGCCAAGAGTACGACTTTTGCTACTCACTCATCACATTCGCTTGCACAGCCCCTTTTTACAGGGGGGGGGGCATTACAGATAGAACACAGAATAACAACCATGCCCGAACCCACTATGTCCAGCTCACAAGGAAGACGCACTACCCCTATTCCAGGATGCCAGCTACACTTTAGAAAGTAACTGTGTGCCCCAAATTTTGTCCATCTAGCTCCCTTCGTTTTGTAGTTATCATATAACTTACATTCGAAATTATTCGAATTTGATGCCGCATACCAAAGACCCTATACCAAATTTTTTCCATCTAGCTCAAAGAGTTTTTGAGTTATCTTTGTCTAAGAAGACAGATATTTCCCAAAAATGTATTTTTCGAACCCAGGGGGGGGGTCTAAAACGGGGAAATTTATCCAATTCTCGAGTTCAAATTTTCTGACGATTGCTTTACTTTCTTTATACTCAGAATAAAAAGATTGCTTCAGTTTCTTTATACTAGTTAAAAATTATCTCTAGATTTAATCAATATTTTTATGCTCTTTCACGTTAGAAAACAAAGACTAAAAAAAAGAATTAGCCGCTTTACATATCTTTTTTTTCAGTAGTATAGAAGGGTAAAAAGCGCTTTTATTAATATATAATATTTATCTTCCCAGTCGTCATCAGTGATTAAATAAATATACATAGAACCCTGGGCCTGGAAATTTCTTTTCGTTCCTTCATGCTATTCCATTAAAAAATGTTCTAAAAAACCATAAAGCTGCGTTCTAATAGTGCTTTATAAGATTATCGTCTTTGGCATCAATATTTGCTATACTCCCAAGTGAGGCATCACTACTTTCACTCATTGGATGGTCTCAAATGTTTTTTTTCTTCGCATTTCTCGCATAGCTGTGATATCTAATAAATCTAAAATATTTTAATATAAAACTCTAACATTAATTATTTAATTAATGGAGAAGTGACGGCTACGCATTTTTCAAAAATTTGTGTACCGGTTAAAATTTATTTTTCTGATCTCTCTTTATTTTAAATTGATGTAGCTAAAGTCAATATATGGCCCCATATATCTGTTTGGTTATTAAGAATCCGCATAAGATTATAAAGTTTGGTAATGACTCTAAATCTCATTTCATAATTTTTTCGTTAGCTTAATTTATGTTTACGACAACTACATATTTGCTGTTTTGTGGAAAACCTTAACAATTAAAAACTGGATTTTTTCTTTGGAAAAAGATTCAGATCTTTTCTCATCATAATAATAAATATAGAAATTTCCTAGTATAATTATTTGAAGTGCATAATCTGGCATGACTCAAGGAATAAAAAGAATCTGATCAAAAGCAAAATGCGACAAATAAATAAAATTATGATTGAAGTAATTGACTTTAGGTATATGCGCAAAGACTTTTTATTTATTCATTCTGATTCGAAAAGAGTTAAGAAAAATGTTGCATAAAAATATATAATTAATTGGAAAACTGTAGATTTATAAGATTTTATATTCTTGCTTAACTGACTTCCATTTGTCACGCTTTCAATCAACTTTAAATTTTATTACAGCTGAAAGCAGGAACTATAATGAAATGCATACAAAATTTTAAATCAAAAAGCTTATAAAGAGTTATTTTAGAATTAAAAGGAAACATTATGATGCTAAAATATTCTCTTATAAATAGTATAAATAATATAAAAATAAACATTAATTCTTATTTAAGTTTTAATATTCATTTAAGAGTAATTATAATTTTCCTAAATTTATTTTATATAATCACAATTTGCCGTAACTACCCATACACATAATTATCATTCAATTAGAACTCCCATACCAAGAAAAGAAATAAAATATTTATCGTATGATTTTATATCAATAGTTATAAGTATACTGTATACTTATATCGAGTTATAAGTATACTGTAACGTGAAATAATGAATTTTGATTGGATTTGAATGGCGAGTGATGTGTTATAGGACATTGAGAAAAATCAGACAAATCCGTTGATAAGCCACCCCATCTCAAAGTCAGTGAAAATAGTGATTGTAGAAATTTGCAGCTATCCCACAGCTTTCTTTCGAACGAAGATGGAAAGCCAATTCAAATTAAGCAGATTATCACCTTATCATACCGAATTTTGAGACAGCTATAATTTTATGGTTATTACGGTTGAAAAATGGTTTTTCCAACTCTATTTTCCACTGCTTTTTAACCCATGTGTTCTTTTGTAAATGTATTCTTTTACATTTTATTGCGTTCTCATAGTTGAAATTCTTATATTAGAGGAGGAATAATGGAAAAGGGAGTTCAGAAACTTTATGTTTTAATATAAAAAGAATCTGCCCTTGTCAATTTATCGACAGGAAGTTACATTGAAAAAAAAATGTATAGAATATGTCTATTTTTCATTGATGGAGTATAAAGAAAGAAAGCAAAATTTAAAAAAATTGATGAATTACTATGTTGATCCTTCTGAACGCAAAAATTAATAAACTCTGTGAATGTCGATCTTCCAGAATTTGAAATTAGTTATATTTTTTTATTACTGAGACATTTATGAAATATTAATTGCAAAGCTCAAGTTGAATGGCAGAAAAAAAGTATTCAACATGGAAAGGTAGCCTTAGTTGTTTCCCGTCCACATCTCACTGCGATAAATTAGCAATCCTTGTTTATTACAAAAATTTTCTGTATTTTTTTTAAATCTATGTGATTAAGTAAGCAAAATATACTCTATAAGTATACGATCTATAAGTAAAGCAAAATATACTCTGTTGCTTCCTGAAATGCATACTACTCTGCAAGTGCAATTGGAATTCTGTCAATAATATTTTTAAAAAAATGCCCCATGACTAAATACTTCTTAATAATCGGTATGAAAATACTCGTATCACATAAAACGAAATTATTTAACCGTGAGACATCTGTAGAGAAGCAAAAAGCAGTCACATTGTACATTTGTAAAAAAATTATGCGACCTTCACTATTATTTCAATATGCAGAACATCATAATTGAAGCTCCCCCCTTTTTTCAATTAATTTGTAATTTGTGTATCCGTTTGTTTGTTTATGGACACAATAATTCACAAATATTACGATAAAAATAGATGGAATTTGTTTTGACTTGATCAAAAAATTTAGATATATGAATTTTTAAAAATTTATCTACAAGAATAATATTTTTAGTAGACATATGCTGCTTCTTTTCGCTCTTCGAGAGGAAATTATAAAAAAAGATGGACACAGACAGATTAATATTTTTACAGATTTTTGTAAAAATGACTCATAAGGATAACATATTAGTTCATATTTTAGCAAATATAAACTAATATAATATCCTTAGTTTTGAAATATAATATAATCTTTTATTTATAAAGAAAACATAATTGAAAAATATATATATTCATAGAAAATATGATATATAATGAAGACATAGTTTTATGACATTCTAGAGCTCAAATTGTTAGAGGTTCTGAATTTTTCACACAGTTTGCATTTAGATAGTAAGCGAGAGAAAAAATGAGGTTTCAAAATTATTTAGATTTTACCATTTTAGAATTAATTGAGATTTTAAAGATATTTTTTTAATAACTGCGAAAGGAGTTATCACCCAATTCCATTCAATTTCCATTTTAAAATTTTGGTAAAAGTTGCTTGTTATAATAAATTTTATTCCAAACATTTTTTTTCTCTAATTTTATGGATGTTGGCCATAATATACGATTCAATAATCAGCTTGTAAAAAGGGCATTATTATTTAAAGGGAGCACTAAGAAGAATTTTTTTGCTATTTAGTCGAATGTATAGATAAAGTGTGAAAAGAAAGAAAGAAAACACAGCTGCTTCGTGCATCGCATTATTAATCAGCGTAATCATGTACGTAACTGAAACTGCGACGTCATCTTCGTGAAAGCAGGATCACCACAATTTTAATAAAATTAATGAAAATAATTACTAAAATATTTTGAAACGATAAATTTTATTATTTTAGTTATTATCTTTATACTCACGTGTTTGTGCCATTATACGTTTTAAACATGCAATTGAATAGGTTATTCAAAAAGCAGTTAAGGTCCTGGAAGTGGTCTCGCGTCTAAGCTCACGTGTACGAACTAAAACATTTGCTTTATTATCATATTTGAAATGTATACGGTGGCAACATACGTGAAAACGATGGAATGCTGAAAAGATGCTAGGACGGAGTTGATTGTTAAATGGCTTGAAGTAATATACATTTGTAAATTTATTTAAAAATTAAAGTTGTTCTTTTTTATAATTGTCCATAAAAGTAAATTTTAAAAATAAAATAAAGACAAACTAATGAAGCATAAAGTATTATAGTGCAACATTGTTTTGGATTAAAGGTTCGAATTTCATTTTCCTTTTCTTTAGTTTTTAACTTATAATTCTTTTTCATATATGTTGAATAATCTAAAAAAATTATTTTTATTTGCTTGTTATTAATTACCAAAAAAAAGAAGGCAATTTATTTATTTTATTTTTTAATTTTTATTTACTTTATGTAGCCTTCATTTTTGATTCTACTATTTATTTCTTTCTTGTAATAGTTCTTTTTATTCTAATATTTATTTATTTCATGCAACATTTCTTTTTGATTTTAAAATTTATTTATTTCATTTAACGTTTATTTACGATACGTCAAGGAAAATGTTATGGATACATTTTCAATAATTGCGCTTATCTCCTTCCTTATTTTTGTTTCATCCATAGAAAATATTAAACGCATTAATTTCTATGCAAAGTAAGTAAAAATTGTAAACAAAAATGGAATCTCCAAGAATTAAGGAAATCATCGAAAAAAAAGAGTATAGAAATATAATTGGAGTAAGTAATTGCATAGTTTTTTTGTTATTTTTAAATTGGAATAAGCCATTGTAACTTTTCTTAAAAAATTATCTAAATCATGGAAGGAAAGAAACACAATTACGAAATAATAATATAATCCTGTCATACTGAAATGAAATTATAATATAATAAAAAAATATAATTGCAGTTATATAGTTTATAATTTTGAGTTGATTATTTAAAAAACAGTTCTTTATATAAGAATATATTACCTGGAAAAGGGGTTAAAATTAAAATCTGCTTTCCGTGGTTAATGATTCTATTAATCTTAGACGAAAAATTTTAATTTGAAAGTTTTAGGTTTTAAAAAGACTTTTAAAATGAGACGTCGAGTGTCATGATATTTTAATTTACATCAGCAGTAAATTAAAAAAAAATTGAATTTGGAAAAATATTTATTTTTTTATTTTTTACTCAATTAATAAAATTGATTTTATTTTACGATGCCCAATATATTAATGAATTCTATTATGTGTTATTTTTAGCGAATTAGTTGCAACAAAGAAAAATATTTTGTTTTTCATTTTTTTTTCAAAAATACTCTGCATATTGATCCGCAAATTTTGATTAGATATTTCCTTCTACATACAATGTATTTAAGTGGAATTCCAAACATTTTGCTCATACTATAAAAAAGAGTAAAAGACTTTTTATTTTAAAAATTATATTTAATTTAAATAATCTATTAAAATGTTCGATGGATATTTTATGGATCTTTTTAATATATAAAATCTATTATTTAAATTTTTCATCTAAGATGAATAAATTTTTAGCAAATTGCCGAAAATCAGTATTTCAAATTCCTTTATATTTCCAATCCTTATCCAATAATATATCTTGATGGAAACTTGACTTTTGAAGAGCCAACTCAAACCAATAAAATTGCTGGAATTTATTTTTTTCTATGTATTTTATTCCCTTCGATTCGATTAATAATATAAAACTACAAACTGTCAGTGCAAAAGCTAATTTGGAAAACTCCTATTGATGGCAATTGAGATGCACCAAGTTTTAATAATTTTTTATTACTCATTTTAAATTATTCCTTTGACGGAAATATAAATAGAATCTAATTTAGAAGAATATTTCCCATGATTTCTTTAAAGTCATTATAAAATTTTTGTGCATACAATTAATTATACATAAACAGAAAAACAAGTTTTCTTCATCTAATAAACAAAAAAAAAGAGATATTATTAGAAGTAAAAAGGTAATTTATTATTTAATTTTCTTTAATCCTTCTGTTCCGAATGTTACGTTCAAGACAGAAATAAAAACATACTTTTTACATTTTTTAGAAATGTTATTCGATTGTCGTATGCAATTTTTCCTCTGAGCAGATTCACAATCAAAAACTAAATTCTGTTCTACAAAACAACCTTCGATTTTTATTTATTGTATGCTTTTGTATTTTGAAAATTGATATGTAATTATCATATATCCTGGTTATATATTTCTTGAAACCGAAATATAGTTGTGGCTTATGATAATACTTAATACCTGTATCCTAACATTCCATCTTAGAGGATGTTGTACTTTTCTTATAAGAAATGATGAGATAATTTTAAACAACATTTATAGGAAACGTTTGGAAATAAGTCTACATACTTTTGTTATGATGATTATATTCATTAATATGTTCATAACCACTGATATACATTATACATTCCACTCCACTTAATAAAAGAGCCTATATTAGGATCCTTCTTATTCCATGGACGAAAACCTGTGAAAAAATGTTTTATTGAGCTGTTTTTGAAGTTAGAGTCGAGGCCAAAATGAGGAAGAAGACAAATTGAACTTTTAAGTTCGTGTTATTCTACCTCGAGAGGAATGCATAATGTAAAAACAGCGCGGACAAGGCACATCCGCACACAGAGCAGCAAAAAAGCAGAAGGTAAAAAAAGGGAGTGAAATCATTTATCCTTGGTCTTATATACCATGAGATACTAGTAAATCTGACACATGTTGATTCTGACAGGAATTCAGGCACGTGTTGACATTGACAAGAGAAACG